>JANSVA010000006.1:10828023-10851578 GCA_025504915.1 Erythroxylum reticulatum
ATCAAAAGTCACGAAAAAGTTTCGTGATTATTTCACTGCGGTTCAGATCAGATCCTAACCTGATTTCTCAACAGTAAGCCCAATCTAAAGAGCAGAGACAAGACAACAGAAAAGTAGCATAGACAATTGATGCACTTCAATTCTGCATTCTGTCATCATTGAGACACGCGTACGGGGGGGAAAGGAGTTTTGAGTAACTGTTATAGCGTACCTCCACCACTTATGTAGTAGTAGCATGTCTTTATCTTAATTATAAGTTTACTATATTTTTCTAAGTTCACGAAAGGACAAGTTCATCTAAGAAATTTGTAGGTGCTCGAATGAACCCAGTTGGTGGTTGGATTATTTGTGGCATAATTGGATTTAAATTATGCTAAACTTTTGTGACGGCCAAGTCAAATATTGAAAGAAATGATATAGATTCGTACTTATTAATTAATTTCTTTGGATCACCAATCAAAATTTATTTTTTTAGTAGATAGGAGCAATGTATTTACTTTGGGATATTTTTAGATTTCAATTACAGCACTGAAGACAAGACAGGTGATATGAGTCCCAACCATACTTTGATCCTACGTTCTAAACTTATACCTTGAAGATTTTTGGACTTACTTTTATAGGCACAAAAAACTCATATTTTCCAAACAAATATCCTTCGCATCAAGTCATGTCTTAAACCGAACAGGTGGAGACCTCAAGCTTAAACTTGAAATTCAAGTCAAAACAATGTTAGTTAAAATTGATAAATCGAATTCAGACTGTTTAAACTGGCTTTTTTTGAGCCAAAGCCTGACTCGGTTGAACTTTTAATCATCGGCTTAAGTGAAAGTTCAGTCAGATCAGATTCAGACCAATTTGTCAACCTTATGTAGATCTTTTTTCTGACTCCAAATTTTCTGTCCAATTTTATAGTGTTTTATTGTGTTCAATGAATCTCAGCCATTCATTTATGTAAGTCTTGCGTGAGTCCTGCATTAATAAACACGGATCCCGCATAAATGAATAGCTGAAATTTATTGGACATAATAAGACACCATAAAATTGGACAGAAGATCTGAACTCCTTTTTTCTACTTATGACATTTCCTATACAAAGAGAAAGGTAGTCCTACTTAGAGATAAGAAAATCTATCCAGACATTTCTAAATTTTATTAAACATATGACTTACTTACCTTGTCTTAAAAGTCTGAGAGGTATTCCCAAGAGTATTAACAAGGATTAGCCACATAGCTCCCCAATTTAACTTAAATTTGATAGGTAAAATTGGTTCTTATCAAATTTTGTCTTAGTTTCGGGATTCAAGAAAACTTTTTAAATTCTATTAAGACTTGAACCTACCTAATTGATAAAATGATTTTGGTTTTACAATAAACATTTATAGTCCCATTCTCGTTGAATCTTCCAAATTGTCTTTAATATTATTAAAAAAAACATAAAACCTTAATAGAAAAGGCTCATCACAGCTATTGGTTGCTGTGCCACGGTTACTACTACTATCGCCATTGTTATCATCTTCAAGGTGTGGATCATCATGACTTGAGGTCAGAGCTAAATGAATATATTTATGTGTTCCTTTTCTGGATTTTTGCATTTACATATGAACAAGATAAATCTGTCTTTAGCTTTTACTTTCACGCAAAATACTTCTTTTTGTTAGTTTTAGCTTAGGACATTTATATATAAGTAATATAAATAATTACATAATGAAGGACATCTATAAGAGATGAGTTTTTAAGAGTGTTTACAAGTATATATGGGTTTAGACATAAAAGTTCTAAATGTCTCTATGTTTTGAAATGATTTCATGATGTTCAGGAATTGTTTCATGAGACAACTTTATTGATAAAGCCTTTTTTTCCTGCTGTTCCGTGCCTGATCATGCTTTAGACTGCATACAAGCTAATAAACAAAAAATCCATCAAGATGAATATCAAAAGGTATCGTTTACTACAACCAAATATAGCAACAACGACATCCAAGTAGGAATTTCGTTAAGACTCTAAGCAAGGTTTAAAAGTACACAACCTTTCTCTCAACTAGTACAGAAGTTGTTTTCGATGTTTTCATAAGAAAAACAGATTTTAAAAGTAGTTGGAAGTACAAAAAATTCAAATATATAAACAAAGAATTGTATAAATAAAAATAAAATAACAATAAAGATAAAAGCAAGTAAATAAATAAATAAATAAATAAATAATACAAAAAAGCAATTGAAAAATAAAAATACAAAATAAGTAAAAATAATAACTAAAGAAATAAGTGCTACAAATAAAAGTATTTATGCTAATTATAAAAGATACTAAGTATCTTTTATAATTAGCATAAATACTTTTATTTGTAAGTATCGAAGGAAAAGGTTATGCAGGGTCCTCTACCTATATCCTAGTTTGATAAAGTTTTCTATTGAGGATCAAGTCATCTATAAGCTCTAATTATGCCATATTGTTCCTACACCTCCCCTTAATTCTTCTTAGGTCTTTCTCTTCTTCTCTTATGACCATTAAGTACAATCTTCTTGCATCTTTTTACTAGAGCGCAAGATGTCTTCTCTTAATATATCCGAACTACCTAAGCTTGTCTTTCTTAATTTACTATCAATATTAGTCACCCTAACTTGTCTCTTACCACTACATTCCTAATCTTATCTCTTCTTCTAAGATTGTACATCTAACAAATCATTTTCATCTCCACCATCATTAACTTATGAATATGCAAATGTTTGATGGCTCAATAATCTATCCTATAAAAGATGATAGACCTAATTACTAAATAGTAAAATTTACCTTTTAGCATGAATGATATCTTTTTGTCACATAAAACTCCTAAGGCACCCATCCATTTAAGTTACCCTAATTTAATATGGTGAATTATGTCATCATCTACCTTGCTATTGCTTTGGATGATGGATCTAAGGCATGCAAAACAATCTTTCTATAATATAACTTTTGTACTAATCTTGATGTCCGTATTAGATGTAACCTTAAGACCTAGAAAATTACACACCAAGTATTTAGTTTTAGTCTTGCTCAATTTAAAGCCTTTTGACTCTCGCGTATCTCGACAAAGTTCATATTTGTTGATAACACCCTCTTTTATTTCATCTACTAAAACAATGTCAAATAACATACACTAAGCCACATCCTCTTGGATAATTTTGGTAAGCTCATCCATAACTACTACAAATAAGAAGGGGCTTAACAAGGATCCTTAATGTAGCTCGATATTCATAGAAAATGCTTTGTATCTACTCATATCATCCCTGCTCTAGTCTTAACACCTTAATGCATATATATAATAACCTATATATAAGCAACATGAACTCCCTTAGAATTTAAACACCTCCACATGACTTCCTTAGTTATCCTATCATAAGCCTTCTTTAAATCAATAAAAATCACGTGTAGGTCCCTTTGCCTATCCCTGTAATATTTCATTAATCATTTAAGAAGATGTATGGATTCTATCATGGATCTCCTTAGCATGAAAACAAATTAGTTTTTTGAGATATGTGCACCCTTTCTGACTCTTTTCTCAATCACCCTCTCTTATGCTTGTCAAAACCAAATGAATTGTAAAAGTCATGGTGAAAGTTCTGGAAGACATTATACTTGAAAATTTAATAGGAATAAGAACATCATAGGTAGAAAATGAATAAGACTATCTAAAAAGGGTCATTCTAATTAGGATAGGATTAGGAGATACAATTATAATCAAATACCAACTAAGCTACCTATTAGAGGTTGAATTCAACACTATAAAGTATAGTTAGAGTCCAACTAAACATCAAAGAAAGCTTTCCTATAGAAAAGAGAAACCTCAAGTTCAATCCTTAACCACTATCATTAATATAATTAGTGACTTTCATGAATGCTTATTACTATTTAGCTTTATTGACTCGAACATTAAAGTATCCTTATTATAGACACCCTAGTCTTGTTAGTAGTTAATTTTGTAGGCATATCGGGTTGGTACATAAATTTAATGTGCATCCTTTAGTATTGTTTCAGCAAACCAAGTGAAATATTCAAATATTATCACTCAAATTTTTAAAAGATTTTATTTATCTCTACTATAAAGATGAACAATGGACAAAAACCAAAGCAATCCATCTACCAACACCAATAGAATAACTAACACCCTAAAGGCCCTTTTCATTCTTTAGTATCCTAAAAATCAAGCAAATGATGTAACAGCCTAGACCACCCACCCATAGATATTGTCTACTTTAGGTTACCATCGGGTCAAGGCCCTCACGATTTTGTTCTTCTCGCATCCGAGAAAACGCATCTATGAGGAAGAGGTATCCATAACCTTATAAGGTGTACTTCGTTCTCCTTTCCAACCGATGTGAGATATCACAATTTATCCCTTTAGGGCCCAGCGTCTTCGCTGGCACAACAGGTCAGAAATCGACTCTGATACCGTTTCTAACAGTACAGATCATCTGCCTACAGATATTGTCCGCTTTAGGTTATCTATCGAGCCAAGGCCCTCACAATTTTACTCTTCTCGCATATGAGAAAACATGTCTATAGGGAAGAGATATCCACACCCTTATAAGGCGTACTTTGTTCTCATTTCCAACCGATGTGGAATATCACAAATGAAATTCTAATGTTAAAATGACAAATGAGACCATTGTTAGAAAAGTAATAGAAGAATGAAGGGTATAAAATAAAGTCGTGCAACCTGTACAAAGTCGGCGATTTGCTTGGGTCAAGTTTTTTTTGCAATTAGGGCACCGAAGCTGAAGGTCATTTACACTCACAGCCACTATGTATCATATTAATTAGGGTTGGAATGGAGAACGTCATGGAACAGCTGACGTTCCACGATACTCGAGGAGATGAGGAGACTGTGCTTGAAAACGAAGACGGAAAAGCAGAAGACTTAAAGTCGATTGACCCCAATTGTTACCTTATAGCGAAATTACACACAGAAAGGAATTATAGCATGCATGCGATGCAAAGAACTCTCGCTCAGATATGGAGACCGAGTAAAGAAGTTTCATTCAAAAAGGTAGGGACCAGCAGCTTTTGATCCAATTCTACCATGTCGTCAACCGAAATAGGGTACTCTTAGGCAGTCGATAGATGTTTAATAACAATGTTCTATTGCTGAATACACTTCAAGAGAATGAAAAGCCACTGGCTATTAGTCTGTCATTTATAGAAATCTGGGGCCAGGCACATAATGTTCTTGTTACTTTGTCGAGTGAGCAGATGGCAACCCAGCTGGGGGAATCCATCGGTAAGTTCTTAAAATTTGATGGTGAGCCTAGAAATGAGCAGAGTATAAACGTTTTAAGGTTTTGAGTTGCGATGGATGTAAACCTACCTTTGCTAAGACAAAAGACTTTGAAGCGACAGAATGGAGATAAAGTGATAGTGAAATTTTGATATGAGAGGCTACCAACATTCTGTTTTATATGTGGAAAGATAGGGCACTCGGATAATTCCTATAAAGTTCCTTTACATACAACTGATGGTTTTGTAGGGAAGGGATGGGGTCTCTGGTCAAAGGCAGGAATTCGACATCCGATCCAGGAGACGCCTAATTAGTGGATAAAATCTTGGTCTTGTGGCCATTTAGCTCCTCAGATTGAAGGGTCCAACTCCAAAGCTCAAACAGCTACAACGCAGGAGGATAAGAGGGAGATTGCCGAGCTCGTGGTGGTGAAATATAAGAATCATCAAAGAAGTAAGGGGAATATGTTGTTGACTGTTGCTAACGCCCACGGTTCATTGATTAAGTTAATATCGCAAGCGAAGAATCCTGCAATACAGGATCACTGAGAACAATGAGTTGCCTTAGTTGGAACTGTCGGGGCCTTGGCCAGCCCCGGACAGTGTTAGCTCTTAAGGAGCTAGTTCAAAAATTCAGGTCGAACGTGATCTTCTTAATGAAAACACTAGTACATGCTAAGCGAATTGATGACCTCAAGCACGAAATAGGATACAGGGGTAGTTTTGCAATAGATCGGATTGGGAGAGGTGAAGGACTAGCTTATTAGTAGAAAGAGTCAGACTTGTAGAAATCGGTAGCTTTTCTAGCAATCACATTGATATGTCAATCAAGACGATGGGCAGTGGGGATTGGAGGCTCATGGGCTTCTATGGTTATCCGAAGAGAGGCAAAAGATGCGCATTGTGGAACTTAATCCAAGCATTGTCTCGCAGAAGTAAGTTGCCTTGGGTAATTATTTGGAGATTTTAATGATATGCTATCTATTACTGAAAAAGTGGGAGGGAGGGAGCATCCTAATAACTTGTTGGAAGGTTTTAGGACTTGTGTGGAAGCTTCTAACTTGATAGAGATACCTTTAAATGATGGGTTGTTCACGTGGGAGAAGAGCAGGGGAACAGCTTTTCCTATATTTGAGAAGCTTGATAAGGCTTTTATGAACAATACATGGATGAGCCAGTTTTCCAACTATAGCCTTCTGAATGTTCCTGCTAGTGTGTCAAATCACAACCCGCTACTGTTGAAAGTACTCGACGTAGGTTTTTTTAGAAAAGGTTTTGTTTCGAAAATTGGTGGTTATTGGGAAATAATATAGCTGATGTGGTCAAAAAATAGTTAGGCAGAGGATGTTTCGATTCCCATCATGGACAAAATCATCAAATGTACAGCAGAGTTGGAAGCATGGAGTAAAATGGTTTTTGTCAAGTTTACGCACCAGAAGAATGACTTGCATGAAAGACTAAAACAAGCCCAAAGAGATGTTGATCTAGGAGGGCATGTCACCACAATTAAAGAGCAGTTGAGTAATGTGCTGGCACAGGAAGAAGCGTATTAGCGGCAGAGAGGCAAATCTTTCTGGCTCCAATATAGGGATAGGAATACAAAATACTTTTATGCACAGGAATCTAGTAGAAAAAGGACCAATATGATACCACTTCTACAATCTCAAGATGGACATTGGATATCTGATGAGAATGATAAGGCTAAAATAGTCCAGGCATAGTTCTCAAATTTAGACTTAGATAGTGCAGATTCGGAGGTTGAAGTTTTTTCTGCAATGAGGGAGACAGTTGGGGAAGACGATAATCAATTTCTTACAGCTCCCTTTACAGAAACTTAATTCAAAGGGGCCATTGATCAAATGGATCCTGAAAAATCGCCAGGCCCAGATGGGAAATATAGCATTTTACCAAAAGTTCTAGCCTATAATTGGGAAAGATGTTCTCTGGAGTTGTCAAAGTTGGCTACGTAATGGTCAATTCTCTACTTCCCTTTCTCATACTTTCATTATCCTCATTGCAAAACATGATAAACCGATACATGTTAAGGATTTTAGACTAATTGCTCTATGTAATGTGCTGTACAAAATTGTGGCAAAAGTACTAGCTAATAGATTAAAAGCTATTATGCCTCAAATTATCTTTGATCCACAATCTTCTTTTGTTCCTAGGCGATCAATTCATGATAATGTGATTGTGGCTTTTAAACTTATTCACTGTATGAAGTGAAAATTGAGTGGAAAATCTGGGGCTGTAGCTTTAAAACTTGATATAAGCAAAGCTTATGATTGCATTGACTGGAAATATTTGGAATTCATTATGGGAAAAATGGGCTTTGACAGAAAATGGATTGAACTAATTATGTTGTATGTCACGTCAATGAAGTACAATGTTCTATTAAATGGAAGTGAAGTAGGTCTAATAATACTAAAAAGGGGACTTCATCAAGGAGACCCACTCTCCCCATATCATTTGACTCTTTGTGCCGAAGGCCTTACGTTTTTACTACAAAAGGCAGAAGCAGAGGGAAATTTGCATGGGCTTCGGGTTATTAGAAGAGCCCTGTCGGTTTCTCATTTACTGTTTACAGATGATAGCTTTTTCTTCTTTCGAGCAACTATATCTGATTGTCTGTCTATTACAAAAATACTGGCTAATTATGAAAAGGCTTCGGGCAGGCTGTTAACTTTCAAAAATCTGGCATTTTTTTCCTCTTCTAATATTGGTCTATGGTTGGCTACTGATATGAAAGAGATTCTAGGAGTTTCAAATCCTCTTGATCATGGAAGAAATCTGGGGTTGCCCTCTCTTATAGGCAGAAAAAGGAAACATGTATTCTCTTTCTTTAAGGAGAGATTGAAAAGGAGGCTTTATGGTTGGAGAAACCGTTTTCTCTCTAGAGTAGGAAAGGAAATGCTTCTCAAAACAGTTTCCCAAGCTTTGCCCAATTACTGTATGAATGTGTTTCCGATACCAATTACAACCTATGATGAACTTCAAAAGATGTTGAATTCCTTCTAGTGGGGCAGCAAAACCAATGGAGGGGGCCGAATGCACTGGTTAACATGGGATAGAAAGTGTGGGTCAAAACTAGAGGGTGGTTTTGCTTTTTGACTGGTGCATTGGTTCAATTTGGCAATGCTAGCTAAGCAGGGATGGAATCTACTCTATAATTCTTCTTCCCTTCTTGCACAAATTCTCAAAGCTAAATACTTTCCCAGGAACTCTTTCTTGAAAGCAAACAACGAATGCAATCGTAGTTTTATTTGGAGGAGTATGTTACAAACTAGAGATTTGCAAGCTCTTGGCACCCGGTGGAGAGTCGGAAATGGAGAGACCATCTCAGTATGAAATGACACTTGGTTACCGGGAGATGCATATTTTTTTGTACAGACACAAGTGGTAGAGGGTCTTGAATGTTTCCAAGTGAATGAGTTAATGCTAGCAGATGAGAAGGCATGGGATCTACAATTCATATATGGTCTATTTTGTAACATTGATGTGGAGAAAATACTTTCCATTACATTGCAAAGGACAAACCATCAGGACAAGTTGATTTGGCATTTTACTCAAGACGATTTCTATCAGTTAGGTCAGGTTATATAATAACCCTTAAATGGTTAAGCACCACATTTCTTAAGGAGATAGTTGGCCCGTGGAAGAAGATATGGCAATTATCAATTCCTCCCAAAATGAAAGAATTTCTTTGGAGAACATGTAGAGGGATTATTCCGATGTGAGAGGACTTAAAAAGACAGGGAATGACTATAGAGGAATACTGTCATTATTGTGATGAGGCTTAAACCATTTCTCATGCTTTGCTAGATTGTGATCAAGCCCGAGCATGTAGGGCTTTATTAAATTTATCTCCTATTGCTCCAAATTTTATTAATTTTTTACAGGACCTCTTGATTGGCCAGATAGATGTGATAAGTTGGGCTTGTGTACTACTATAGCACTTGTGAAAAGACCAAAATTGTTTCATCTGGAAGCAGAAAATACTAGATCTCAGCATTATTATGGCATAATCAAATAGTTTTCTTGAAGAGTGGAACAATGCCGAATCTCAGGCTAGTAATTTTGGTGCACTAGCAGGTGTTGATCAACATGTTGTTCACTGGTCAAGTCTAACTGATGGAGCTGTAAAATACAATATTGATGTTGCAATTCAGTCTGCTCAGGGGACTATGTCATATGCCTTAGTAACAAGAGGAGCAAGAGGTCAGTTCATTAAATGTCTCTCTAGTTCAGTACAAGGAAATAACAAAATAGCGATGAAATTTTACCGACCGGAAATAAACCGTTGGTAATTACTGACGAAAATATTATATGCGTCGGTAATGTCGTTTGGAAATTTTACTTTAGTGGCGATATAAATTTCTGTCACTCAATTTTGTCGATAAATGTCGTTGTCATTCATTGGCTTTCATCTCTACGAAAACGACGTCATTTGGTTTTTCTGAAACAAAATTGTTGTGGTTAACTTTCTTCGATTGTTGAGCAAAACAATGTTGTTTAGGATTAAACCAAACGATGTTGCTTTGTAATGAAGGTTTAAACGTTTAAACCTTAACCAAAACGACATCGTTTAGTTTAAAACTAAACGACGTCGTTTACTGGTTGATAGTTTAAAATTTATAACTTAACAAAAATAATGTCATTTGGATTTAAACTAAACGACGACGATTTGTTTATTTTGTAAACATTTAAAACATAACCACAACGACATCGTTTGGTTTAACAACCAAATGACGTCGTTCACCGGTTGTTGGTTTAACGTTTATAACTTCACCAAAACGACATCGTTTTAGTCATATTTTAAACCAGCCGAAGCCCTCCCCCCACCCCGCACCTACGTCATCTTCCTCCATCATTGATCTGCCTCCTCCATCTGCTTCCATCGCCATCATCTGGAGCTGTGTTATGGTCGTGGAGCTCTTGCATCTTCGTTGTTTTCTTCTTTGGTGGTCTTAACCGAAGGTATTGTCCTCTTCTCCTTTCTCCAATGATTAACAATTCGTGGTTGATATTTTTGGTTCATATGGAGTTTGTGTTTGCTTTTGATTGTTAATTACTAATTGTTAATTATAGGCAGTGTATTTTTTGAAGAATAATGGAAAAAGATTGGGAATTTGTCTTAAATTAGGGATCGAGAGGTTTATGCATACCAAGTGTTTGACAAAATACACAGTGTTTGATATCCATTGTTTTTTCCGTAAATTTTTTTTTTACTTCTTATACTTATTTTCAATGTGAGAAAACTTCATTTATAAAAATTGGATATCATTTGTGCTTTCACATACGATAAAACCTTAATTAATGTCAACAACTATTCTTATAAGTTCTCTAATAATAAATTCAATCTTAAAAGCTTTTCTTATCAATTCTCTAATTAAAAGGAAATTATAAGGTCCAACATTGCAAATTGATTTAGAAGAACAATTTGTACTATTTTATTGTTAGTTTTGAGGATGCCTTACAAAAACCTTAAATGAAATAAAAAGAACACCTTTTTTATCAAAAGCATTGCTTTAATCTTAGTACATTATGTTATTAAATTATAGAGTATTGTTTGAAAGTTAGTACATGATGTTATTAAATTAGAGACAATGACAAAGTCAATATTGAAGTATTCCTACTCTCTTTGAGCCAATACCGTTGTATTTTTTTAGTATCCAATTGATATACCAAATTATACTTTAGCTATTAATCATCCAACCACAAGATATATAATAAAGATAATAATGAAAGAGATGAGCACTTATAGTGATTAAGTCATCCTTGACTTAAGTCCACTTTTTAAACTTCACTTAAGAATTTAGATTATGTTATCTCTTTTCTTCAGTTGGCGAAAGAAAAAACCTACTAAAACATATCTTTTTTAAGTTTTAAGAAAAACTTTGCAAGTTTTAGATGTTTAAGACTCTCTAGCACACTCTTAAGCTTTGTAATAACATAAGTTATTTCAAGAGTTATATAACTCACACTAGAACGAAAATTTCTCTCATTAGAATATTTTAAGTCAATTAAAAATCAAAGTTTTGATCATTATATTGCTTAATTCTCTTTGTTACTCTTGCTTCTTTTAAGTTATTTGGCTTTGAAACCTTTTTATAGGAATTTTTAACCTTCTAGTCACTGTCAAGTTCTATGATTATTTAGGCTTGATTCTTATAAGTAATACAATTTTTAGTGTGTGTACTATTATGTCAATCGAAGATAATGCTCACCAAAGAGCATTTTGTATTCTTAATTTTATGCTTCCTTTTATACTCTTAACAATTTGGTACCTTCTCAGCTTAATATGAATCCTTTAAGCAAAACTTGATACACTGTAAGTAACTTATCTAAGCTTTAAATCACCTCTTAAACATCTCTAAAAAAATATTTTAACTCTAGTCAAAGCTTGTTCATCTACTAAAAGCTTTAAACATTAATTATAAAGTTTTTTATAAGTTATCTTTCAACATTGCTCTTTAACGTTACCTGCCATCACTTAAACAACTTTATTGACAATTTAGTATTTTGTTATCACCAAAACTTTGTGTCTTAACCAACTTAGTTTAACAAAGGAAATCCATATCAATACAAAACCATAAAATCGTAGTCTACATTCTCTTATTTGAAGTAGCTATACTTTTACTTCTAAATTTTCAACATGTCTCTCATGAGTGAGTCCATTTATATCAAATTAATTATTCCTAAAATCAAAACTAATATAAAGACTTATAATGATACGACCATCGTCATTACGATGAGTGGGACTCCATAATAATATGAGTAGGAACAAGGATCACTTTATCGAGAAATTTGATTGAAGAACATATTCAAAGTTAACAAAAAGGAAAAATAGTATAAATCGCCAAACTAACAACAAAGATAGGAATGAGAATGATAAAATCTTAGGATTTGATCACCGTTTGCAAAGTAAATAAGATCATAAGTTATTAAAGAATCTAAAACAAGAGTTTCTCTAAATACAAGAAATAACCAAAAATCTTGTCTAAGTGTACTTGATTAATCAATATAGTAATCTTCTATTTCTTTATATCCATAAAATAGAATAACCTTTATAGACATAAAGTTTAGAAAAATTGTAGAAAAATAGAAAAATTAGGATTACAGATTTTGTTAGGTAAAATAATTTAATTAGTTTAAATATTTAAGATTAAGGATAAAATAAAATAAAAGTATTTTATTGTTGATTAGAATTGAGAATATCTTGATGTATTGACTATAATTGAGAGTGTATGGGTTACAAATTGGTATGCTTGAATTGTGAATTGGATAATTATAGATTTTGCGACGTAAATGTGAACTGAATTGAGAATAGACATATAGTTTGGAGACCCAATTTGAGTTGTGATTATTGGCCGATATAGAAGTGTTTTTTTTTTTTTTTGCAGGATTGACCCTTCTTTCAAAAGGGGGATTTCTATTTTATAGGGGAAACTTTGCCGAATTTTCAATAGGGTCCTCATAAAATGTAACATCACCGTTTTTATATTAAATCAAGAGCTCCTTAGTATTAACTGATGATTGAATTAATACAGTATAGTTAACGACCTTGATTGATTATAATATTTCATGGCAATTGATGTGTTATATTTCCCGTTTCTAACCTGTGAACGAATTTGTTGTTGGTTGTAGGAACTAATTTGTTTATAGTATTTTCATTTTTAGCGAGTTTGAAGAGAAGTTTTAGCATGTATTTAAATGACATTCACTTTCGTATATGGTGTGACAATGTCAAATTTTAATTTTCACACATTTTAATGACATTTTATCAGTTTCTATATTTTTCATTCTAGCTCCGTCGTCGTCATCTTCGCTCACATACTTCAGGAAGATCCTTCTGCGTGTCGGTTAAGGTAAGTGAATTTGTTTTTTACAATGTTTTTTTGAACTTTGTTTAATTTAGGTATTTGTTTGTGGTATGAACTTCGGTTTATCATTTAATTAATATAGGATGAGTTTGACTTATATTATAGTTCCAATTACCTTAAATTGTCAATCTATTATTTCATTAATTCTTATTCCATCATGATTAGCTTCTCTTTACTTCTCATGTGCAAATTTTTACACATATCTTTTAAAAACTAGCTATATGTTTAAACAATTTATTAAAATAAGTATTCATATTTTGATGACTACTTATTATATTTGGTATTAGTAAATATTTAATATAGGACTTGTAATGATTGAAAAGATCTTCTAATATATATTATTATAAACATATATGTTTAATCTTCAGTATAGGTTCGTTTTTTAGATTTGAACCCATAAACTTTAACCTATAACTCATGATGATTGCTTCTGTGAGGCTTATCAGTAAAAAGTACGAGGAGCTTATGAGTCACAACCAAAACTTGTTGTCCTGATTACCAAGTTTTATCTTAGATATTCTATAAACTTTGGTGCACATGAAGGATACTAACTATGGAATCACTGTTTTAAATTAACAGTTTTGCAAAAATGAGTTATGTTAATAGATCTTGGAAGTATAAATGATTAACACCTTATGGTTACATTAATCCTGAATTTATTGCCGGAGTTGAAGCTTTTATTCATTATGCATATTCTTAACCTGCATATATGGATGGTTCGAAGATCAGATATCCATATAAAAAATGCAAATACAAATGTTTCCTTCCTATTGATGAGGTTAATGGGCATTTGCTGAGAAAAGGATTTGACCCCAATTATTTTGAGTGGACACGACATGGGGAACCCGGTATTTATAGTAGCTCAAGGGGTAATCAAGCTGAATCGTCTGTCAACTTCAATGAGTTTGAAGGGGAGATTGGATTTAGAACAAATTATGTGGATGGGACTGAAAATCCATACATGCAAATGGTTTATGATGCAAGCGGTAATACCTTTTAGGAAAATATGAAAAATGTTGAAAAGAACCTAACTCACATGCAAAACAATTTTATGACTTACTACAGTCAGCAGACCAAGAGTTATGGCCAAATTGTGAGACAATGACCCAATTATCTTCGATTGCACGAATATTGAACATAATGTTTGAAGGGCATATTTCGGACCTTAGTTTTGATAAAAATTCTTGAGTGGTATAATGAATCATTGCCTCCTGATCATACAATGACTGATAGTTTTTACAATATGAAGAAACTTATTAGGGGTCTTGGTTTGCCTGTTGAGAAGATTAATTATTGCAAATTAGGATGCATGCTGTATTGGAGAGCTGATGTGGAATTACAAGAGGTGCAAATTTTTTGGTCACCCAAGGTTCAGACCTAGAAAGCGTTCAATGCAACAGAAATTAGTATCCTAGAAGCGGATGTACTATTTCTCGCTAACTTTAAGACTTCAAAGACTATTTGCTTTTGATGTTACTGCATTGCACATGAGATGGTATAATGAACATGAACAGGAAGACGGAATAATGAGTCATCCTTCAAACGTACTAGCATGGAAACATTTCAACGACACCCATCTTGAGTTTGCAACAAAAAGTGGAAATGTAAGGTTAGGATTGTCGACGGATGAATTCCAATCTTTTGGTCAATTTGGCCAGTAATATTGATCATGACTAATCTTAATAACTCCTTATAATTTGCCTCCATAGATGTGTATGACGGACACATATATGTTCTTGACAGTGATTGTGCTAGGCCCTTCAAATCTGAAGCATAAAATTGATGTTTTTTATAACCATTGATATTAGAATTGCAGCATCTTTAGGAATATGGTGTTGAGGCATATGATGTGTCTCTAAAACACAATTTTGTGTTGAGAGTGGCATTGATGTGGACCATTAGTGATTTTCCGACATATGTCATGTTGTCTGGATGGAGCACAGCAGGAAAACTAGCTTGTCCTTATTGTGACAACGATTTTGATGCCTTATATCTTCCAAACGGGGGAAAAGTGTGTCGGTTTGAAAATCACAGGAATTTCTTCCTCCAGATCAGTAATAAACAAAAGTTCATTAAGAATAGGATGGTAAAAACATCTCCTCCTTACAAAGCTGGTGAAGAGATTTTACTGGAGTTTGATGAATTAGGCTTGCTAAAAGTTACAGAATTTGAAGCTGATGGTGAGAGTCAGGCATATGTTGATGCAATGGGTGGTAGGGACAGTCGTAGAAGGATCTTTAGGCTAGGGTCATTTGCGAACACATGTTATTCACACTTATCTACATCCAGTACAGTAGCATCAACTACACAGCCGACAATGGAATCTATCCATCATCTTAAAAGCACAGTGTAAACATTAACAAATCAGTTGAAACAGTATATAAAGCACATGACTAAGATCCAAAATGATATGCAACAGTTGAAGGGGAGGGGTGGAAACTCAGACCATCCGTGTTCACCTGGACAATAGGATTGTTGTAGTTATTTGGTTTAAATTTATGTACAATTTAATGTTTTTATTATGAATGAAGAAAATTTTAACTTTATATGATCAATTAAATTTCTGTTTAAACAAATTAATTATATAAACAAATCAACAAAATAATGCACAAATAATTTATAGTTGTTAATAAAATTTAATGTCGGGATTTTAAAAAAGAGGATTTAATATCTTAATGGTAGAATCATTATCGACGATTTATGATAATTCGTCGCAAATTATTTATGGATCTTGTCGACTGAATTTTATTTTTCGTCGGTAATTTTGAGCGATATTTACCAACGGATTTTAAAAATCCATTGGTAAACTGAGTAATATTTACGGACGGTTGGTTATAAATTGTCGGAAAATATTCACATTATTACTGTTAATTCACCGATGGATTGACATAACCGTTTGTATATATACCGATGGTAACAATTTTTCCATCGGTATATATACCGACAGAAAGTTGTTTCCATCAAAAAATGTACCGATGGAAACAATTATCCGTCGATAGATTTACCAACAGCCAATTTAACGACGCATTTAGCCGTCGTTAAATACTGTCGCTAAATTTAATTGTCGACTGTTTGTTTATACTTTTCATCGATACATCTCCTTTTTCTTGTAGTGGTTTCTCTACTTTCAATTATACTCATCATATTGCTGAAGCTATTACTTCTAAAGAAATCTTATCTTGGTTAATAAATTCTAGCTTTACATCTATGGAGCTAGAAATCGATTGTCTTCAATTAGTGCAGCGGTTCCATAGATCACAAAATGACATCAATAAGGTGGGAGCGATCCTGGACGAGTTCAAATTAACTGCTAATAACTTTCAATCCTTTACTTTTAACTGTATTATGAGGTATGTAAATATAGTAGCTCATTTGTTATCTAAATCAGCTACTAGTTTTTCCAATAGGCTTAGTTTGGACATGCCACCTAAATTTTTTATAAACACTCAAACATGTGATGCAGCCTTATGTTAATAAATTCGATCGATTTCTTAAAAAAAGAGAAAAGAGAAAAGAAACTAGCCCACCTCTTACAATCACCGTCAAGGCAGCTCCATCCATGCCCTGTATCTCCACACTCCTCCAATCATTACCAACAAAGCATGACACCAAAGGTCAATCCTTACAGTCGATAGCCCCGTAGTCCTAAACATCTTAGTGGAGTCACTTCCAATGGATAGCGATGATCTGAACTTTAATGACTTGACACTTCTTAAGCCTATATTAATCTCTTTGATTGAATTTCTAGTTTAAAACTATTTTACGAGACTTCAAAAATACAGGGAAGAGGATGAGAGAAAATGACAAACTTCAGCCCGGGGTCCGAAAAAATTAAAATTTAGGCCCTAGGTCCTGTTAACCGGAACCTAGCTAGTTGACCTCAAACCAAGCCCGAGCTCCAATATCATCCTTGGTCTTGTTTTGAAAAATTAAACTAAAATGACATTGTATTAGGAAAGGGTTTAGTCATTTGGATCAAATTTCAAGATGACTCTCAAGTCCAAACCCAACCCAAAATTCGATTAACCTAAACTTTGTGCTTTAATTTCAAATCGGACCAAGCAAAATTTAATGTTTCAAGCCTAAATGGAATAACATTTTAAAAGTAATATTTTGATAAAGGGATATAGGTATGTTGTCTTGCATCATGTATGTTCTGAACTATGCAAGTTTAATAGAATGGTACTAAACCAAATGTTAATGGTCTTTTTTGGCAGAAAACTTTCAAATATTCATAATGAGCTTTTATATGTATATATATATAGTTAAGTTTGATCATGATAAATGGGATTTAGTTGGACACTAGGACACCCCTCTTAGATTGTCGACAAATATTGGCCTTCAGTTTGTCTCCTGCCACGTGAGGTTATACCGCTCATCATCTTTACCATGACTTGTGTGAAATAGGATAAAAAATTTTAAGCACCATAGTTTCACTTAAAGACATTTTTGGATTGTTGATGTTTTTGATCAAGGAAACTCATCATATTCGTTCTCTCTGTTCGTAGCTTTTCAAAATCTCGTATCCTTGAAGATTTTATCTGGGTAACGTGAGAGGAGGGTCTTATGAGTTGATTCATGTAAGCGGGCTTTCTAAGTCACTATTTTATGACAACCACCTGATATATTTCGAATACAAAGTATCATACTTTCTTCTCATTTTATCCGTCAAGATGAGAGATAACTGTCAAATGGAAATGTTCTATTTTCCATAATTTAAATGATAACAGCCAACTTATTTTCTTTGCATTTCTGGAAACCATATGATAACAAAAATACAAGTTTAACATGTGAATTTTTTTTGATAAATTTGAAATTATAGAAAGAATTACTTCCAAATGTTCTTTTATTGAAATTATGCCCATGACCTAACCGTTATGTAATAGGTTGAACACCTTAATTATGTGATTATTAATTTTAATTAATAACATGGTAAATGTTTTTATTATCATATTACGTTTATTGTTTTTTATTCAAATATGATAATTCCTTGATTAAATTTATATATTTGTCATCATAATGGAGATATGATCATTGAATTAACCAAACAGAAAATTTCTAATGGTTAATATTACCTATGAACTGTCAAGTAAGATATTCTTATAAAGATTTAAATGTATATTTTTCCTTTGATCTGAGATCATCATAGTAATCAATAGGTCACTTATTATGTTTTGATATCAGACACATAATGCGAAAAAATGATTATTGAATGATCATTAGATATAATTAAGTACCTATCTGATTAGTGGTGAGTCAAGATAGAATCCATCGACTCTAGGTAATGAGTTTGAGCTTTATATTATCATTAATATCAATGGTTGTTTCAAGACCTTGACTAGGGCAATTGAATGAATGATTAAAGAAATTTCTTAAGTCATTCACCAATCATTAATGATTGACATGTAATATAATTTGTTATCTAATAGGTTTGACAGTTAAACCATACCCTAGGATAATTCAGAGTTGTAATGATAGAAGGTAATAATATATTATCCTTAACTAGGTTCCGTCTTTGTAAGGTTGTTACTTCACATTATCTGGTCGTTGAAGAGTGTTGTTAGACGTCAATCTTGATTAATAATTAATTGGATTAATTACTACCGGCTTAGTAACAAACTTATGTGATCACACACTTATGAGTGTAATATTTTCTATTTATGATTATTTAATTTATTATAAAATAATTTATTAAATAATCTATATGATTTATTTTTTTTTCTAGCACAGAAAATATAATTAATATTAGAAACTCTCTTATATAAAAATACATGAATAAAATAAAATAATTTTATAAATAATAATAATTCTTTAAAAAAACATAATTGGTTTGTTGTTTTGGTTTTACATTTTAAAACCCAAACAAAAGGACACACGATGGTTGTGGTTTTAAGGTTTTAAAAGTAACAACGTTAAAACAAAAGGAAAGTGAAGGGGAAGGATGAGACACGTTGTTTTCGGCTTTTATACGTGAATGTCTTACAAAGACAAGTGTTAAAAACAAAACAAAATGGATACTCTTTTATTTTTGTTTTTCAGCGCGTGAAAACAACAGTGATATATAGATATAGTCTTGTATTTTCGTTTTCTTGAAAATAAATAAGAGAAAAATAAAAGAAAATTTGTTTTTTCAATTCTTGAAAAAAAGATTCTTTAAATTTATT
Source organism: Erythroxylum reticulatum (assembly GCA_025504915.1). Classification (NCBI taxonomy): domain Eukaryota; kingdom Viridiplantae; phylum Streptophyta; class Magnoliopsida; order Malpighiales; family Erythroxylaceae; genus Erythroxylum; species Erythroxylum reticulatum. Next base: position 10,847,317 of record JANSVA010000006.1, read on the forward strand.
CATAGTTATAATAAATGTTGAGAGTGAAACATATTTCTTATTATAGAGTGTATAGAAATTTTGTATTTTTAAAATTTCGTATTGATTAATCATAATATTTTAGGTATTTATTTTTGTCTATTTTTTATTAATATATTTGTTAAATACAATAAACAAATATATGATTATAATTTTTATTTCTGCTACATTCGATCCTTCAATTAATATCAAAACTAATTTTGGTTACATTTTACTTAAAAAATACTTTACGTGTTATGTTGTTTGTTGAAACACGTAAAAGTTGTTCTTAACCAAAACGAAATGTTGCATCGTGTGACGTTGTTTTCAAGTTATGAAAACGTTAATAACTTAAAAAGGGAAGATAGCGTTATTTATACATACGTTGTTTTTTCCTTCATTGTTCGTTCATTTAGTGCGTGGAAAGTGGTCAAAACTCAAAAGGCTCCACTGTGAAATTGGCTTCACAGAATGCAAGTTCACAGAATGCATTTATTACATGTTGTACAAACTCATTTAATACATTTATTACATGTTGTATACCAGTATACGTTTAAAAGGAAGAGAGGATTATGGAAGTTTTTTAAAAGCTTTTTGTTAAAAGCTTTTCTACAAATTAATATAGATTTTTTAATTATTTTTTATTATTAAAAAAAGTGATATGATCACTAATACTATTAAAATTATTTTAATAACATGAAATCTTGACCTTTTAAAATTATTGAGTATATTTTGATAACATGATATTTTATCAAAAAAAATTTCCACTCAAGAAGATACTAATATTTATTTTTGTTTACAATGAATGATCTGATAACCAAGTAACTTATAGTTCATGAATAAATAATATTTTCTATTGCATATGATGCACATGTGAGAAAAAATTACTTAATTTTATACTTTTGGCCTATATTATTTACAAAGTATAATATTAATTAATTCTTCGTCGCTTGGATGGATGAATTAAATTATATTAATAGGAACAACCTGACAACTAGGGGACTATATAGTATTGAGTCTATGGTAAATTTTATATGATAAAATAGAAAACTTATCGTTCTTTAATTATGCATGAGTAATGACTTGACAACTAAGGGGCTCATTCATGTTTTAAAGATTTTTTGTCATTTAGATAAAAGTCAATGTCTTAATGATATATGATTGTGTTCTTATTTTGGTATTTTCTCTTTTATTAGATTTCTCAAAATGTCTACTACATCACTGCGAAGCATTCTTGATGCTAACAAGATAGTGGGCAACAATTTTGATGATTGGTGCCGCAATATGAGAATTATTCTCATGCATGAAAAACTTATCGATGTGATCGATAAACTCATGAAGGAAGCGCCTCCTGAGGGAATTGATGATGCTAATGCATTGGATGCATATTTTAAGTACAATGAACAAAATACTAATGACAAGTGCATTATTCTAGCATTAATGAGTTTTGAACTCCAAAGGCAGTATAAAGGTATGAATCCTCCACAGATCATTAAACATCTTAAGAAGATGTATAGGTCACAACGTAGGACTGCTAGATACCAGTTATATAACTCCCTATTCAAATCTGAACTGAAGTCCAAATCTCCTGTGAGACCCCATGTTCTTAAGATAATTGTATCTTATAGAACAACTCAAGAAATTAACTCACTGAGGAAAGAGTTGTCACAAGATTTGATCTTACAATCTCTTTCTGACATTATTCATCATTCATTGTTAATTTTAACATGAACAAGATGGACTATGATTTTCATGAAATGCTCAACTTGTTGATCGATAACGAAAATCAAGTAGCATCGTCTGAGAAGGTGAAAGTGTCAGGGTCTGTGAAATTGATTGGTAACTTTTCTAAGCTTAAGTGGAAGGTAAAAAGAAGCCCAATAAAAATCATCTTGCGCCCAAGGGTGTTTGGAACAAATCAAAGGGTAAGGAGAAGAGAGTTGACCAAAAGGATGCTGAATGTTTCTTCTGTACAAAGAATGGACACTAGACGAGGAACTGCCCAGAGTATTTGGCTACTTTGAAAGGCAAGAAACAAGTTGAGATACTTATGAAAAATGTTTTCAATATTTCTTTAACTACTATTGATTCTACTAAATTGGTATTAGATATTGGTAGGAGCTTTAACATCTGTAATATGTTGCAGAGTCTAAAGATCAGTAGGAGATTGAAGAAGGAAGAAGTTAAGCTACAAGTTGGGAATGGAGCAAGGGTTGCTACCCTAGCTGTAGGAACTATTTCTCTTGTTATGTCTATGGGAAAGACTTAGAACATTGTTTCCACTTCGTCATTAGACAAACGTGGATTTCATACAATCTTTAAGAATAACCAATGTAATATATTTCATAGTGATAAATTATATGTCAGTGGTTATTTATAATATGGTCCTTATGTTTTACCTGAAATAATTGTTTATCCAATTATGAATGTTTCTGGTCAAAAAAGGAAGTTAGATAATCATGTAAATCAAACTTACCTTTGACATTGTAGACTTGGTCATATTGGTGAGAAAAGAGTAAACAAGTTGCACAAGGAAGGATGCCTTAGTCAATATGATTATGAATCATATGAAACTTGTGAATCTTGTCTCAAAGGAAAAATGACCAAATTTCCTTTCACTGGAACTGGAGAGAGAACTAGTGAACTTTTAGGACTCATACATACTGATATATGTGGGCTTATGCAAGTTCAAGCTAAAGGTGGATATTATTATTTTATCACCTTCATTAATGATATGTAAAGATATGAATTTGTGTATCTTATGAAACACATGTCTGGATCATTTGAAATGTTCAAAAGATTTCATAGTGAGGTTGAAAAACAAACTGGTAAGAGTATAAAGGTATTAAGATCTGACCGCGACGGTAAGGATCTTAGTGATGATTTTGTTGATTATCTAAAGTAAGATAGAATCTTGTATCAGTGGGCTTCCTCAAGAACACCACAACCCAATAGTGTTTCAAAAAGGAGAAATCGAACCTTATTAGATATGGTGAGGTTCATTGATCTTCTTGTCTTCCTATGGGGATATGCTTTAGAAATCGTTGCCTATTTATTAAACAAAGTTCCTACTAAAGCAGTCACTAAAACTCCATATGAGATGTGGAAAGGATGTAAACATAACCTAAAACATTTGAAAGTTTGGAGTTGTCCAGCTTATGTCAAAAGATTGCAGTTAGATAAGCTTGAAGCGAGGTCTGAAAAGTGTAGATTTGTTGGCTATCCTAACGAAACTATGAGATACTACTTCTATCACCCTTTTGAACAGAAAGTATTTGTGGCTAGAAATGCAACTTTTTAGAAAGGGAGTTCTTTAATGGAGGAAGTCATGGTGTAGCAATAGATCTTGATGAAATTCAAGATTCTGATGAATCAACACATACTCAAGAGCATCAGATGTATGTTGAGTAGCCTTTACTTGATGTTTTGAAATTAAAACATAGGGTAACAACCTCGATGGTTAAGGAGAATGGACTGGTTAATGAGCCTGTCAAAGAACCAGTGCAACAACGAGATCAAATAAAGGAAGAACCTATTGAACATGATCCTCTTAGAAGGTCTACTAGGAATCGTCGTGCACTAAATAGATTAAACTTAATGGTACAAGGTGATGAGGATAATCATATTAATAATATCCAACATATTGATGATGACCTTAAGACTTACAAAAAGGCTATGACAAGTCCAGATCGTAAGAAGTGGTTTAAGGTCATAGAATCAGAGTTAGAATTCATGAGAATCAACAAAGTATGGACTTTGGTTGATCCCTCAAAAGATATAAAATCTATAGGATGTAAATGGGTATTTAAGAAAAAAATTAGAGTAGACGGGAAAGTTAAAACTTATAAAGCCCGTTTTGTTGCTAAAGGATATAATCAAAAGGAAGGTATTGATTATAATGAAACTTTTTCCCCTGTGGCAATGCTCAAATCTATTTGGATTCTATTTCATATAACTGCATACTATGATTATGAGATATGGCAAATGGATATGGAAACAATGTTTCTTAACAAAGAACTTAAGGAAGATGTCTATTTGACTCAACCTGAAGGTTTCACATTGCCATCTGCTCTTAATAAAATATGTCAGCTACAAAGATCCATTTATAGATTGAAGTAAGCTTCACGAAGTTGGAATATTCGCTTCAATATAACAATCGCTAAGTTCGATTTTGTTAGATGCAAAGAGGAGCCATGTGTGTATAAGAAGGTTAGTGGGAGCATAGTTATTTTCCTAGTGCTGTATGTAGATGACATATTGCTAAT
>JANSVA010000006.1:10877989-10904776 GCA_025504915.1 Erythroxylum reticulatum
TTATATAATAATTAATATATTGTGCTTTGCATATTATTTAATATATTTTAAATAATATTTATATGCATAAATAATTTGTACTACAAAATAAAATATATTTAAAATTAAAAGTATTTTTTATTTTTATCTTGTCAAACAGTCTATTATATGAAGTTCTTTTAAAAAAATTTATAAATGATAATCAAACAGTCAAGTCAATTGATTTTGAAGAAAAGTTCTTCTCGGGAAAAAAAACTTTATTAGTATAAACTCAACTAAACAAAGGTTAAGTAACAAATAAAAAGAGAAAATTTTAAGGACTAAACTTTGAAAAGATTTATCTCTAACCTTAATTTCAATCTATGTCTGCTCATGCCATTATGATTTTAATTTCATAAAGCAAGCAAGCAATTGTCTCCTCTCCTCTGAACTCACAGTGACTACTAACTCATCATCGTCTTCCCCGTCATCGTCATCGTCATCGTCATTGTATTCTTCATCACCTTCATTTTTTTTACAATCATCTTCTTTGTCATGATTGATGTAAGTTTGCGAATAAATGCTTTTCAAGCTTATGTTTGATGCAAAGAGGAAATTTATATGAGAATGATGTCTTGTAAGTTTTTTTTGAAAAATTAAAAAAATATTTTTATACATGATAATAAAGAGTACAACTTACAAAAGTCCTCCTAAATGAGTTTCGGAAAGCATTGTCGTTGGGTTTCAAATTTATTCCAAAAACAGCTCAGTATGACTAACAACACATTACAAACGAATTAAACCTTCCTTTTTAGCAATGTTGCTAGGTTTTAAGGCCTTGTCGCCCTTGCATGGCTTTGTTGCTACTCCTAGATGGTGAATATCACAGACTTTAAGAGTGTAACATTCCACTACCATAGAGTAAATACCAGAACATTCTATGAACATTCCAGTACGTAGTCTATAATAATGACATGTTAAAGCAATCACATCACTAAATTATAGCATCATCATAAATACATAAATGTCACCAAAATTTTAAAACCGAATTCCTCATTTCATTCTACAAAAACTGAATATACATTGTAGCTTTACAATATTTTCCAAATATGTATAATGTCAAAACTAAGTACATAATATGCTACATACATGAGGAATTTTACAAAATTTCTAACTAAATCTTTCAATCGCAGCTAATTGACCTTTGAGCCATTTTCTTTATACAAGGTATAAAAATTATGCTTCTTATAGAGTCTCACTGTCACTAATGTCTTCTCTTATTCCTGAAATATCAACGTTGCAATTTTGATAAGTTTTATGAACTCATTGATGTAACCACCCTCGATGGTTCAACCAATTCATACCACATAACAAATCATATAAGCAGCTAATTTCACATCTTTTCATTTAGCAAATTGCACCACATATCATTCACTTCACATACACATTTTCATTCATAATTCAATCAGTCAAACACACTCACTAAGTGTATATGTAATGTTTTTGTAACCCACTTTCAAGTATTACGTTGTTGTGACTGAATGCCTAAACTGTCCCGTATCTATTGTAGATACCGGGCTTATTGATACTATCCCTTACCTGTTGCGGATACAGGGTTTATTGTGCATATCAATCCTTTAGCTCTATACCACATTCGACATTGGACCCCGAATTCCGGACCCCAAACATTCGGAATTATAAAACATGAGCAAACACATTTCTTCAATTTTAGAACAGATTTTGGGAAACCTAAAATGGGAATCACAAATTGACTTCTTCAGAACATTTGTTTCCCATTGTCTTAAGTTTCTAATGAATACCTAACTTTCATCCAGAAATTGAACATTTTAAAGGCTGAATCAGAATTCGACTTCTGCATATAATTTGTAAATCTATGTTTCTAGTTTACTCAACATTAAAAATAATCTCAATTGGAACCTTACAGATCCAAATATGTTCAAAATGCCGAAGTATATTAAGTAAAATAATACCAGTTCATACTTTTCCAACAGATTCCCTCACTCCCCTTCATTCAAACCTTTTCCAATCAATTTAGAATGCTTCTAATTTTTGTGGAGAGATAGCATAAGGTTTTAGGAATCTATTGGCTCGAGGATTAAGGTGTTAGAAATCTATTGGCTCGATGATCACTTCATTTGGAGGTCAGATAACAAAGTTATGGCTGAAAGAATTAAATAAGGTTTTGTCCTCAATCATATTGAATCTGTTTTGAGACAATTAGCATAACTTTCTCTAAATATATCGGATAAAGTTCATTCTTAGATGGTTTGAAATAAGACTTCAAGATATACAACTTTCATGAAGACATAAAAGTAAAATTTTGTAATATAGAAGGTCAATTTTTGGACCAGATGATAGGGTCAGACGAAACCAGACGAAACTAGACAAAGGGTCAGATGAATTGGAATAATTGTCATAACTTTCTCTAGGGATATCAGATTAAGGTCATTCTTATATGGTTTGAAAGAGGACTTCAAGATATACAACTTTTATGAAAACCTTGAAGATATATTCTATCATATAGAGGGTTAAAATTGGACTAGATGATAGGGTCAAAAGAAACCAGACAAAGGGTCAAATAAATCGAAACAAGTATCATAACTTACTCTAAAGATATCAGATTAAGGTTATTCTTAGATGGTTAGAAAGAGGACTTCAATATCTACAACTTCTATGAAGACTTTAAAGATAGATTCTATCATCTATAGGGTCAAAATTGGACCAGATGATAGGGTTAGATGAAACTAGATCAAGGGTCAGACAAATCGAAACAATTGTCATAACTTACTCTAGAGATATCAGATTCAGGTTGTTCTTAGATGGTTTGAAAGAAAACTTCAAGATATACAGCTTTTATGAAGGTTTTAAAGATAGATTCTATTATCTATAGGGTCAAAATTGGATCAGACGATACAAGATGAACAGTACCTAAAAGAAGTTTATGAATAGTATACAGAAAATACACGTCATCACCAGACCACACATCATTACCAGACAATATATCATCACCAGAAGACATGTCATCAACAGGCGATATGTCATCACTAGAAGATACAATCTATTCTCTTGACATCTTCCCTTATAAGGATCATAACTTTCGACTCCAATGTCCAAAAATTTCATACTATATACCATTAGAAAGCTAGAAAGATAAACTACAACTTTATAGAAGACAACTTTATCTAATTCAACCTAAATTAATCCAGAATTTTCCTTGAAATCAAAATATGAATTTTTTCCCTATGAAAGACTTAAAATTTTGTATTAAGCAGACCTAGAATGTCCTGAGCATAACCATTTAGCTACCAAAATGACTTCATTAAACTCTGAAATCTCAACTTATTTTTCTCATCACCTTTAACTACATCTGATCAGTCACAATTCCTATCTTCCTTTCCATAACATCTCACTTATGTGTATATATATGTATCATCAATTCATGTTCCAAAATCATCAACTTAAGTTGATAACTTCTTCACGTATATCTAATTTCAACTCATATCATCCACACATTATTCATATTTCATTATCATCAAAAGAATAAAGTTTTACAAATCTTTAATGACATTCCAAGCCACATTACATCATCGTCTCAAAATCTCAAATTACAAAAGATTCTTGAAATGCAACTAAAGCATTGTACTTTCCCAAAACCAACTCAAAATACAAAATAAGCAAATTTGGAGTATTTCCTTAGACTCTTGATCACTTGATCTCTTAGCTATCACCTGAAGATGGGATGAAAAAAGAGGTGAGCTTGACAGCTCGTGGGTAACAAGTTTATAATGGAGAATAAGCAAATTTAATTGAAATGTTCTTTTATCTTATAAAAGTCATAATGAATTTATAAAACACTTTGTTCTCAAGTTCTCGGTCAAATTAACAATTTTAGCTCCAAAACTCATAGTTAAAAATATCATCACATCAAAACACTCAAATTATGCAACAAACTTGACAATTCAAAAATGCAAAGTACCAACAAATGGCTCGAGGGTTCCATGGAAACAAAATGGAGAAACCGAAGTTTACCCTATGAACAGAATGAGTCCATTTTTTGGGGCTCATATGCCACAAGTGGGAAGCTGGAAGAAGGCTCTTATCAACATGCACGTGATGAACAAAATAGTTCCACTCTCGCCCAAACAAAAGCACTAAATCATGCTCAAATCATTTTATCATATCTCATACTTTCATGCTTTCTCATCTTTTCATTCATACAAAATGCCACGATATGTTTCAAGGCATAACATAAAATGTTTCAAAGCATTTCCATCTTCATTTTAAAATTTATCAACAAAATTCATATACCAAATATATAAATATTTCCCAACTCATTCAAAGGGTAATAAAAGCACCACTTATGAAGTAATTGGAATCATTTTATTTGCTTGATTTGGGAAAGCATTAGTGGCTAATAACTCTATTATAAACATGTAATCTACCTCAATTTTCTTGCTTAACGACTTACTCAAAATGCCTCTTCTCTTATTCCTCTTGCCTCTTTTGATCTCCTTTATACAATAACAAAAATCCTACTCAATAGGATTTTCAATTGAAAGTCCTACAAAGCATAATCACTAAAATTGGTTCTAGAATACTTAAGCCCATGCATTTTCTAAACTCCATGAATTAAAATCTTTCCAAAAATCCAAAAGATTCAAAATGATCTTACCTTAATTCTTAACCAAATGAAGAGATCTTTGGCTCAAATGGAACCTTTTCCCTTCCTCTATCTTTTTCTCTTCTTGAACCACTTCAAAATTTCTCTTAAAAGCTAAGAAATAAAGAAACCCTAGTTCAACTATCTTCTTTTCTCTCAACCACCGAAATTCTTTTCTTTTTCTTTCCCACAATTAACGTTTTTCTTCTTCTTGAAGGAATAAGACAACATTTCTTCTTCCATTTCTACCCTTAATGAGTCCAAAAAGTCCATTTTACCCTTCTTTATAGACTTATATTCTTTTAACCTTAAGTGTCTTGCCAATATTACCCTTGAACATTCTTATAACCTTAACACTTTAAGTCCACTTACCCATTCAATAAATTCTATTAACTTTGACATAATTAAATAATTTCAAAATGATTAGTCTATCAAAACCTCAAAATTGTCTAAATCATGCTTATTCATCAAGAAAAAAATTTGGGGCCAACATTCGGAGCTTTAAGCTCATATTCGGTGGCTACTTATGTCATAATTATCATTATCTGATCACGTACTCGCGTATGAAATGCATCACATTCATGTTCAATCGTTCATTGTTTCAAGCATTCCTATTCGCAATCCCATTCAAACATATTTACAGTCCCATTTCTATTTATCATTAGACCTTAGTCCGACATTCAACAAACATATTGAGAAACATTTATTTCACCAAATTCACATTCAAGGAACACTTCAATATCACATTCATAAATTAGAATCTTCAGACCTTTAAGTCTAAAATCAGTACAAACAATCAAAATTTAGAACATAATATATAATAGGCAAATATTAAGTGAGACCGTCTAGGTTACTCACAGTATGCTCTAGATAGCTATTGCCTTAAGGTCTCGACAATATCTGGATGTTGTCATTCAATGCGCTCCTCTATAACACATAGTATATACACATATCAATATTTACACAATTACGAATTCATTTATGCACATTCATGTATACTGAATATGTACAATGCATGTTCATGACAATTCCGGGTTCCTTATCATATTCTTGTTACAAACCTCATTTATAAATCAATACTCAATTGATCAATCCAAATTTGTCTAAAAACATACTTTCAGGTCCACTTTGCATGATTATTCTGATTAGGAAAGTAAAGTAATTTGATAACACTTCCTTCTACAAAATTGTTCTCCCATGTCTTATGTTTTTAAGGACACCAAGACCATACAATTTGATTTAATATTCCAAACTTTATACTCAAAATACTTTAGACTATTCTTAACTATAGCAATACTCTGTACTCAACTTCAAGCCAGATTTCATAATTCTCAGAGACAGAAATGAAATGAGATTTCTTCAGGGAATTTGTATCATTTTATCTCTATTTTAATCTAAATTAAAAATAATTCCATTTGGAAATCTACATATCAAAATATGGTCAAAATACCGAAGCATGTTCAGTGAAGACACTCCATTTATCATATTCTAGCACACTTTATCATTTTCATCCTAAATTCATCAATCATTTATCATATTCCAGCACACTTTATCATTTTCATCCTAAATTCATCAATCAATCTTTTCCAAACGAATTCAGATGGCCATAAATTTTTGTGGAGAGAAAGAATAACGTGTTATGAGTTTTTTGGTTTAAAAATCAATTCATTTGGTGGTTGGAACAAGAAGTTATGGCCAAAAGAGTGAAGGGTGTTCAAAACTATCAAAAATCACTGCACCTTTATTGTGCACGATTGCACTACCTTTTATTCCAACTTCTTCTAGCTCTTCCCAAAATAGACCTTTGAGTTAATTTTGCATGGCCATTTGGATAAGGAAAATGAAGGATTTAGGCAAAACATTCTTCTAAAAAATTGTTCCTTCATGTCTTAAGTTTCGAATGAAACTAATTCCATGCAATTTGGTTATGAATTCTAAAAGTTATACCTAAAATATCAAGGACTATTTCCAAACCATGACAGAATCCAAAACTCAACTTCAAGCTACATTTTGAAACTCTTAGAGATAGAACTAAATTTTGATTTATTCATGAAAAATATATCCTTATGTATTAATTTAATAAAAATAAAAAATAATCTCATTTGGATAACTACAGAATAAGTTATATCTAAAAGACAAAAGTTTAATCAATGGAAATGTTATAGCTAACATACTCAAGAAATTCTTCTTTTACTTTTTTTCCAGCTTTTTAACTCCTACCGTTTTCAACTAACATATATTATACATAAATCATCTTTACTACTTCCATTTCAACCCAATCATTCACAAACATATCCAAAATCCCAGATTAAAACCCAAACATCAAATTTAATCATCATTCACACATTTCATCATTTTTTTGCGTTTTCATCTTTGCTCCAATTAACAACATCATTTCAGTCTAATTCAAACATTATCAAGACACCATTTACAAAACCATAAAGCTTAAAAATCAACTAACTTGAGTTAGCTAAATTCCCAGCAGTGAGAGTGGTTTCGATGGTTGAAGAAATTCTAGAATAAATAGTAACAACACTCTTTATATTGACTGAAATTCTTACTTTGATGTAAGAATCAATAATCAATACTCAAACATGAATAGCTTAGTGTTTCGGTGATAAATGAACAATTGAAAGACAGTTTTCATTGATGAATAAACCAACGAAGAACAACACAAGCTGCAGAAAATTTTCCTTCCTAAACATGTGACTACGTGTATTACTAATTCACTACCACATGTCATCAATGCATATAGGCCATTTGTCACTAATTCATCAGTCCACGTGTCACACTATAATTGGTCCATAATTCTATATTTTTCCTAATTCAAAAATACTCCAAATTTCTAAAATACCCAAGATATTACCAAAATTGCCAAATCACATTTAGTACACTCCAATTTAATTTTTAAGATAATAAAATCCACAATTCCCATTAAAAATCAATTTTACCTGAAAATGTCAATGAATGCATGTACAACCATATTAATGTGCAAAAATCAATATTCTCTATGTGTATGCCACATTATATATAAGCATGAATTATGCGTCCTAATTTCTCATTAACCTCTTATAAACACTATTTTATCCTTATCATAAGTAATAGAATGTTACAACTCTCCCCTCCTAAAAGAAATTTCATCCTCGAAATTCTTACTTGATGGTTCGAATAGATGGGGATATTGTTTCCTCATATGATCCTTTGTTTCTCAATTTGCTTCCTCAGTCAAGTGGTTTCTCTAAAGGACTTTCACTAATGGAATCACTCTGCTTCTCAGCTGCTTTGTCTTATAACCCACTATCTTTATCGACTCCTCAATATAACTTAGATTGTTATTAACCTTAATGTCTTGAGCTGACAACATATGTGTTGGATCAGATCTGTATCTTCTTAAAATGCTTACATAAAACATATTATGTAACTGAGACATTTCATTAGACAAAGCTAATTTGTATGTCAAAGGTCCTATCCTCTCAACAATCTCATAAGGACCAATGTACCTAAGGCTCAACTTGCCCTTTTTACTAAACTTTGGCACACCTTACCAAGGCAACACTCTCAGAAACACCTTGTCTCCCATATTGTATTCCATATCCCTTATGTGCTGATCCACATAGCTTTTCTATCTATCCCGAGCTACTTTAATTAAGCTTCTGATCAGTTTCACCTTATCTACAATGTCTTGTATCAATTCTGGACCTTCAATCATTCTTAAACCCTCTTCATCCCAATACAGAGGTGATCAACACTTCTTGCCATACAACGCCTCATATGATGCCATCCCGATACTATTGTGATAATGATTGATATATGCAAAATTAATTAATGTTATGTATTGATCCCATGCTCCTTGAAACTCCAATACACATGCTCTGAGCACATCCTCAATAGTCTAGATTGGTCTCTCACTCTGTCCATCTATTTGAGCATTAAATGATGTACTGAAGTTTAACTTTATACCCATAGCTAACTGTAAACTCTTCCAAAATCTCAAAGTGAACCTAGGATCTCTGTCCGATACAATGGACACTGAAACCTTGTGCAATCGAACCACCTCATTTACATACCTCCAGGCCAACCAGTCTAGAGAGTTATTCTCTATCACTGGTAAGAAATGGGCCAACTTAGTCAATCGATCGACCACAACCGATATTGCATCATTTTACCTCGAAGTCTTAGGCAATCCCATTATAAAATCTGTAGTGATTTGTTCCCATTTCCACTTCGGAATAGGTAACGAATGTAACTTTCCAATTGGAGCCTGATGCTCAGCCTTAACCTGCTAGCATGTTATACATTTAGAAACAAACTCTACTACTTGCTTTTTCATTCCAGGCCACCAGAAATGTTGTTTTAATGTGTTATACATCCTACTGGTACCAAGATGCATAACATAAGGGGCCATATGAGCTTCCTCTAAGATTTCCTTCCTCAGATCATGCACATTAGGCACACATAATCTTAGTTTTAACCATAATGTTTCATCCTTCAATTCAAATTCAGAATCTGTATTCATCTTAACTTTCTTAATCAATTTCCCCATGTCAGGGTCCTTGCTCTGAACCCTTCTTATTCTATCATGTAATATTGACCTTAGTATCAATGTGGCTATTAATGCCTCATTATACTCAAGATTTAACTCCACATTTAAAGCTCTTAACTGAATCAAATTTGGCAACTTTGATAACTAAATTTGAGCTACACTGGTATTTGACTTTCTATTCAAAGCATCGGCCACCACATTGGCTTTTCCCAAATGATATTCAATTGTATAGTCGTAATATTTCAATAACTTTACCCATCTCTTTTGCCTCATGTTTAGTTTTTTCTAACTCAAGAAGTATCTTAAACTCTTGTGATCAGTATATATTTGGAATATTTCTCTAGCTCTAAATCATGTACTAGATAATTATCTCGTGTCTCGATGTATAGGCAATCACCTTACCATTTTGTATCAATACACATCCCAATCTTTGATGCAAAGCATCACTGTATACCACATATCTACCAGTTCATGATGGTATAGCTAACATCGTTGCCGTAGTCAACTGATGCTTCAGCTCCTCAAAGCTCTTCTGATAGTCATCACTCCATTTGAATGCTATATTTTTACTTAGAAGTTTTGTCAGAGGGGTTGAAATCAACGAGAATCCTTCGACAAACCTACGATAATATCCAGCTAATCCTAGGAAGCTTTGGATTTCTGATACATTCCTTAAAGCCTCCTAATTCATTACTACTTCTATCTTCTTTGGATCCACTTGTATGCCTTGTTCAGATACTATATGACCCATAAATACTACTTGATCAAGCCAAAATTCACACTTACTGATTTTGGCAATAATTGTTTATCTCTTATAATATATAAATCACTCTTAGATGCTCATTATGTTCTTCTATGCTCTTTGAATACACAAGTATGTCATCAATGAACATAATTACAAATCTATCCAGGTAGATTTGAAACACCTTATTCATCAAGGCCATAAATACAACTGGGGTATTAGTTAACCTGTACAACATTAATAAAAACTCGAAATGCCCATACCTGCTATTAAATACACTCTTCGATACATCAGCCTCTGCTATCTTCAATGGATAGTATCCAGATCTCAAATCTAACTTGGTAAACACCTAAGTTCCTTGCAATTGATCAAATACGTCATCAATTCTAGGCAATGGGAAGTTGTTCTTCACTGTTACTTGATTTAGCTGTCTATAATCAATGCACAGTCTCAAAGTACCATCTTTATTCTTTACAAATAATACTAGAGCTCCCCAAGGTGAAACATTGGGTTTGATAAAGCCTTTCTCTAACAACTCCTGTAGCTGAGCCTTCAACTCTTTTAGTTCCATAGGCGTCATCCTATATGGAGGAATAGATATAGGAGCAGCACCTGAAACTAAGTCAATTGTGAACTCTGTTTCTCGATCTAGAGGTAAACCAGACAACTCGGCGAGAAACACATCCAAGAATTCCATAACAACAAGAATGTCCTGTACACTCTACTCAGCTTGTGTATTAATGACATAGGCCAAATAAGCCTCACACCCCCTTACATCAACCTCAAGGCACTCATAAATGAAATCAGCCTGGCTGGTACTACTTGACTAATACTTCTGAAAACTGCTCTCTGCTGATTAGGAGATTCTAATACCACCTCCTTGGTGTAGCATTTCATGATAGCCCTATGAGCAACAAGACAATCCATGTCTAGAATGACATCTATCTTCCTTGATTGTAATATAATCAAGTTTGCTTCTAATTATGCCTGATAACTTTATTCAAACACCTCTTGCAAACTTCTCCAATTACTATAGTACTACCTATCGATGTACTCATCTTGAAACCATGTTTCAATTGCTCTCTATCATAATGTAACTTAAATGTTAGATGTGGTGTTATAAAAGAATGCGTAGATCCAGGATCTAGCAATGCATATGCTTTATAATCAAAGATAAGAAATGCACCTGCAATGACATCCGGAGAATCTTGAGCCTTCTATCTGGTCATAGCATAAACTCTAGCCTGAGACTGTGGACTATTGCTTTGAACCTTAGTCTTGACAGAAGGACTTCTAGAACTCACTCTGGCTCTGCCTCGGCCTCTCTGCCCACCCTACTAGCTCGACTCTGTTGAACAGTAGTCTCACTCATTGATCTCCCTCTCATACCAGACTGGGCTCCAATTGTAACAGGACAATCTTTAACCTGATGATTAAATGAGCTAAATCTAAAACAAGCTCTATACAATCTCCAACATTCACCATTGTGCTTCTTCCCACAGTGCTCATAGTTAGGTAACTGTCTCGACGTTATACCTCTTCCAATACCAGACTGTACAAACCCTTTATCTGAATCTCGATTGTTTTGATCCAGTCGGTGGTTGAAATGGTCTATTCTGGCACTTACTGAAATTCCTGCTAAAACTACTCTGAACTTCACTGGACCTCTTCATCTTAGATTCTTGTCTATATTCTCCCTGATCATCTCTTAACAATTGTTCTATTCAGATCGAGGCTACTCTAAGCTTAGGAAAATTGCTCAGGTTGGTGATTGCTAGCCTTGTCTGAATTTCCATGTTCAATCTATCTTCAAATCTCCTGCACTTGTCTTCCTCAGTAGGAATCAAGGCAATTGCATAACCTATTAGTTAATCAAATCTGATGTCATAATTTGCTACTAACATTCTTCCCTATTTCAGATCTATAAACTCTTTCATTTTTCTGTCCAGGTAAATCGTGGGCATGTAATTTTCTATGAAGACCTTCAGAAAGTCTCCCCAATTCAGATCACAAGGCCTAGTGGCAACACTTGGATCAGTCTTCTACAATTTATAAGTTGGGCCCTGTAGTAAGGAACTGCATAGTTGAACCTCTCTTCTGACTTATAATCCATTTGATCAAATACTCGCCTAGTCCTCTCTAACCATCCATTGACTTCTGCAGGTTCTATACTTCCGTAGAAGTCCACAACCCTACTTTCGCAACCTATCATACCTCTTTTCCCTTCTCTCAGGAATTCTTGGAGGCATTACCTCAGGTTGAGGTACAGAGGACTCTCTACTAGCTCTTGCCGATCTTAGGTCAGCTAAGTGTCCTTTCTGTTCACCTACGTTGGATGACCTATAACAAACAATAACTCCAATTACTTTCCACATTTCTCATTATA
Source organism: Erythroxylum reticulatum (assembly GCA_025504915.1). Taxonomy (NCBI): domain Eukaryota; kingdom Viridiplantae; phylum Streptophyta; class Magnoliopsida; order Malpighiales; family Erythroxylaceae; genus Erythroxylum; species Erythroxylum reticulatum. The sequence continues at coordinate 10,890,300 of JANSVA010000006.1, forward strand.
TTTCATGTTTATCATTCCTATATGTCCCTATGGATGGCAACCATGATCTGATACTAAAAATGTAACGTCCCATTACCATAGAGTACATACCGGAATACCCTATGGACATTCCAATACGTAACTTATAATAATGGCATGTTAGAGCAATCACATCACTAACTTAATCATAGCATCATCGTAAATACATAAATGTCACCAAATTTTAAAACCAAATTCATCATTTCATTCCGTAAAAACCGAATATGCATTGTAGCTTGACAATATTTTCCAAATACGTACAATTTCAAAACTAGGTATATAATATGCTACATATATGAGAAATTTTAGCTTTTCAATATTTTCCAAATATGTATAATGTCAAAACTAAGTATATAACATGCTACATACATGAGGAATTTTACAAAATTTTTAACTAAGTCCTTCAGTCTCAGCTGACCAATCTTTGAGCCATTTTTCTTCACAGAAGTACAAGAATTATGCTTCTTCTGAAGTCTCTCTATTGCTAATGTCCTCTCTTGTTCCTGAAATATCAATGTTGCAATTTTGATGAGTTTTGCGAACTCAGTGATGTAACCATTCTCGATGGTTCACCCAATTCATACCACATAACAAATCATATTAGTAGCTAATTTTACATCTTTTCATTTAGCAAATTACACCACATATTATTCACTTCACATACCCATTTTCATACAAATACATGTCCACATTATAATTCAATCAATCAAACACACTCAATAAGTGTATATGGAATGTTCGTGTGACCTACTTTCAATTATTATGTTGTTGTGACTGAGTGCCTAAACTGTCTCATATCTATTGTAGATACCGGGCTCATTGATACTGTCCCTTATTCATTACGAATACATGGCTCATTGTACTTATAGAGCCTTTGGCTCTATACCACATTTTGGAGCTTTAACCTTATATTCGATGGCTACTCATGTCACAACTATCATTATCTGATCATGCATTCATGTATGAAATGCATCACATTCATATTCAATCATTCATTGTTTCAAACATTCCCATTCGCAATCCCATTCAAACACATTTACAGTCCCATTTCTATTTATCATCAGACCTTAGTCCGGTATTCAACAAACATGTTGAGAAACATTTATTTCACCAAATTCACATTCAAGGAACACTTCAATATCACGTTCATAAATTAGAATCTTCGAACCTTCAAGTCTAGAATTAGTACAAAAAATCCACATTCATAACATAATATATAATAAGAAAATATTAAGTGAAACCATTTAGGTTACTCATAGTATTCTCTAGATAGCTATTACCTTGAAGTCCTAGCAATGTTTGGATGTTGTCATTCAATGCCCTCCTCTATAACACATAGTACCTACATATATCACTATTTACACAATTATGAATTCGTTTATGCAAATTAATTTATACTGAATATGTACAATGCATGTTCATGACAATTCTGGGTTTCTTATCATATTCTTGTTACAAAACTCATTCATAAATCAGTACCAAATTGATCAATCCAGATTTGTCTAAAAACATACTTTTGGGTCCACATTGCATGATTATTCTCATCAAGAAAGTGAAGTAATTTGATAAAACTTCCTTCTACAAAATTGTTCTCCCATGTCTTATGTTTCTAAGGACACCAAGACCATACAATTTGATTTAATATTCCAAAATTTATACTTAAAATACTTTGGACTATTCTTAACTATAATAGTACTCTGTACTCAACTTCAAGTCAGATTTCAAAATTCTCAGAGACAGAACTGAAATGAGATTTCTTCAGGTAATTTGTATCAATTTATCTCTAGTTTAATGTAAATAAAAAATAATTCCATTTGGAAGTCTACATATCAAAATATAGCCAAAATGTCGAAGCATGTTCAGTGAAGACACTCCATTTATCATATTCCAACACACTTTATCGTTTTGATCCTAAATTCATCAATCATTCTTTTATGAACGAATTCAGATGGCCAAAATATTTTTTGAAGAGGAATAACAATGTGATATGAGTTTTTTGGTTCAGAAATTAAGTCATTTAGAGGTCGGAAGAAGAAGTTATGGCCAAAAGAGTGGAGGATGTTCAAAACTGTCAAAAATCACTGCACCTTTAGTGTAATTCCAATTGATCCTCCATTGTCACAATCATTCATGTGCACAATCTTGTAACCCCTTCATGACCCATTAGAGTCACGATTGTGCTTGTGTATAATCATGCACTACCTTTTATTCGAACTTCTTCCAGCTCTTCCCAAAATAAACCTTTAGGTCAATTTTGCATGGCCATTTGGATAAAGGATTTATGCAAAACATTCTTATAAAAAATTGTTCCTTTATGTCTTAAGTTTCGAGTGAAACTAATTCCATGCAATTTGGTTCAGAATTTTGAAAGTTATACCTAAAATACCACATACTATTCCCAAACCACGACAACAGAATCCAAAACTCAACTTCAAGCTATATTTTGAAACTCTTAGAGATAGAATTAAATTTCGATTTCTTCATGAAAAATATATCCTTATGTCTCTAATTTAATGCAAATAAAAAATCATCTCAGGGCTAAAAAACAGAAGCTTAATCAGTGGAAATGTTATAGCTAACAGACTCTTGAAATTCTTCTTTTACTTTTTTTTCCAGATTTTTAACTCCTACCTTTTTCAACTAACACATCTTATATATAAATCATCTTTTCTACTTCCATTTCATCCCCAATCATCCATAAGCATATCCAAAATCTGAAATTAAAACCCAAACATCAAAACAGATCACCATTCACGCATTTCATCAATTTTCTACATTTTCATCTTTGCTCCAATTAACAACACCATTTCAGTCCAATTTAAACATTATCAAGATGCCATTTACAAAACCATAAAGCTTAAAACTCAACTTACTTGAGTTAGCTAAATTCCCAGCAGTGAGAGTGGTTTCAGTGGTTGAAGAAATTCTATAATAAATAGTAACAAACACTCTTTATATTGACTGAAATTCTTCCTTTGATGTAAGAATCAATAACCAATACTCAAACATGAATAGCTTGGTGTTTTAGTGATGGATGAACAATTGAAAGAGAGTTTTCAGTGATGAACAAACCAAATTAAGAACAACACAAGCTGTAAAAAATTTTCCTTCCTAAACATGTGACTACGTGTATTACTAATTCACTACCATATATCATCAATGCATGTAGATCATTTGTCACTGACTCATCAGTCCACATGTTACACTATAATTGGTCCATAATTCTACATTTTCCTAATCCAAAAATACTTCAAATGTCTAAAATACCCAAAATATTACTAAAATTTCCAAAACATATTTAATACACTCCAATTTAATTTTTAAGACAATAAAATCCACAATTCCCATTAAAAATCAATTTTACCCAAAACTTTCAATGAATACATGTACAACCATATTAATGTGCAAAAATCAATATTCTCGTGTATGTGTATGCCACATCATGCATAAACATGAATTATGCTTCCTAATTTCTCATTAACCTCTTATAAACACTATTTTAACCTTATCATAAGTAATATGACGTTACCAAGAGGGCTTTGCGTCATAACTCAGGTGTGCTCTCCTTTCTTTCATGGATTATTCATAAGCTACCTCCTTTTTCCTTTATGGGACCTCTAGAAGGTTACATAGTGGTGGTCAAATTGTAACCCCTACTCGATCATCCTCTATGATGGCATATTAATGGTTGCCTTGTGTATATATAGGTGTTCTTTGATTTTAAAAAGAAGGCCAAACTTGAATCTGTCGGGGAATTGGGGTTGGTCTTTGAATATTCTTGTGTTATGTTCCTCTTATAAGCTAGACAGTAGGTAAGCCAACTTTATACTAAAGATTCTCTTATCAGCTTTGGATGCATGACTAATTCTGCAACACCAGTGGATTGTTTCTATTTAAGATGTTTTAGGGGACCCTATTCTACATCTTTGTATGATGTAGAGCCATATCTCAGTAGAGAAGATACAATTAAAAAAGATGTGGTTGAGGGTCTCTATTTCCTTTTTACACAGCACACATCTATTAGGGATGTATAAGAATTTAACTACTCTATTAGTGGTAGGTAATACACCCTTAATAGCTAGCCATAAGGTGTATGGATTTTTGGATAGAGCAAAACCTTCCATTATTAGGTGGAACCATCCCACATTAAGGTCATTTATTTAAAATTGTTCTCTCATAGACTTGTTAGGGGGAGTATTTGCCAAGTAATTAAGTCCTTTCTTGGAACTAGAGGGTGATTGAATAAGAATTGTATGATAGCCAAATGGGTAGGGAGGTTTACTAAGCTTCTTTTGTTGGAAAGGACTAACAGGGTGTTTGCGTCACCTGTTGGAATAGATAAGAAATGCAATAGTGATTCTTTAAGAATAAAATAGATGAGTAATGAAATGGAATGAGTATAATTTAGTTTGGATTATTCCTAAGAATTTCTAATGATGATGTAAATCCAATGTTTGATTTGAAAACATAAATTTGGAATGACAAAGGAATAACTAACAAAAAGACTAAAATATCGAAGTAGTCTCCACTAACAACATTACTACTACTACTACTACTACTACTATTACTACTATTATTATTATTGTTGTTGTTGTTGTTGTTGTTGTTATGATCATATCATCATCATTAATAATAATTTTATTATTATTATTATTATATTATTATTATGTAATTATGTGGATTCTTTAAGGATATTTTTATCCAACATGTCCTCAATTGTATTCCCAACCACTTGGAATATAGACTTAGAATAGATAAAGATAGAAGAGGTGATGAGTTTACTTATTCTCAAACTCAAGAAATAACTAAACTCTTGGATTATATATTCTGTATGTTTTCTTCAAGCAAACAAGGGAATAACTTATTACCAAAAATAGATCAGGAATGGAATGGTTATTCTAATCAACCAAACACCTTGTAAGTGAACAATGGCTTCCTCTTAGAAAGTGGCTTTAAGAGGTTCTGGCTCCTGCCTGAGACTTAACACACTAAAGGGGATCAATGGTCCTTCCAGAATCTGGTGGTTTTCCTATTACCAACCTAGTATCAGATCTTTTCCTAAATATATCTTATGATTTTAAGAATATTAAGGAAGGAGGTAGAGATGTTTTCAGGGATTTGGAGGGTCCATAAATTTTATCCTTGAAGGAATAGCTATTGAACCATCTAACCCATAGTGAGTTTTCATCCTTAAGAAGTCTCCATGTTTTTTTGGCAACCAGTGTTTTGTGTATTACCTTAACAGGTATAAAGCTCAATCCACCTTGCCTATTAGGGTGCATACTTCACTCCAATTAACTTTAACTTTCGTAACTTCCTCTGTTTCCCCATTTTATAGGAAAGATCTGAAGGTCATCTCAATCGGTTTGATGATAGAGCTTAGGATTGATAAATGGGATACCCAGTAGATATAAAGGGAGCTCAAAATTAAGGAGATTAGTTGAGGCCTTCTAGCCATTGATAAAGATTTGGAAGTCCAACTTAGTAATCTTTTGTGTATCTTATCTAAAATGGGTTGGAACTTTATTGGCCTTAGTTTCCTTGATGAAATAGGAATTCCCAAATATGTTAACGATAATTGATAGATTTTAATGCCAATAATACTTAATAACTAAGGGCCCATAGTGTGTGCCTTACTTGATAAGTACATGCCACTTTTCTCATAATTGACTTGTAGCCTTGATAGTTTACTGAACATTTTAATGGTTGTGATCAAGATGGAAATAGAGTTTTTGTCAGCTCTTGAGAATAGTAATAGGTCGTCAAAAAAAACTCAAATTGATTATCTTTTCCTTTCAACATTTAATGTGATACTTGAAATCAATAAATCTCTCCACCACCTTTTGAATGAGTCTATTTAATATTTCCATTACAGCTATGAATAGCTAAAGGGATATTGAATCCCTTTGCCTCAATCCCTTGCAAACTTTTGATTAAGTTGGAAGGAACCCATTTACCAAAATGTTGAAAGATGCCTTGGTGATAAACTACTCAATCCATTGAACATAAACCTTAGAAAAATCAAGAGCTCTCTATTCGTTAAGGATGAATTGCCAATTTATAGAGTCGTAGGCTTTTTAGAAGTCAATTTTTATAATGTAGTTTTTACTACTCATCCTTCTATTGTTAGCTTTCAGTAACTCCTGAACATTGTGGTTAAGGCCCATATTACTCCCCAATGTGATTAGGCAGTACTAGCCTAAGTCTATCAGCTAGGATCTTTGCAATTATTTTTTGAAATGTGTTGTATTAAGCTACGGGTCTACAGTTAATAACTATACTCCATTTCTTTCCTTTAGTGACCAAGGTTATAAAGGTATAATTGATTTCCTTTAACATCTTCCCCTCTATGAAGAATTCCTCAATAGTCTACTAATGGTTTCACTTACCATATTCAATGTCTTTTAAAAGAATAAAGCATTCATACTATCAGGGCCAGGTTCTTTATGAGGGTTTAAGGACATAAGACATATGTGAATTTCCTTCCTAAATACAGGTTAGGATAGAATTATTTTCTCCTCTGATGACATTTGGTCTTTCATTATTTCCTTAAGCAATGTAATTAAAGAAGTGGAATTCAAAGGGGAACCGAAGGTGTTAGAGTAGAGGCCCACGACTTCCTCCATAATTATGTTCTAGCCAGCTATTAAGGTTCCATTATTCTGAAGGCTGATGATTCTATTTAAAGCCTTCCTTCCTGCTACTTTTCTGTGAAAGAATTTTGTGTTCCTGTCCCCATCTATTAACCAGAAGACTCTTAATCTCTGTTTCAACAAAGATATCTCATGGTTGAGATCCTAGGAATACTCTCTTAGGGCTAGCCTTTCTTTCTCCCTTATGATAGGGTTAATAGGATCCTGGTAAAGTTTCATTTGTGCTTGAATTAATATTAACGTAAAAGACTCTAGTAAGACTTTCATGTCTCTAATTATTTCCTTGTTAATTTTTTTAGCTCATTCTTTATGCTCCTTAACTTTCTAGTATATATATATATATATATATATACTGTTTAGTACCATTAACAACCCTCTCTATAGAGACTCTTCAAAACCCTTAACCTTTCTGAGATGATTATTGAATCTGAATGGGATTTTTCAGGGTTCTTTATAATGACACATATGACCAATTATAGGGGAATAATTAGAAAGAATAGAGTTAGGAAATTATGCCTTACTTTAAGGGAAACCTATAACCATTCCAAATTCATTATGCTTCTCTCAAGCTTCTTTCTAAGGTATCATTCACCCTGTTGTTTATTGCTCTATGTCTAGAAGTTATCCTCGTAATGCAGGTCTAGAAGCTAGGTATCCCTTAGACATACCTCAGGTCTTCAGTATAATTTCTGGTATGTATATTGCCTTCAACCTTATTTAAATCTCTTGTAGCATTAAAGTCACCAATAGCTAACCAGGGCTTTTGCATATTGGTTGCTATTTCCCTTATATTATTTTATGGGTGGATTCGTTGGAAATTGTGGTTAAACCCGTAAATCATGACGATAGAACACTCAATCTATTCTTGTAAACTCATTATTTTGATGTGAATCATTTGGTCTATAATTTGAACATTTAGAATATTGAGCTCCTCTGTATTGTAAAGAATTAGGATTCTTCTATTATAGTGATGACTATAATTATCGATCATCTTTTACTTATTGTGCAAAAGATTGAGGAGATTGCATTTGTCCTTTTTTATTTTAGAATCCAAAATACCAAAAATCCTTGGATTATTCTCCTTCATAAACTCAAAAATACTTTGTTGCTTTGTGGGGGAATTGAGACCCTGTGCATTCCATGTAACAATCTTTATGTTTCCATAGTTGAAGATGTTGCCCTCTTCTTTCTACTTGATCTTTTTTTATTTGTATGAATTTTGAAGGTTTCCTTCTCCTCCCTTTCTATCTGATAAGATATTTGAGTATGTATAAGCTGGATAAGACAATTGTTATCCTTACTAGTAGTGTGTGAGGGACTGGAGAAATTACCTTCTTATGCCTTTTGGGCCTCCTGGCTTGACTTCTCCAAACTAGTGTTTTCCATTATAATGTTTTGTTTGAAATTGGCTTTAAGGATCTAATGACTTTATTCTCCATTAGCCTTAAGACTTCCCTCTCCTTTAAGATATAAAAAATCTCCATTTTTGAATATCCTACTTGTTGGTTTCCAGATTTTGGTCATCTTTGGTTTGGGCTTCCAAGAATAAGTCACTTTAACTATATATTGAGCCATTTCCATGCTACTATTGAAATCCATAATAAGATTTCATCAGGTAGATCATAAGTAGAGTTAACTGAGATGTAGATTCTAACATAATTTATATGTTTAACCTCAGCCATAACTTGGTCTAAGCATTTAGGTTTCCTTATGTAACTTGCTAAATAACTTAAGCCTTTAGAAGTCTAATATTTAAGTGGAATACCTTGTATACGAACCCAGATGGCAATGATTGTAGATCTAATATCCATGTTCTTACATCTAGGTTTCCATGTCTGAAGGAACAATGGTTTGTTCCAAATGTGGCAGAGACCATCCTAAACTACCTTCACAGATTAGTCCTTACTAGAAAACTTAAAATTAAAAATATCTTCCTCATTGACAAGTATTTCTATAGGCCTATAATTCCTATAGTTTGCATTAACCCAAGCCTTTATAGTCAAGAATAAGACCCTCTTACCCAGGAAGAAGAACATCTGTCAACACCCTCTTTTAGAACTTTTAAAGGAGTTGTGATATATGTTTAAATGTTGATTCATTTGATCTACTACACTTTGTGATTAATGCCTTAAAAATTCTTAGGATACTCACTTTGACTTATATCTAATTTTAGGTATAGTTTGGAAGTGAAGAAGTTAAAGTGACCCTAAAGCATATGCATTAAGTCATCTTCTCGATGTTGACACTCACTTGTCCTCGTGGAATAAAAAGGAGAAGAATTAGAGCAAAGAAGAGAAGACTTGGAGAAGGTTGAAGGAAGAACCCAGTGCCATAATGGAAGAATGGTGTAGTGCCATGATTGTGACAAAAGCTTTTCACATAAGCCACAATCGTGATAGAAGCTTGTCATATAGGCCACGATCGTGGCCTGTGCAACGACAGCTCGGGACTTCTTCTGAACTCAACTTATCGAGTGTTATTTTGGACATTTTGGGGAAGGTAAAACCTAGTTTTTACTCTAATTGAAATGAAATATAAAAAGAAAAGAATGAAACCATAGAAGGGCGCTCCATTCTTGCTACGTTTGGGAGAAAATCTAAGGAGAGAAGAAAAAATGAGAAGAGAGAAAGATTTCCATTCCTCTTCATTTCTTTTCGGTTTCTAATGGAGACAGAAGCTTTCTTTAAGGATTCTTGGAGATTGAAGAAGGGAATGGAAGGCTAAACCACTCGACATCGGTTTAGAGGGGCAATCGAGGCTAAGGAGCATATTAAGCATATCGTTATTGTGTATTGTTTTCTTTCCCTCTTTTTGGATTGCTTATGTTTTCTTATATGGATTTTTTGGGTATTGTACGAGAATGATTTTAATGCTCTATTGAATCATTTTTATGAAAACCCATAGCTAGAACTAGAATTCGATATGTAATAGTCTTATTGAAGGTCATATGTGGTAATTAACAATATTAAATCGTTAGGGATAATGCAGCATAAGTTAAATAATTCAAGCTTGTGTGATTGTTGCTTAGATTGGTCCATTTTTCTCACTTGTAATGCGTCTGCTCGGATAAACTTAGAGAGATTAGTCTAGGTTTTTCGATAGTTAGGGTTAATTAGTAAGCTTTTCTTAATTAAGTACAACCTAACAAAATATCGAAATTAACAGAGCTTGTTGTTAATTCACGATCAATAGTCTTATGAGAGGTGTAAAGGTGATAATTCAATAACATATGCAAAATTGTGCTTAGGCCGAAATTAAACCAAAGAACTGAATTTCAACTTATTCATCAACTTTATCACTTTATTGCTATTTAATTTGACTTGTTTTTATATATTTAATTTTACTTTGGTTTATAATTTACTTCAAATAAAAAACTCACTGTTTTACTTATACAGATAATTTAGGAAAGTAACTGGAATTAATCTCTGTGAGATCGAATTGGACTTACCGCTATCTATAGTTTTAGTTTAGTTATTTTGGTAGCATTACGATGAGCGATCAAGGTGCTACTACATGTTGTTCTTAGGATGAAGATGGTGGTGAATAGAACAGTTTTGAGTCAAATTTTGATTCCCTACCACTTAAGTCCATATACGTCTAGTCATAGGGGTTGTTATTATAAGATTAACTCATCTAGTTTAACGTTTTCAAGTGGCACTGGATCAACTGAGGTAGACTTAGAGCAAGGCTTTGGGGGCAGGGGTTGGAAAATCATCTTTAATGCACTACCTAAGTTCTATTGCATTGTGATAGAGGCATTGTGAAGCTGCTGATTTAGAGTTCAAAAAACCATAAGTTCTGAAAATAGAAACTCTTCTTTCCTACAGAAATACCTAATAAGTGTGAATTGCATTATGTTTTAGGGCTTAATTTGATATGTATTTAATTGTTAATTCAATCGTTTAGTATCTGTTTAGGTTAGAATTGTGTTTATTTATTAATTATTTGTGTCTAAGTGTTTTTATAGGTCACTACAAGTCTTTGAGCTTAATTATTATATTTTTGAGACACCTTGATGTGTTTGTTAGTGTTTTAGGGTCAACATCAAAGAATGGAGAAGTTTTGGAGACACTCGGGCCGAAACAACGACCCATGATTGTGGCATATTAGGCCATGATCGTGACAGAAGCATTAGAGTTAGCCTACGATCGTGGCCCATATGCCACGACCATGACAGAAGCCCAAGACATAGCCTACGATCGTGGCTTGTCTGCCACTATCATGACAGAAGGCTTGGATGTGGTCCACAGTCGTGGCCTACGTCGAGTAAACACTAAAAAATGTCAAGTTTTGAGAGAGTTTTTGGACCTTTTGGACCCTAAAAAAACCATAAGGTTGCCTAAAGCACAAAATGTATATAAAGAATAAGACAAAGAAGATGAGGAGCTTTTACATTAGCCACTTTTGGTGAGAAACCCTAGAGAGAATTATTGAGAGATTGAGAAAGAGAAGAAGGAAGAGAGAAATAGAGAAGAAGTCGACATCGACATACTTCTCGAATCAGAAGTTCCAATGTTGCGGCCTCCTGTCTCCTTTTAGAATGGTATTTCCTGTTATTCTCCATTTTTATTATTGTATAGAATTGGAAATAGCAGTTAATGATAGGATTGTGAATGTTGAGATATTCTATACTCACCTTTGGGTTTTTTTTAATCTTTGATTTAATAAGATCTGATTGTTTTATGTTTATTGAAATTATTTTGATTGGTTTTTGTGATTGCATAATTCAGTAATAGGCTGAAAGGGTGAATCAAATAAAAAATAATTAAATTGAGATAACGAGAGTTAGGTGATTTAATAAGAATGAGAAATTAATCAAATTGATAATTGTGTAAAGAGATATCTCGTATAGGTTCTCAATAGTTTGTTGGACAACTTCAGAGCATATTAGGATTTTGGATAGATTGTAAATTAAGAAATTGCAATTTTCCATAATCTGATTAGGGTTTATAATTTAGGGTTAATGGTTATAATTCGAGAGAGAGTAATTAATCCTATGATCGTCTAGGACCAATAATCCGATATTTCATAATTGATTAGGTTAGTGTTAAAGATAGGTAAAAATTTCCATTTCTCTCAATTGGTAGTTCCTTTAGGTTAATTCTTGAGTATGTGTTGCAACTGCTACTTTGTTAATATTTTCGTTATTGATTCTTGGAATTGAGTTGCATGATTGAATTAAATTCTTGCCTTAGTTTTGTTACATTTTGAATTACTACGAATTGTTTTGGCCTTAGATTTTAGGATTATATTATCTCTCCTTATGGGATCGACATTTTAGGTAATACGTGAACAACCTGTACGCTTGCAGATTATCTAGGTTATTAATTAGAGCATACACATCGAAAAATCACAATCAACTTTTTAGTGTCATTGCTGGGGAGGTGATTAGTTTAGTTTTTTAGTCTAAGGTTTTTTCACTTTCTTTTATTTTAAATTAAAAAAATAGAGAAAGAAGTTTGGGCCGTAAAGTATAAACAGAACAACACATCTTAGAATGAGAAATGAGACATTTGAAGAGGTAGATGCCAAGAATAAATGGAAAGAACAATGATGGAAGATAGATATTATAAAGAGCAAGGAAGTATGGTTAGTGAAGTAAAGATCTTTATTGGAATATGTACACTCCGGAGTGGCAGAACCACCCAAATTTCTGTTAGTCCAACAATGTAAGGACTCATTTAGTATGTCAAGACCTTTTAGGATCAGTAAGATGAATCTAGTTCGTGAGATTCTAAATTAGACAAGATACTGGATAGGCTTACAGACATGGAAGAGGGCCAGAAGAGATTAGAAGAGCAAATTGAGCAAGTAATAGAAAATCATGCTTCGTCTATTCACAACCTAGAAATTCTAGTGAGACGACTTTCTCGTGAATTTTGTAAGAGAAGTGTGGAAGACTCTCTAAATGATGTGGAAATACATCAAAGAGAGCAATATGATACTATTGCACTTAAGAATTGGGGAGAGCCAGAAGGACCAGTGGAAAACCCCACCAAACCTCACCTCATTGAAGACCAAAAGATGACAAAAGCATATGAAGAAAAGAATGCCAACCCTCCCTTTTATTCACCAGTTCTTGATATAGCATGTGTGAACAGTGAAAAATCTTTGGTAGATGTCCACAAAAAGAACCTTATCCTTCAGATTAATGATGACTAAGTTAGATTAATGATGACTAACTGACATTCAACGTGAATGATGTATTAAAGAATCCGAACGAGAGTAGCTCATTCAGGATAATTGATGTGTTTGAATCTTTTGAAGAATAAACGGACGAAGAACAGATGACAATAGACATCGAGTTTAAAGAAGCTAGGAAAGTATCTGTTTGTGAAGTGGAAGAAGCAGAGGAGACAAAGGTGATTAAGGAAGAAAAAGATCAACTCACCTTCTTACAAGAAAAATTTTTAGATTTGGTGGAAGATTCATGGAGTTTTGTTATTCCCTATTTTATTGACAATTTGTTAGTGAAAAGAACATTACTTAAATTAATTGGTTTTCTCAACTTCATCAATATTGCCCTTTCTGATCATAGTGCAATTTGTAGTCATAGGCTACAAAATTGATGTTGAATGGAAAAGGTGAAAGCAAGTCACTCATGATTGATCTCGGCTGAGTTTTCAAGGATAAAGTGTTAAGCTACTGACGTTAAAAGAAGCATTGCGTAGGAGGCAACCCATGGAATGTTAATTTGATGTTATTTCCTTTGATTTTTAGATAGTTTGAATTTCGTAACTAGGTTGTTTCATTTCCAAATAAAATTGGTAAGGTAGAGGACTTCGACAAAAATTTGATGATCGAGGAAGTAAACAAAAGAGAGGCGAAAAGGCCATAAAGAGTTAAAAAAGTGATTTCGGGAAAGTGAAGAAGAACGAAATAAGAGAAAAAATTAAAAATTGGTGAAAAATTGCAGGCGAAAATCGTGGCCTACAGTAGGGTAAAAATAGGGACACACGAATGTCATTTTTAATTTTTACCATTTCACCCTCCAATCACCTATATATTCATTTCTAATTTCAATTTTTCACTCACTTTCATTTTCACTTTATCTATCTAAGCTTTAAACCTAAAAACACTCTCACTTCTCTCTACCCAAAATTTCAAACTTCCAAATTTCTTCCAACTTCTATTAACTCACAAGCCAATATATCACGCATCAAGAAAACATTAAGGTGCAATCAATCATCAGGTTGAAACCAAGTCTAGGGACGAGGGAAAAGGAATAAGGCAGCTGATTACAACACACCTTTCCCGATCTTCTAAGATGAGGAATGTGCCCGCTTTCATTCTCTTTGCAATAAGTAAATTATGGTTCCAAAGTATTTTCATTTTGAAACGTTAGATATATTAGAATTGCAAGACAAAGTCGAAAGTTTAGCAAAGAGAATTTATTAGGGATAGTTCATTCAATTTCAATTCCCAGTTTACGAAGAATTTACCTTAGAATTCTATATATCCCTTCAATTCGAATCCAAGATGTAACAACCCTCATAAGACACGTACCTGATATCTTAAGTAATATCCGAGTATGTACCCTGTGAGGGTGGCATGCCAGAATAGTCAGTCAGTCAGTCAAAATTTTTCAAAACACTACATACATATGTCAGAAAATCAACAAGTAAATTGAACCCATTTTATTCAAAACACTTTCAATCGCAGTGTTACAATTATTATTCAATTTATCAATAATTCAATAGCCACTTAGGCCCATTTCAAATACAAATACTTATAGTCATAATGTTATTACATTAAAAAATCATTTACAAACATATTGTACAACATTTGTGAATACACATTTTGATG
>JANSVA010000006.1:10913315-10929266 GCA_025504915.1 Erythroxylum reticulatum
ATGGAGATACTTAAACAAACTTGTGGGTGCTTATTAGAGAATAAGTTCACTGAACAGACCCAATTATGAGAATCCCGGATGGAACATTACTTGTGTGTCTGTGGATTATCTCATTATCATGGTTGTATAATTGATCCTTAAACTTGAGATTACCAAAGTTATCTCATGTTGGAATTACTATGTTTTGATGCTACTTATATTCTATTCTTAGAAAAGTTCAATTTGGTAGTTATTGGATATAGTATGAACTATGTGGAGATAGTTAAGTAAATCAATAAAGAGTTCGTTGTCCTAAAGTAATTAGAAAGAATGTTATGTTGTTTTTGATTAGTAATGATCTTGGGAATCTCTGGGCAGAGTAAATTGAAATTTGGAAAGGTTGTTTCCAAATATTAATTACAAATCATTTACTAATTAGCAAGAACAAGTATGATTGGATTATTTAGAGTAGACACAAATTTCATACTCAAATTCTAATTGGAACATTAAATGACGAAATGATTAATTTATATAAGATAACCATGCATAGGCAGGTTAAGTCAAACTACTTTGACATTCCTAATATTTGGGTGGTCATAACATGTTGCTAGACGTCAATTATGATCTATGATTATAAATTGTTTAATTAGGGAATTAAAAATAAATTAAAAGGAGTTTTAACCTTTTAATTTATCTGATTCTAATTGTGAATTAGAATTATAATTTATTATCATGACTAACATATTAGGAACCTAATGGGTCACACATAAAAAGGTCTATAAAGGAGAAAGTGAAATTTGAATTAAGTTGGACTTAATTGAGAAGTTTTAGAAACTTTAAGAGTCAATATGTGATATTTGATCTTATAAAGATTAATTAATAATTATAATTAAAGTTTGACTTTAATTGTAATTTTAATAAAATCTAAGGATATGAAAAATAAGTTTTTTCGTATAAAAGGAAAAATTAAAAAAAGGAGCTAGCACTTTTTACATTTTTCCTCTCAAATTTGATTTGAGTTTTCTCTGAATAAATCTGTGGATACCGTTAGAGGCCGGATGATTGAACGACTCGTGGAATTGACAGTTTCAAAGAATTGGAAAATTGTAACAAGAAATCGAAAAGGTTAGTTTAACTTTGTCAATTTGTTGTTTTATGTTTCTAATTTAATTATGTTAAAGTTGATTCTGTGGAAAATTTTTAATTTTATTCCGCTGCGCTTAGTTTTGATCTTGTGTATTTTTCCAACACAGTGACATATCATTAGGAACTCAAATTGGTATCTTATTAAATTGCAAAGTAAGACTATAACGACTTGTTGTCATCTTCATAATCATTTAAGAAGAAATATGCCTATTGATCCAGCAGAAGAAGTTGATTTAAATGTGGAAGAGGAAGAAGAAGAAAATGAAGGTGGAGTTGAGTGAGACGGAGAGCCGATCACTTCAGTCGAACCATCTAAGGAATGGACAAATTGGAGACAAACTTTAGCCAATCAAATGTTTGATGAATGGAGACAAAATAGAAATAATGGATAAAAAAATAGGCTTTCATATTTTTACGGTCTTTATTTTTAGTAGCTTTAGGTAGTTTAATATTTTTGTTAAAGACATGCATTATTTAAATTTATTGGATTATTTTCCATTTTCTTAATGTTAATTAATGTTTTATTAATGTTAATTAATATTTATATAACTTATTGTCTTATATATAATTAATTTATGAATTAAATGCATATAATTTTTATTGCATTTAACATTGATTATATCAAAATCAATTTACTTTTGTCAAGTATGGAACGTAATATTGGATCTCGTAGAGGCAAAGGTAGGAACCATGTTTGGACTACTGTTGAGGATGAAAAGTTAGTGGAGACCATGCTTGAACTGAATGAAAGTGGAAAATTTGATGGCGAAAATGGCAATGGATTAACGAAAGGATATCAGAAAGAACTGGAAAGGATGTTAGATTAAAAATTACTCGGGCATGGTTTAAAAGAAAAACCACATATTGAATCTCATTGTAAATTATTGAAAAAATAATATCATGCTATTTATGATGCGAGAAATAGTGGAGAAACAAGTGGTTTTGGTTGGGATGATGAAAAAATAAATGTTACTGCAAACGACGTTGATATGTGGAGTGCATATCTAAAGGTTAGTACAAATTAGATTACTTAGTTTTTTAAAATATTTTTTACATGATTGATATAATGATTGATGTTATAATTTTTAGCACTATTTTTTATATTAATGTTTTATTAATATTTGTATAATTGATACTGTGATTGTTGTAGAGTCATTCAGATAATTCATTTATAAGGAATAGATCATTTCTCTAATATGATAAACTAGCTATTATTCAGGGACAAGATCGAGCTACAGGAAAACATGCTGAAGCTCCTGTAGATATGCTCGAAAATATAAACAAAGAAGAGAACTTGGATGAAGAAAATGAAGAATCTAATGAGAAGGAGGATGTTGAGCCTCAAAGAGATCAACCAATCGGCGGTAATTCTTAAGGTGAAGGAAGTTCAAAGAAAACACAACACAACAGGAAGAGGAGTATTGATAGTTTAGTTTCATGTTTGGAACGTATCATTGAAAAACTTATTGAAGGTTTGGAGAAATCTAACGAGCAAATGACTAAAGTTGCATAATCTATTACAGGGTTGAATCAAAAGGAATATGAGAATAGGCAAAAATTAGATGAAGAACTTAGTAAACTGAAATTCTTAACACAAGCTAAACGTATTAGAACTGGAATAAACCTTGTAAATAATCCAAATCATATGGACTACTTTTTCACTCTTTAGGTTGCGAACAAAGAAGAATATCTAAATGCAGATCTAAAGAGTAATTAGTTTTTAAGATTTATCTTTGTACTCAGTTGAGATTTTTTTAGTATTTTTCAATACTATATTTATGATATAACAGTATTATATGATAAAATATTAGAAATGAAAAAAATATTAACATTTAATAATATAACTTGTATTACAAATTAACATTATTTAACGATTTCAATTTTTATTCGATTTGTAGGGATATAATTGGAAACAGAAATTCAAAACTAAATTATATTTCATAAAATACTATTATATACTAAACACTATAATAAGAATCTACCCAAATTTTCTATTAGAATTTTAATAAGTATCCAAACATGTGAATATTTTTACTTTCTATAAATTTATTTTTTTAGGAATCACATTCCAAATTCACTTAACTCTCCCACCAACCAAATATGGCCTTTAAGTTAACTGGAAATGCCAAAGAAATTAGGCATACAAATTAAGTTGTGATTGTTGACTGGTCTTCAAAGCATGATTGTTATTTCTCGTAACTGGAAGACCAGTTTAACAACAACCTGTTATGCACAACTGATTCTCCAATCGCCACCGCATTGTTCAATTGAACCAGTAAACAAATTCTAATATTAGCTTGATCAAAAATTTATCCAAGCCACAGTAGCCTGACAGAGTCAATCGATTGACACAAGCCACAATCATCCAATCCCATCCCGCCTCCAATATTTACAAACTCCCGTCACCACCTCTTAGCCACCGCTCGCCATATTTCCATGGCGGAGCGGGTCCTAGTTTCATCGTGTGAATCAATCCTTGAAGTCCATGATCATCCATATTCTGTTGCTGCACCGGTCCATCCCATATTCGAGTCTGGAACATACGTCATACAAGTCCCTAAAGATCAAATTTATCGCGTTCCTCCGCCGGAAAATGCTTTGATCATTGAAGAACATCGAAATGCCGGACAAAAAAAAGAATCGTTTTGTTGTTCTTGTTCATTGTGTTGCTTTTTCACCATTGCAATTCTGATCATAATCGTTGCGGTTGTGCTAGCCCTATGTTTCGCTCTCCTTAAGCCACAAAATCCCAGGTTTCAAGTGCAGAAGCTTGTTGTCAAGAACCAGCTTTCAGAAAAAAGTCATTCCCATCCTGAATATGATATTTCGTTACAGGTTCATAATCCAAATGGGAGATCAGACATTTCATACCAGCACGGTGTAATTTCGCTCTTGTTTAAACAACAAAATATTGCAACTGGAAAATTTCCAAGTTTTCACCAGGAGAACAAAAGTTCAAGGGATATTAACACAGCCCTTGAGAGTTCCAACGGTAAGTTACCCAAAGATATCGAAAGCAGCATGAGAAGTTCAAAATCTAAAGTGAACGTCTCGTTTTCTTTGGAGATCAACGTCCCTGCGAGAATGAAAACCAGCAGTTTTGGAACCGGGAACGCGAAGGTTCTTGTCAAGTGTAACTTTACAGTTGACACCTTGTCAAAAAGCACTCGCATTCTTTCTCAGGAATGTCAAACCCATCGCTAGTGATACTTTTATTTTTATAAAGAGCTACCATATTCTTTTTAATCTCTTTCGTGTTTGCGAGAAGTTCATTGAAGAAAGTATTATCCGGATCCTAGAATAGAACCATAAAAGATAATATTGTAGCAGAGACATACCTGTAATATCATTTGTTCTCGGATGCTCATTTTCTGATACGCCTGTTGTTAGGACTTTTCGCCTTTTGTTTTTCTCAGTCCTTGCTTCGATGGTTATGTAGATGTTAGTCCAAATTGTCACTAAAAAATTTGAAGTTATCGTAAAAATATGATCTTTATGATATAAATCAAAATTGACTTTCATAATTTAGGATCTTAAAGTAAACAATTGTTGCAAATCGTAAGAGTGTAATGCTGTCTACTTGAATGAAAAGAGATCAAGAAGCTTCCCCTCGTATTTGGTTAAAATCGGTTTCTCTCTCTTGTCTCTTGCAGTTTACCTTAATTAGTAGAGAGAGGAACATCTTTTAATTTGATACATTCATCAAGCAATCAAAATAAACAATTGAGATCTATTCTACCATTAAATGGGAAATATAGACCAAATAGAAGTCTTCTATTATATTAATAGTGATATTAATATATTTTGAATATGATCAATTGGGCCATATTCTAACAATCTCCAACTTGACTTAATACTTCAAACTTTATTTTGATAGTGTAAACATTAGGAGTGCATAAATAAATCTCATAATACCTTCACAATTTACCTCAACATAATAAACTACATAATGCAGGTCATACAGTTCAACATCGCATACTTCCTTCCATATATCACAACACTAGTAATTTATCAAGTCAGGTAACATAAATGATATATAAATATCTTAAAGTTCCACATTAATGTCTCAAGACAATATCGTTATTTGTTATTTAATAAAAATTATATGTGCACATTTATAATAAATAAGAAAATTGTCAATCAGAATTTTATTAATCTCAAGAGTGTGAAAAAGTCATAAAAACAATCATCAATACAACCATGTCCCTTTTTCGAACATTTTCCTTAAATATCTTTGGTGGAAGGCATTTAGTTCAAAGATTTGTAATCATAAGTTCCATCTTAATATGTTTAACACACACTCTTTGTTTCTAAAATTTATCCTTTACTGCAAAATATTTTATTCTGTATGTTTAACACCCCTAAATTATTAGTCATTCTTAGAGAAGAAAGCTACTACATAATTATCATAATAAATTTTAAGTGACTTAGTAATGGTGTTGATAAGCCCAAACCTTGAAATGAATTGTTGATGCCATAAGGCATGAATTGTGGTCTCAATATAAGCTACCAATTCTGCTTCTATAATGGATGAAGCAATGACATATTGTTTAACATTTTTCTACGAAATTGCTCCTCTTGTTAGTAAAAACAAATAGCAAATGTTAACTTTCTACTATCAATGCTTCTAGCAAAATTTGAATCCGAATATCCATTTACTTCTAATGGATTTGATCTTCTACATATAGGCATTTATTCTTTTGTTCCTTAAAGATACCTTAAGATTTTCTTTGTAGCTTTCCAATGGTCTATAGTATGATTACATTGATATCTGCCTAGCATTCCAACCCCAAAGTTGATATGGAGTCTTGTACATATTTGAAAATACATTACACTGCCAACAATAAAAGCATATGGAATATATTCCTTTTGCCTACGTTCCACATGATTCTTTGGACATCTTATAGGACTAAATTTATCTCTTTTTTATATAAAGACAATCCCTATTAAAAATTTGTTCATATTAAATCTCTTAAGAATTATTTCAATATAGTCTTTCTGAGACAACATTGCTAATCCTTGTGATTTGTTTTGAAAATTTGAAATTCCTATCACATAGGATGTTTTTCGCATTTCTTTCATTTCAAAATTCTTTTAGAGAAAATCTTTTGTCTTATACAATATGTCCAAATCATTAGTAGCAAGTAAAATATCATCAACATATAGAACTAGAAGTATAAACTTACTCCCACTAATCTTTCAATAGATACAATGAACAACAATATTTTTTTAAAAACTAAAAGATGTTATGGTATCATTAAACTTAAGAAGCTTGTTTAAATCCATAATTGATTTCTTGTGACCTTGTCCTTTTATGAAAAAACCTTTAAGTTGATCCATATAAACTATCTCCTCAAGATCACCATTTAGAAAGGTAGTTTTCACATTCATTTAATGTAGCTCTAAATCAAATTGAGCCATTAATGCCATGATTATTCTCATTCAATCTTTCTATGAGACAGATGAAAAAGTCTCTTTAAAATCAATGCCATGCTTTTTAGTATAATCTTTGGCAACAAGTCTAGTGTTATACCGTTTAATATTGCCCTTCGAGTCATAATTCGTCTTAAAGACCCATTTGCATTCAACTCGCCTAGATCCTTCGAGAAAATTAATGAGGTTCTAGTTATTATTTTATGCCACTAAATTTAACTCATCTTTTATAACATCAATCCATTTATTAGACTTAAATGAAAATGATCATTATTAATGCCATAATCAAAATTTGACTATTGCAAATAAACTATATAGTCATCAGAAATAGTTGATCTCCTTATTATTATAAGTTTACTCAAAACTGTTCCATATAGTTCATTTAAATTAATTAGTTGTAAGTTAGTTTCTTTATGAGGTGTTGTTTCATAAAAAAATTGTCTAGAATTATTTTGTTCTTCTAACATTGGGACAATATTTATTATAGATATGGGACTTGAACATTATGGGTAATGGAACATTAACCATTATTTCACTAATATCTATAACATGTTTCTCAGCACTCCCACAAACTTCACCATTTTCAATGAGCTTGGAATCAGTTGCTTCAACAATTCTTGGACTATGATTTAGATAGTAAAATCTATACACTTCAAATTTCTCTAGGTAATCAATAAAGTAACCATTAATTGTTTGAAAATCAAATTTTTTTTTGTGGATTATAAACTCATGCTTTTGTTAGACATTGCCAAACATGTAGGTGCTTCATACTAGATTTCCTTCCAGTCCATAACTTAAAAGGAGTTTTAAGTACTGCTTCACTAGGAATCCTATTTAGCAAATACACAATAGTTTTAAGTGCATGTATCCACAAGGTTTAGGGTAATGAAGAATTACTCATCATACTCATAACCTTATCTATTAATGTACTATTATGTCTTTATGTAAAACCATTTTATTAACGTATGCTTGGCATAGTATATAGGGCATATATGCCATATTTCTATAGAAACTTTGCAAATGAACCTGGATATTGTCGTGATTCATCATATTTTTCATAATATTCATCATCTCTATCAGATCTTACAAATTTCACTTTCTTTTTTATCTAATTGCCTTTCAACCTCCTTTACAAACACCTCAAGGACATTTATAGCTTAAGATTTTTTATTAAGCAAAAAGACATATTTGTAATGTAAAACATCATCAATAAAAGGGATAAAGATTTGGTGTTAAATGGTCCACATATATCGATGTGTATAATTTCAAAGAACTAAGTATTTCTTGTGGCTCCTTTGTTACTGTGTTTGGTTTGCCTTTCCTTGATGCAATCTATACATATATCGAGAATAAAAAAATCTAAATTTGGAAGAATTTAATTTTTTTATCAATCCTTCTAATCTTTCTTTGGATATATGACCCAAATGTTTATATTATAAGTAAGTTGAATTATTATTCATTCTGTTATGCTTAGTTCTAATGGTATGATAAACAGAAAATAAGGATTTAAAAAATTAACATCAATTTTCAATTTATATAAATCATCCATAAGAATTTCACAAATTTAGGGTATTCTTTAGCACTTTCATCTTGTAAAATATTGGTCTTAATGTTGTTGGCAATAATCATTAACCTAAAATTAGGACATAATATGTTAGACCTTTCCTATGCTTTATAGTTTGCCTTCTTATCCTCACTGCTCATATTCATAATAACAGTAGACTTTTCTTCCAATAATGATAAATCAAGATCTAAAACACTTAAATTGAAGTTAACTTGTTCACACCATTCAGAGAAGTTCAAACCATTAAACATGGTAACAGAAGAAGCATGCAAATGAAAAAAAAATAGTTGCAAATACATAAATTCTAAATAAAT
Organism: Erythroxylum reticulatum; assembly: GCA_025504915.1. Lineage (NCBI taxonomy): Eukaryota > Viridiplantae > Streptophyta > Magnoliopsida > Malpighiales > Erythroxylaceae > Erythroxylum > Erythroxylum reticulatum. The sequence continues at coordinate 10,921,752 of JANSVA010000006.1, forward strand.
TATCATATTCAAATATTTAAACATTTATAATATATTGTCGGTTTCCTTTAGGCAGACTCAACAATATATTATCATAACTTTAATGCCACATAAACTTTATTAGGTAATCAAGCTAAAACTCAACAAATATAATCAATATATTTGGATATATAACATATTTGACAAGTGAATATTGATTTCCCTTTATTATATTTATTAGTTATGGTGTATTAATTTACCTTTGGTTAAATTCTAAATTCTATCAACTATAAAAATAATATATATATAATTAATTCAATAATAGGCATTAATATTTTATGAATAAATGACTATTTATACATTATAAAAATTAATTAATTTGGTCACTCTGGTGACTAACAAATTATTCTTTTACAATTTCATGTATAAATTTAACACATTAAACATATTTTTAAATTTCAATAATAATATGCATAAAATTAACATGAAATCATTGGTAAAATTAGTATAATACATAACATCATAATAAAATAAAAAATTCATTAAATTCTAGAAATAGAAAAATATAAAAAATAACTCAAGTAAAGATGTAGATATGAACTTGAATGTTGATAATAATTATAGTGAAATCTACATTGATAATCTATTATTATCTAGTGGTTAGAATGCTTGGGTTTCCCCCAAGAGACCTGTGTTTAATTCTCAGCAAGGTAATTATGCTTATTTTTCTTCTTTAAAATTCTAATTGAATTAGAATCTTAAATTAAAAAAAATAACAAGCGTTCTTCCTTGTTGTCTAGTGGTTATGTTTATTTTCCTCATAATGTTTATCTAACATTATATAAATTGGACATTATCTAGAGTAGAGTCATACTTCTAGTACAATTCTAAAGTCACACTAATTCTACTTGAATTAGAATCTTAAAAAAAAACAATAACTAGTGTTCTTCCTTATTGTTTAGTGGTTATGCTTATTTTCATCATAATATTTATTTAACATTATATAAACTAGATATTATCTAAAGTAGAGTCGTACTTATAGTATAGTTCCAAAGTCATACTTCTGAACATTATCTAAAGTAAAGTCATACTTGTAGTATAGTTCTAGAGGAATGCTTTAGTAAAGAATCATAACACTACACAAAATAAACTAGACCTACTATTGTAGCAGTGACGAGTTTAGGTCGATCTTACAGAGAGTGTGTGTAAAGCTTTCGAAATGAAATTAAACGGTGTCTAGGTTATGGGTGGTTAGTTGGTTTATCAAACAAGAAAAATAAAATGAAGCTCCATCGCTTCCGAATTGTGCCTAAATCGCATATAAACTAAAGTGAGAATCTTAAGCAATTTCATATCATTACTCACTAGGTGTAATAGGGTAAATGTATAATCAATTAAGCATATATCATGCTTCTTGTACAATTAAATAATTAAGAAAAAATGAAGGTCTTATATGCATGAGATTTAACATTGATATTCTTGATGCATTGTTTTAGTTTGTGATCTTTAAAATTCCATCACCATAATATTCTTTAGATTTTTTATTATATACAAACCATTAATAGTGAGTAATCACAAAACTCTTCAAACATTAAAATAGTTGACAATCATTATTAAATTATCACAGTAATATAGATGAACACATTGTTTATTCAAAACAAATGCTATGGTACCATATGTAAAAATATGATCTTTATTACATAAATCAAAATTGAAATTCATAGGATCTTGAGCTATAAATCATAAGAGTGTAATATTGGGTACCTAATGCAAAAGATGTCATTATTAAATAGAGATCGAGAAACTTCATTGCGTTCTTAGTTAAAATTGGTTTGTCTCTCTTGAATCTCTTGCAGTTACAGAAACTTGATGGAAAACAAGTTGTTACCTTAATTAGTAGAGAGAGGAACAATTTATATATCTATTTCTTTTAATCTGGTAAGTGCATCAAGTAACCAGAATAAATGATTGAGATCCATTCCACTATGAAATAAGAAATATAAACCAAATAAAACTCTCCCATTATATTATTAGTGATTATATATATATATATGTATATAGATATAGATATATATATGTCCATTATGTTTGTTTATACCCTACACACAATTGATTGGTTGTATTTTAGATATATAATATGACCAATATTTATCTTCTACATGTTTAGATGTATATGATAAAGTCCATGGCATAACTATACATTGCAAATGAAATTATAATGAGATTCATATTGCATTTATGTATTATCTCTAAACTATTCCTAATCATTGTTCTATTAAGACAGGACATTAATAGAACGTAAAAAGACTAGCACACATTATGTAATGAACCCCACTCTCGCAAGACACGTACTCGACATCCTCCGTGATGTTTGAGAACTTGCCCCGCGAGGGTGGCATGCTAGCACAGTCAGTCAGTAAAATCTCGTTACAATTTTTTTCAAACAACATACATATGCATAAAATCAATAATGAAACTTTGGCCCATTTTTTTCGTAAACTTTTTCAATCACAGCAATACAATCATCAGAATTTCAATAGCTATTTGGGCCCATTACAAATACAAAAACTTATAGTCATAATTTCGTTACATTGCAAAATCATTCACAAATATTTCCAATTTGGAAAGTTATTACAAAACAGAAATATTCGAATACACAAGTTACAATAATTGCAAAAGACTCAATTTGATACAATATAAAGAAAATACAAATGCAGATACTGATCCCAACCTCTACCTCTTACTTCAATGTAGTGGCTATACTCCCGTTTTTCCAACGGGGTAACTCTTCTAAGCTTGAAAGATATTGCAAAATTTTTGGTGAGTTTTTGCAAACTCAGTGAGTGACCATCCTCGATGGCTCACTCAATCACATAACATATACAATTCACATATTCACATAATTCACATTGTTCATTAATACTCATATTGAATCCTATACACATGATCATTCATTTCGCATTTTTCATTCAACACATACCACACTTCGAAATCATTCCAACCATTATAATCATTCATATCTTATGCATATGCTATACTTATGAGCCTCACTTTCCATTTTATTTCTTTGTTGTGACCGAGTGTCTATAACTGTCCCGTATCCATCGTAGATACTGGACTCATTTATAACTGTGCCGTATTTGTTGGGGATACCAGGCTCAATTTACATAGTAAGCCTTTGGCTCTTATACACTTTCTAAGCTCTAGGCTCTTTTTCACATTTTGAGTTTTAAGCTCTTTTTCAGTAGCTACTCCAATTACAACTGCCTTTATCTTTCATGCATTCATGTAATGAAATGCATCAATTACATATGATCAACTTTTCACTTTCACTTATCATCGGACATTAATTTGGAATTCAACATTAAAGCTGAGAATCATTCTTTTTGATTCATATGCGTATTCACATTTTTCTTCAGAACTAGGTCTAGCATTTAACAATCAAGTCATGTATCATGTATTTCATTAAATTCACATACAAGGATTACTTCAATATCTCATTCATAGGTCACAATCATCGGATCTTCTGTCCGAAAATCAACACAATCAATCACATTCATATGATCATTTAGTAGTCAATCAATACAAAAATTCAGAATAGAACAAACAATGAAATGAGACCATCTAGGTTGACTCACAGGATGCTCCAGATTAGCTTTAGCTTCCATGATCCAGAAACGTCTGGATGGGGATGTTCTATCCTGTATCATCATTATGTAAAAACACATATTGCACACACATTATTAATTTTACAATCACATAAACATTTAGTTTTACACATATGTATATGTGTAATGTATAATGTATAATGTATGCTCAATGACAATCCCGGGCATATTTTCTAAATTACTTCTTATGCTCATTCTCATTTCATGATTCTTATTTGTCTAATTGATTTTAGATTTACACTTCATTTGCACATGATTATTCTAAATTCTCCATTCAATCTTTACCCTTTTTATGCGTCTAGCTTATTTATAAGCTTACACCTCAAGAACACCTGGTCACTCTATATCATAACTCAATTTCTCGTCATCTCTTTTCTAAACTCATATAATCTCATAATATTCCATTATCATTCACAATTAATCACTTAATACATATTACATAACTTCTTTGAATCATAGCTACAATCATATGAACATCTTCATTCCCATTATACTCATGCCTTGGGTCCTTTGATGTTATCGCTTCATTCACTAAGTTATAAACTTAATTTTCACTTAAAAACTATCATACATTAGTCACATAAACCAAGGATCATTCTAGGTTCAGTTTAAGACCCATTTGAGCCTCAATTAGGGTCACTTGACTTGTGAATGTTTATTAGGCGGTCATCCATGTCCATTACACGGACCTTTACAAGTCACTTATAGAAACTTAAAAAATTGATATAAAAATCAAAATATCTTCTCTAAATCTTCATAGAATTTGTAGAGCTCGAAGTCCTCTTTAAAACCATGCCTAAATGACCTAAATCCGAGATCTACAAAAAATGTTATGCCTCTTGTACCAAAATATGTCCAATTGCTTTCTATGTTTTTCAGATTTCTAACTCTTTACTTACAACATTCAATTTCTCATGCTTAGTCTATCATTTGTAGTTCAATACTCATAATTTATCCATTATTCTAACTCCATTTCAACTCAATATCATCCATAACCAAATTATAGCCCATGATTGATTATAAACACTAATAACAGAATATACACATATATATGCATTCTTCATCAATTTTCTGCACATATTCGACTTCATTTCCACTTTCATTTCGCTTCTAACTATCACCTTGATCCTTCACATTTCAAGAAACCACACTAATCCCTTTCTTTATCTTTAGAATCATTTTACATCATCGCAAAAACACATAAAGAGATTCACATTAATTCTTTAAGAAACATAACAAAAACCCAATATGTATCCAGTCTTTCTGCACTTTTTCCTACAGCCAGCACTGATCTTCAAGTCAAAATTGGAAAATCTTAATGATAGAATTTGAATTTGATGTCTTCATAAAAAATGTATCCATATGTCTCTAAGTTAATCAAAATAAAAAACCATCTCATTTGGATAACTAGAAAACAAGTTATGGCTAAAATATAGAAGCATATTCAGTGGAAAAAAATCACAGCTAATATTTCTCCAGCACACTTTAAACACCATTCACTCACTCAATCTAACATTATGTCATTCCATAATCTATTATCCATCAAAACACCAAGGTAATACATGAATCTACCCACATTATTCATTCACGTTTTTAGCATAAATCCTTCCTCATAGCATGAACATTTAACCTCTAACTATCATCAAATCATATTTCATTCATTAAATCAAGAAGAGTTATGTTTATACTTACTTGTTTAGCTTTAAGATCCTTAAACTCTTCAAGATCTCTCTTAACCCTAGCTTTCTTCTCTCACACATGCATCATCATTCAAGGGTGTTAGGGTTAGGTCTTTAGTAAGAAATGAAGAAAATAGAATGGCTAGTGATGGAAGAAAGTAAAGTTCAACTTTGTAGGTTTGGGGGAAGAGAGTGTCATGAGTGAAGAAGAGAGAAAGATGAAGAAAAAATGAAGAAGATGAAGAAATGGAGCTAGTGTCGTGAGTGAGAAGAGAAAGACCACAATATGGTATTTCTTAAGATGTGGTGTGGCAAATGACACATGTCACTTGCCCATGGTTCCATTTGGTTCACTTTAATGAGTAGTCCATTTTGCCTCCAATTTCTACTCTAATTGTCTCCCAATTTTCAATGAAATAAGACATTAAATCCTCAAGTCATTTATAAAAATTTCCATTGTCATTTGACCTTTAGTTCTGCCACTTGACATTTTTCTAGTCCAAAAATACTTTTAAATTTTAGAAAATTCCCAAATTTTGTCAAAAATTATAATTCACTACTTATACACTCCATCTCAATTGATAACACATATAATTCACAATTCTCAATATAATCACATTTATAGAAAAATTATACCTAGAAAATGTCTAGTGAGTGCATGAACTTATTTTCATGTGCAAAAACTACTATTCACGTGTGTGTGTGTATGTTATATTATGCATGAACATGCATTGCATTTTTCAATCTCCTTTTGATCTCACATGTACCAAATTTTTAGGGTTCTAACCTTTAGTATGGGAATGGGATGTTACATTTCTCCCCTCCTTAACAAATTTTGTCCCTGAAATTCTTATCTGATTGATCAGGAATGCTGGGAATTGTTTCCTCAATTACTCCTCCGTTTCCCATTTAACTTCACCACACGAATAATTTCTTCCAATTGACTATAGTCAATGAAATCAATCAATCCTCTACTCATTTCCTCAAATATCACACTATCTTAACTGTTTCCTCATTATATTTCAGATTGCTCACAATTTTTTACTTCGTAAGATGTCAATACATCTTTGTCAAATCATATCATTATTTCTTAGCGTATTCACATATAACGTATTATAATTCTGAGACATCTTTATTGATAACACAACTCATAAGTTATTGGTCCTATGCTCTCTATAACTTCATGTGGACCAATATAATTTGAGCATAGCTTATCCTTTTTCCTAATCTGAGCACACTTTTTCTCAATCTAAGCACACCTTGGCAAGGTGATACTCTCAAAGACATTCCATCTTTTGCTTAATAATGTACATCTATTTAGTGTTAATACACCCAACTCTGATGTCTATCTCATATGTTCCATAACCTCGAAGTTGATCCAACAATATCATTTATCTTACTTGAATCACTTGGTTTCTGACACAGATCAATTTCACTAATCAATAGTATATCAAATCGATTCTAGCCTTTATCTATTTTTAGGCTTTTTTTAATTTCAATGTAAGGGTGAACGACTCTTTTTATCATATAACGCCTCATACAGTATTCTAATGATATCACTATGATAATGATTGCGATGCTTAAAGTTAAATAGAACTATACATTGATCTTATGTTTCTATGGACTCCAAAATATTAGTTCTAAACATATCTCCAACATGTAAGACTGCTAGTAATTCAATCATTCAGTCACTTGATTCTGCATTCTTAGCTGCTATATGTTGTTTCTGTGAATTCCTACTAGGATGTATAACTTTGGTTACCATTTGTACTTTATCCAAAAATCTCTTTACTCAATCATCTTTATTTTGTGCACATATTTCTTATTTCAATAACAATGTATCATTTTTCCTATCCAAATTCAAAATCTGGATTCAATTTTTAATTTCTCAATAAGATTCATAAATTTCAAATCCTTAATTTGGGCTTTGCTAATCTTTTTATGTGAAGCTGGTCTTAAATTCAATAGCTAATAGTACTTTGATTTGCCCAAAATTCAACTCGACATTCTATGCTTTTTATTACACTAGAATTGGTGACCTCAATATCAAAATTTGTGATACACTGTTATGTAATTTTCTATTCAATACCTCATATTACAACAATAGCTTTACTGAGAAATACTCATTTGTACATCAAAATCTTCCAGTAACTCTATCCATTATCTCAGTCTCATTTTTAATTCTTTCAAACTCAATAATTTCTCCAAAC
>JANSVA010000006.1:10929366-10942052 GCA_025504915.1 Erythroxylum reticulatum
TTATTAATGATTGTAATTTTATGTCGAGGATCCATAATAGCATGATAACATCGGTGACCCAAAACCAAGGTATTTTCTCATTGATTTTCAGATTTAGTTATTGTTTCGATTTTTGATTTTTCCCTTTGATTTTCTATTATTGTCGTGATTAAACAAAACCCCCCTCTTTATTTTCGTTATTTGTCCCATTTGAACTCTCTAACTTTTACCGTTAAAATTCATCGTGGGAACGATATCCTCTTACTACTACTACATTAATTTGTTTTAACGGAAGTGATTTCTTTTATATTTTGTTACAAGCGACAGCATCACCACCTTTTCTAAGGCATAAGCCCATAATTCCTTCTTTTCATTTTGCCCCTCCTTCAATGCCTTAAAGCTTTCCCATTTATGTAATCTCCCAAAAATGCCCCTCATGCAACTTACCACCTTAAACAATTTAATTCCCTTAAACTATATCATATTATCTTAATCAGATTAACATGATAATTAATTTCCAACATATATTAATCTAGCAAGACCTCAAAATTAATCTAATCATGCTTCTTCAACAAGAAAAGAAATTCAGGGGCCAATATAGTCTATCATTTCTAGTTCAATACTCATCATTTATCCATTATTCTAACTCCATTTCAACTCAATATCATCCATAACCAAATTATAGCCCATGATTGATCATAAACACTAACAACAGAACGTACACATATATATGCATTCTTCACCAATTTTCTGCATATATTCGACTTCATTTCCACTTTCATTTCACTTCTAACTATCACCTTGATCTTTTAAATTTTCAGACATCATATTAATCCCTTTCTTTAGCTTTAGACTCATTTTACATCATCATAAAAACACCTAAAGAGATTCATATTAATTCATCAAGAAAACATTAAAAATCCCAATATGTATCCAGTCTTTCTGCACTTTTTCCTACACCCAATATTGAACTTCAAGTCAAAATTAGAAACTTTTAATGACAGAATTTAAATTCATTGTCTTCATGAAACATGTAGCCATATGTCTATAATTTAATCCAAATTAAAAACCATATCATTTAGATAACTACAAAACAAGTTATGGCTAAAATACTGAAGCATATTCAGTGGAAAAAAAATCACAACTAATAGTTCTCTAGCACACTTTAAATACCATTCACTCTCTCAATCCAACATTATGTCATTCTATAATATATTATCCATCAAAACACCAAGGTAATAAATGAATCTACCTACATTATTCATTCACATTTTTATCATAAACCCATCCTTATATCACGAACATTTAACCTGTAACTATCATCAAATCATGTTTCATTCATTAAATCAAGAAGAGTTATGATTATACTTACTTGTTTAGCTTTAAGATCCTTAAACGTGCACCATCATTCAAGGGTGTTAGGGTTAGTTCTTTAGTAAGAAATGAAGAAAATAGAATGGCTAGTGATGTAAGAAAGCAAGGTTCAACTTTGTAGCTTTGGAGATGAGAGTGTCGTGAGTGAAGAAGAGAGAAAGATGAAGAAACAATGAAGAAAATGAAGAAATGGAGCTACTGTCATAAGTGAGAAGAGAAAGACCACAATATGGTCTTTGTTTTATAAATTTCGTAACTTAACATGTGGTGTGGCAAGTGACACATGTCACTTACCACATGTTACTTCCCCATGGTTCCATTTGGTCCATTTTAATGACTAGCCCATTTTGTCCCCAATTTCTACTCTAATTGTCTCCCAATTTTTAATGACATAAGTCATTAAATCCTAAAGTCATTTATAAAAATATCTATTGCCATTTGACCCTTATTTCTACTACTATTCATAAATTATTCTTCTAGTTGGCATTTTTCTAGTCTAAAAATACTTTTAAATTTTAAAAAATTCCCAAATTTTGTCAAAAATTATAATTCACTACTTATACACTCCAACTCAATTGGTAACACATATAATTCACAATTTCTAATATAATCACATTTATAGATCGATTATACCTAAAAAATATCAAATGAGTGCATGAACAATTATTTTCATGTGCAAAAATCACTATTCACGTGTGTGTGTATGCTATATTATGCATGAGCATGAATTGCACTTTTCTCAATCTCTCTTTGATCTGACATGTACCAAATTTTTAGGGTTCTAACTCTTTGTATGGGAACGGGATGTTACACGTTATGTTTTTTTCTTGTGAGGGAAGTACTCGATCTCATAGGCTAAAGTATAAAGATAGTTAAACAAACGTGTAAGTGCCTGTTAGAGAACAAGTTCACTAAATTGGCTAAATATGAGAAAACCATTTGAAACATTACTTGTATATCTATTGAAATTTTCATTATGGTGATTGCATAATTAATCCTTTGACTTAAAGTATTCAAAGTTATTTTATATAGGCATTGATATGTCTTGATACTACTTATGACCTAATCTAATCATAGGTCATTCAAGTGGTAGTAATTAGATGTAAGCTGAACTATATGAAAGTAGTTGAGTGATCAAGATAGAATTTATCACCTTAAAGTAATCAGGGAGAATGTTTTGTTGTTCTCAATTAGTATTAATTTGGGAACTCCCTGGTCAAAGTAGAATGATGATTTGTAAATAGTTTATAAATGTTATTAATTGAATCAATAGCTAATGATAGAGAACTAATATGATTGGACTTAAAATAGAGTAGACATTAATTCCAAGCTCTATGTCTAATGGGAATATTGTATGATGAAAGAATTGAATTATATGAAAAAATCATGCACAGAAAGGTTAGTTAAAACCACTTTGACATTTCTAAATATTTGGATGATCATGATTTGCTGTTAGATGCCAATCTTGATGTATGATTATAAATTGTTTAATTGGAGAACTAAAGATAAATTAATTCTAATTATGAATTATAATTATAAATAATAATCATTGCTTACATATTTCGAAACCTAATGAGTCTCACATAAAGAATAAGTTTAAGAGAGCAAAGAAATTTTAATAAAATTGGACTTGATTGTAAAGTTTGAGAAACTTTATGATTAAATATAATATATTTAATAAATAATGATCAATATGGGATATTGGATCTTATTTGGGCTTAGTTCGTATTTTATTAAAATTATTTATAATTCTAATTAATGTTTAATTGAAATTAGATTTTAATTTTAATTAAATTACTAAAATGTCCTAAACTTATTATAAATAGTTTAAAGCTCCAATAGAGCTAGTACTTTTAGTTAATACTCTCTGTAAAAGTTATAGAGTTCTCTCAACATGTTTCATGGATTTCGTAAGAGGTCAGACACTTGTGTGGCTATGGTGGTTGAGATGAATCAGTTTTAGAAATGATTCGAAGGATACGATAAGGATATGATCAAGCTTCAGAATAAGTACGACTTAAGATTCACACTTTATTATGATTTATGTGCTAATCATTTTATAGAATTAAACTGATTTTGATTTTTGGAAAATTAAAATATAAAAAAGTTTCATAATTATTCTACTATGGTCGAGTAAGATATCATCCTGATTTTTCAATAGTGATATCATATTAGGCTTTAATTATGTAATTTGATTAAATTGTTTGATTATTATTAATCTTACAAATTTGGAATTGAATAAAAAATATGAAAAGTTTATATTACAAACCTAGAAATATGAAAAGTCCATATTAGAAATCTTAAAAAATTATAATTTAATTTGGAATTGAATTAAATTATTTAATTGTTAATTAATATATGAATAAGAATTATTAAACTTGACTCATACATACAGTGTAGAAGCCAAAAACAAGAAAATCTAGAAAATCAATCGCATCACAAAATTAATGTCTTTATAACTTTTGGGTTCTAGAAACCATCAGAAAAAGACAGCATTAATAACAATGAAAAGAAATCACAGTTTCGATTGGGATTTGTATGGTTAGCTTGAATTTTTTTTGGTTGCCACGAGGTGTTTCAGAAGGGTCTCAATTATAGGAAAGCACCTTTAAGCCATCTATTCCCAGACTAATCCCTGCTTGAGCCAGGTAGGTCCCTTGCGGGAGGCAAAGCTCTAACCTCAAGTTTTAAATGGCTGCATACATGAGGAGGGTTCGAACCTGAAACCTCATTTAAGCCAAAAGAGTCCCTTATCAACTTACCTGCGCCCTGAAGTTTTACCTTGAATTGTTGTTGATTTCTTACGTTAAGGATTAATTGTGAGCCACTAATGGTATAGGTTTTTGTTATGTGATTGCTGGAGTTATGGGGGCTATGCTGAAATCTGGCAGCGGCTAGAATATATTAAGCATAGGTGTGATGATGGTGGACATTAGAGAAGCTTTTAGAACGAGCAGTTAACTCTAGAAATAGTGGCATGTCACTTAGAAAAGGAAGCAACTAGAGAGGCAGTGACATAGAGGATGCAACTTTATTCTAGAACTACACGTGGCTACAACATTTGGACTAGTTAGTGGCAGTAGCTAGTGGGATTGGCAATGTTAGGTGTTGTTAGAGAAATTTGGCCTATAACAAGGATTGAAGTGGAGATGTGATAGCGGTGAAAGCTGCAGGTGTTGATGGTCATGATAGCGGCACAAGGAGAAGTTATGCAGCTGATATGTGTAAATTATACTATCTTTTGATAAATGTTTTGAGTATTTCTTAGATGATTATTATGTATATAGGCTTAGAATTATGTTATTATTAGTGTTTGTTTATATTCTAAGTTTTCGTCTAGTTTTCACCATGATTTGGATCTTAATTTTATGTTTCAAGAGGTATGTGATGTATGTTTAAGTGTATGGAAATAATAAATTCAAGAAAATAGAAGAATTAGAAGTATGAAAATAGGTCACGTGACTTACTTGTCATGATTGTGCCAGAACACCTAGAGAGCGTTTCCAACAAATTTCAAAATTTCTAGTACGCGACAGTTTTTGTAATTTTAATGTTTTGAGGCAATTTTTAGAACCAAATTAAGTGAGTAAATCTTAGAAAGAACCCTAGAAGTCTTAAGAACTATTTAAGAAAATAAAATACTCAAAAAGAGGAGTCATCATCATAGAAAATTGAGACTAATCCAAGGAAGATCAAGAGGAGCATCAGTTGTCCAACATTTTCCAGATTTGTAGATTCAACTCCAAATTAAGTTTCTCTTTCTTTCCTTTCGTTGTTTTTTTTAAAACTTGATGTGTAAACTGAATTGGAGGATGTTATACACGTTGATTATGTTTTAATTTCATATTAAGATTTGTTCTTGATTTATTTTGTGATTTGAACGCTTTTGGTTTCAATACAATGTTTTAGGTGTTATGATATTTATGTTTTCTTATACTTTGACAATAAATCGAGAGAGTAAGTATAAAGTAAAATGATTAGGTTGTGTAATGAGAGTTAACAACCTAATAAGTCATGCAAATATCTAACTGATATTCATTCAAAGAGAGATCTTGTATGAGAACTTGATTATCCGATAGATTACTTAGGAACTAGTTAAAAACATTATGTTGTTTTTGATAATTGAGAGATTGCAAATCTAGAATTTCATTATTAATTAGGTTTAAATGATTAGGTCTTGAGAGAGAATAATAAATCCTTCAAAAATCTATGATCGAAACTAAATTGAATCAGAAGTGGTTGAAGGAACAAAATAACGATAGAATGGATCCTAGACTTTCATATTGGAGCATTCTTAATTTATTATGGTAGCTCATTTGTTAAGTGGTTAAGTGCTCTATTTTGTTTGATTGCTTTAATTCTGATTATTTCTTTTCATTCAAATCACATTTTAAAACCTTAGACAAAGTTAGGTTCATTTAGTTGTAGCTAATTCCTTATGGGATCGATACCTCAATTACAAAAGTTTATGATTTGTATACTTGTGGATATTGAGAGTTTTATAATAGGTAAAACTTTCTTAACAAGTTTTTAGCTTCATTTTTGGGGAATTAATTTAGGACTTTTTGAATTCCTTTGTTTAAAGGAATGATTACCCTTTCTTATAATTGTGGTACCCAATCACAAGAAATCAAAAAACTAAAAAATGAAGTTTAGGTGTAAAGTAGAAGACATATCAATTTAGACATTACAAGGCAACAGTAAAGACTCCCAAAAGCCAAATGAAAAAAAAAGATAGAAAAAACTGATGATGGAGGAAGTAATCATAGAGAGCAAAGGACCTTTACAGACTTTATGAGTCCAGGGTTTAATGCCTATTATCAAGGAATTTCACGAATATTAGTTAACAACCTATTGTAACACTAGTCAAAATAAACTAGACCTGCTGCTATAGCAGTGGTGAGTCTAGGTCGATCCTACAGAGAGTGTGTGTAAAGCTTTTGAAATGAAATTAAAAGGTGTTTAGGTTATGGGGCTTGGTTGGTTTATCAATCAAAAAAATAAGATGAAGCTAAACTAACAAAAGCAAATTAAAGAAAACATGTAAAAATGATGAATTCGTTAGGGACTCGGTTCTTTGGTTTAATCTTGGCGTAAACCTTAATTAAACATATTTAATTGATTTGTTATTCTTTTACCTATCCTTGAACTATTGTTCGTAGATTAATAACAAGCTCTGTTAATCCCAAATTTTCCTCAAGTCCTAGATAATTAAGAAGAGCTCGTAAATTAACCCTAGCTATCGGATTACCTAGGAGATGCTTGCTAAGTTTAACTAGAAATTCGCCTTATAAGTGAGAAAAATAGACCAATCCAAGCAATAATCGCATAAGTTTGGATTATTTAACCTAGGTTATGTTATCCCTAATGATTACGAACCATTAGTCACTACAAATGAATCGGATTAACAAAAATTACATAATCTATTTGATTCTAGCAATGGGTCTTACATACAAATAATCAATCCATAAAAGAAAGAATAACAAATAAGGAAATATATGCTTAACCATGATGTCAGCATTGATTGCGCTATTAGGAAAGCTACCCTCCAAGGGTCTTCTTATGTTGGAGAGCTTGCTTGCCTCTTCATGCTCTCTTGAAGCTCCCAAAGTTCCCACGCTCCTTCAAAAAAAAAACCTAGCTCATGTTCTCTCCTTGGATTTTCTCCCAAATATAGAAAGAATGGAGGCCCTTTTCAGGGTTCAGTATTTTCCTTTTATAGTTCATTCCAATAAGGGTAAAAACTAGCTTTTACCTGGCCCAAAATGTCCAAAACAACCCTCGATAAGTTGAGTTCAGAAGTAGTCCTCGCATTGTCGTCGCACAAGCCATGATAGTTGAGTTCAGAAGTAGTCTTCACGCTATCGTCGCATAAGCCATAATGGTGACCTGTGTAACAAGCTTCTGTCACAATCGTGGCCAATTATGCCACGGTTGTGGCACTCCATGTTGTGGCTTATGTGACAAGCTTATATCATAATCGTGGCCAATTATGCCACGATCGTGGCACTCCATCAAGTCATGATTATGGCACTAGGTTCTTCCTCCATCCTTCTCCAACTCTTCTCTTCTTTGCTGTAATTCTTCCTCATTCTTGTTCCATGAGGACAATTGGATGTGAATCTTTAGAAAATGACCCAAATGTGGTGCTTTTAACTTACTTTAGCTTCTTTGATTCTGAATTGTACCTAAAACCATATATAAGTCAAAGTGAGTATCTTAAGCAATTTCATGTCATTAATCGCTAAATGTTATGGAATAATTATATAATTAATTACGCACATGCCGCCAAATGTTATGGAATAATTATATAATCAATTAACACATGTCACTAGTGGAAGTGACATACAATTTGTTTGAAGAGATGATGTACAATAGTTGTCTTTAGACATCAGAACAAAGTAAAAAGCAGTCAACCTTTCCAGATCCAGGTGGAATTATTGTGGTAGACTCAGTGACAATATTGCGGGCTAAAATTGACAACCTCACTATGGAATTGAATAGCCTGACAGTTTCCTTGTTCTCTCTATTTAAAGCAATTCATCAAGGATGCGAACTATATGAATGAGAGAGTCATATTATAACTTATTATTTCTTAGTGAAAAACAAAAATGTGGAGCAATTGAACTTCAATGAAGCACACTTTTTTCAGGGAAGTAATCATCCTTGTTTAAACATGTACAATCTAGGGTGGCAAAACCACCAAAATTTCTTTTAATCTAACAATGCAAGGACTCAAATGGGAAAAAGACCTACTAGGATTTCAGCAATATGAGTCTGGTTCATGGGATTCTAAATTGGATAAGATTATGAGCAAGCTCATGAATATGGAAGAGGCCCATAAGAGAATGGAATGACGATTTAATCAAGTAGCAAAAAATCATGTTTCTTCTAATCACAACTTAGATGTTTAATTGGGTCAATTACCCAATGCATTGTCTAGAAGAAGTATGGGGAGCCTTTCGAGCAATATAGAAGAAAATACAAGACAAAAATTATAGGCTATCACACTTAGGAGCAGGAAAAAGCTAGAAGAACTAGTAAAAAGAAAAACTGAAACCCATCTTGTAAAAGATCAAGAGAATAAGAAAAAGGATGAAGAAAAGAATGAGCTCTATATTCCTCCTCCACCTTACTCACCAAAAATACCATTCTTATAAAGACTTTAGAAGAACAAATTGGATGTACCATTTGAAAAGTTCATGTAAAAGTTAAAGAAATGGCAATTCTTTTTGTCTTTTATGGACGTGTTAAAACCCAGGACTAAGCACGCAAAGTTTCTTAAAGACATTTTATCTGACAAGAGGACTTAGGAAGATGACCAGATGGTAGCTATGATGGAAATTTGTAGCTCCTTAATTACCAACCATATTCCCTCAAAGTTGAAAGATCCAAAAAGCTTCACGATATCCTGTGTAGTTGGTAATTTAGAGATTTTGAAATGTTTACGCAATGCAGACCTAAGTATAAACCTTATGTCATTGTCAAATTTTAGGAAACTAGGGCTAAAAGATATAAAGACAACATTTATGCGTATTTATTTAGTGAACAAATCAATAAAGAAACTATAAGGTTTGGTGGAAGATGTGCCTATAAAAGTGGAAAAGTTTATAATTCTTATAGGTTTTGTCATACTAGACTTTGAAGAGGATCAAAATTGTTCGCTATTTCTTGGTATACCATTTTTGAACACCAAAAAAGCTTTAGTAGATGTCTATAAAGACAACCTAATCCTTCGAATTGGAGATGAACAAATGAAATTCAACATGAATAAGGTATTAAAATTAGAAAGAAGGTATCTCTTTTATAAGAGTTAACAAATTCAAATCTTTAAAGGAGCTAGAGGAAGAAAAACAGACGACAACAAAGATTAGGTTTGAAGAATATAAGCAAGTATCTATTTAAGAAGAGATTAGCAAACAGATGACAGTAGAGATAGAGGTTGAAGAAGATACATATATCTTTGTTCACAAAGCGGAAGAAGAAGAGGTGACAAAGGTGATTGAGGACGAAAGAGAATAGTTCACCTTCTTATACGTCAAACTGTTGAATTTGATAGATTATTTAGGAAGTTTCATTATTCCCTATTGTATTGACAATTTGTTATCGAAAAGGACATTACTGAACTTACTAGGTTTTCTTAATTTAATTAACTATGTCCTTATTATTATATTGCAATGTGTAGCTTATTTACAGGCTACAAAACTAAAATTGAGTGATAGAAGTGGATGCAAACCCCTCATAATTGACCCAAGTTGAGCATAGAAGGAAAAATATGACAAGCTAATGATGTTAACTAAGTGCTACTTAGGAGGCAATCTAATAATTACAATAATTTTTATTTTATTAGTATTATTTGATTTCTATTTTTATTTTTATCTTTTAGGGAGTGAATTGATGGAATTTCATAACCGATAGTATCTCCAAATTCCAAATCCAGCATCATCACTACTGAAACTTTCTTTCTCTAACCTTTTCTTTTTGTTCTTCTTGTCTTTTTTAATTTCCCTTTATTTGTTGTTTATTTTTCTCACATTGAGGACAATGTGTCGTCTAAATGTAGGGAGAATTTTTCATTGGCATGACATGTGTGTGAAATTTGCATATCGTATTGTCTTAGTTTTTGATTAGGTTGACATGGTGTGATTATATGCGTGAATTGTGTGAATATGTCAATGGAAATAACTTGAAGGAAGTAGTCTAGCTTTAAACATAGTCATTGAATTTGTAAAGACATATGGGATTGTTATATTTTAAGTATCTTTGGTTAATTATTCATGTTATTAGGATATAACGTCAGTTTGTTCATCTTAAGAAATTTGTTACATACATTTATAGTTATAATTCAATTGAATATGGTAGTATCATTAGTAGTCTTTCATGAGGATGACTAACTAAAAGAAATAAGGTAGGCTATATGAAATGAAAAAGAAATTTTTTGTGTATTAAATGAATAACTATTCCGTTGGCCCTTTTAAAACAACCATTGAGTTATAAATAGAGCTAGTAGCTTGTTGAAAATGTGATATAGCTGAGTAACCCAAGGCATTCACAATAAAATGTTTATCTTCATGTCAAAAGGCTAGAATGACATTTCAACCAAGTTAGTTAATAAAACACGGCCTAGTTGAGTAAATCAGGGATATTCATGACAAGGTGATTTCCTTCACGTCAAAAGACAAGGTTAACGTTAAAGAAAATAAAACGTGTTTTGATAATTAAATCCTACTGATATTTAAAAATAGAAAAAATTTTCATCAAGGGATACTTAGCGATAATTGCAATTTTGGTTAATTAGTAATTATCAATGTATGTATACAAGTGCTTTGGGTGAATGAATATGATGTTAATGTCTTGAATAGTATGTATATTCAATCCAAAGTGCTTAGCCATAAATTACACAAGTTAATATATTGGAACAACTTGAATGATTGTTGTTTAAGGTTAAATTGGGTTCGTCAACTTAGATGTCATTATATCATTAGTGCAAGTTGCATGAATGTATGTGTTATTATTTGGTTTGTTTTTTATTTTTTCTTGAGGAAAAGCAAAAGTTTAAGTGTGGGGATGTTGATAGGTATAAATTATACTATGTTTTGATAGATGTTTAATTGTGCTTTTGAGAATTTCTTAGATGATTATCATCTATATAGGCTTAGAATTATGTCATTATTAGTGTTTGTTTATATTCTGAGTGTTCATGTGATTTTGAGCATGATTTGAATCTTAATTTAAGTTTCAAGAGGTTTGTGATGTGTGTTTAAGTGTATGAAAATAGGAAATTGAAGAAAAGAAAAGAATTGGAAGTATAGAAGTAGGTCATGATCAGGACTTGCTTGTCATGATCGTGACCGAGAGCACTTCTAGTGAATTTTAGCTTTTCCAGCAGGCAACTCTTGTTTGTAATTTTAACATTTTAGGACTATTTTTTGAACCAAATTAAGTAGGTAAACCCTAAAAAAATCTTAGAAGCATTAAGAATTATTTAAGAACATAAAACACTACAAAAAGAGCAGCCGTAATCTTACTTAATTGATATTAATCCGAGGAAGATTAAGAGGAGCATAATCTGTCTAGCATTTTCTAGATTTGCAAATTTTGCTCCAAATCAAGTTTTTCATTCTTTCCTTTTCATATTTTCATTTAAATTGATGTGTAAACTAAATTGGAAGATGTTATACATGTTGATGATGTTTTAATTTCATACTAGGATTTGTTCTTGATTTATTTTGTGACTTGAACACTTTTGATTTCAATACAATGTTTTGGGTCTTGTGATATTTATGTTTTCTTATACTTCGACAATAAATCGAGAGAGTGAGTCCAAAGTAAGCTAATTAGGTTGGATAATGAGATTTAATGACCTAATAATTCGTGCAAATATCTAACTGATAATCATATGAAGAGAGATCTTATATGAGAACTCGATTATCCGGTAAATTGATTAAAAACTAGCTGAAAATGTTATGCTCTTTTTGTTAATCGAAAGATTACAAATACATAATTTTGTTATTAATTAGGGATTATTATTTTGGGTTAAATGATTAGGTCTTGAGAAATAATAATCAACCCTTCGAAAATCTAGGATCAACACTAAGTTGAATCAAAAGTGGTTAAAGGAATAAAATAATTATAGAACGAATCCTAGACTTTCATATTTGATCATTTTTATTTTATTTTAGCAGCTCATTTGTTAAGTAGTTAAGTGCTCTATTTCGTTTGATTAATTTAATTTCTAATTATTTCTTTTCATTCAAATCACATTTTAAAACCTTAGACAAAATTAGGTTCACTTAGTTTTAGCTAATTTCTTGTAGGATCGATATGTCAATTACTGCAAGTTTACGATCCGCATACTTGCAGATATTGAGAGTTTTACATTAGGTAAAACTTACTCAATTGCAGTGGCCAAAGTGGGTTAAAGATGGCTAGAGGAGCTGCCACAGTGGTAGTGGAAACAACTTCTTTAAGCAAATGGGGTTTCATCCTTAAAATTTTAAGGTTTGTTTAAAGAAGAGGCAAGGTGTCACGACCCGGTACCACATCGGGCCCATGACAACCGCCGCATACTCGGGCCAAGGATACTCGCAGTATCCTTATTCTGACTATGCAAGACTTACTGAATATCTCTTTTTTTAAGAAAAATTTGGGCAGCATAACGGCTATATTTGAAAAATCCTAAAAACTATAAACGATTTTAAACACACTTCTATATCCATATCCAACCACAACTTCAGGACTCTCTAGTCCACTCAAGACAATATCAACTCCAGGCAATCTCAACTTAAGTATCACAAGTTCATACAGAGACTCTTTTACAATGCAAGGCAATC
>JANSVA010000006.1:10944327-10958976 GCA_025504915.1 Erythroxylum reticulatum
CACTTAGTTCTATCAATTGAAGCTTAGTTTTTCTCTCTTCTTTCTCATGGCTATGAAACCCATTTGATGGAATGTATAGGTTTGATGATTTTGATGATGGATTTTCATTCTTTGATGTCTAATGATACATTAACATGAAGAAATGTCATTTTTATGGTGATTTGGGGATAAAATCAAAACCTAGGGTTTTGGAGTTCAAGCTGTCAATGGAGACAGATTCGTAAGTCCTCTTTGTACATTTTTTTTGAGCCGGTTAACCTGTGAATTTGGAGAAACTCAAAAAATATAAGTTGTATATACATATGTATACTATATCCCTAAAGTTGTTCACGAATTTAGGGTGATCCAAACAAATGAAAAAGGCCCCGAAGTGAAACTGGTTCAGAATACCAGCGGGATTGAGACTTGAAATGAAAGTTGATTGTTTGAAGACTTTAGAGTTATAATTGGATGATGAGTTCTTCTTAAAAAATGCTAGAAAATGTTTCATATAATTTCTGTATAAATTAAATTTTAATTGGATGAGTATTCTGTGAGATATGGCTGAATAAGTGAAGGGTGTTGCCAACCTCAGTAACACAGAAGAGATCAGAAACAGGTCAGGCTTATAAAAATCACAATAAATCCAAATTACAACTTTTTTTTAGCCTTCTTTGGATATGTGATAGCCATGTGAGTCTATTGAAAATCAAGTTTTTAATAACCTTAATTGGATGAGAAATGAATAAGTTATAAGGTTTTGGGACAAGAAGAGTCCAACTCATGACTGAATATTAAGGATGATTGTGAATGGGAGATTTGGATTCCTTAATGACGGAATTAGAACATGGTCATTAAAAAAATTTGTGAATTTATGTGTTATCTAGAGGTCTGGAAAGTTTGAAAAACATTGGACCTATGTATAAGAATTTATGCCTTCAAGAATGGGACATATGTTGTTAATTAGTGAATAAAATAGAATTTGTAATGATGTGTTAAGAAATGAGTTGATGTGAGAATAACTAATACGGGTATATATAATTGTTATGTATTTACCCAATAGCTTGTGAAAGCAGACAAAGAATAGAACTAGAAGTCGTACCTAGTACCTCTCAAGTTCAAGAAAATTAGAAAAGAGATCAAAACCTCTGAAGCAGTCGAGGTGAGTATAATCATGCTACTATACTTGTGTAGTAATCTTTTCTTTATCTTGCAGCTTGTTGAATTGTTCTCGAATCCATATGACTTATTTTATATATGACTCCATGTAGTTGAGTCTAGCATGTTATATGCCAGATTGACCAGATGATATTCAGATCCTTTGCATCTTCTGGTTCCCTTGTTATGTTGAACCTATGATTTGCGATTCTTTGATGAATCATGTTTTTCTTGTTAGCCATGATTGATGAGTTCACAAGATACCCAACTGATGGGGTATATACCCAGACCGTGTGTACATTGGTAACCCACCGGTGATGGGTTAGATCCGGGTCCTACCTGGAGAGGGCAGGTCTCCAGGGGCAAGGGTAGGCCAACCTTGTCTAGAACTAGAAAAGGGAAGATATGCTATACTAGCATGCCTCTGTCTCTTCCTAAAATTCAGAAAATCAGAACTTAGAAATGAGAAGGCTTAGAATTAGGAATCTTGTAGAACCCAAAATTCAGAAAGAAACCAGAACTCAGAAAGAAACCATAATTTAGAAAGAAACTAGAATTTAGAAAAGAAGCCAGAACCCATAAAAGAATTCAGAAACCAGATTCATGTTTTTTTTTGAACAATTCATAGTGAGCTCTATTATTGATATTCATGTGATTGTCGCATTTGATATTACTACTAGGTTATCCATTGATGCCATATATTGTTGCTTAGAATGCCACAGACCATTCTTGTGAAGCTAGCCTTGTGTTACCTAGCCTCACAAGCATGGTAGTATGTTTATATCTCACTGAGTCATGTTGTAGACTCACCTCTCACTATCATCATTTGAAGGGATTAGCAGATCGTACATGAGAGAAATCCAAGCTTTTTGAGACTCGCTTGGATAATCAGACAAGTAATGTTTTTGGCATGATATTTAGTGTAGATGCTTATAGCTGCTCCATGGTTTGTCATAATCATTTGTACCTGAAACATGTTATGTTATTGGGAATGATGTCAGTTGATGATATGAGATGATCTTAGATTGGCAAATGATAAGTAGTTAATGTATGTGAGAATTGCAGATTTGGTTCCTCATTTCTTACAACCTATTAAGCAGGTATAAGGATTAACCAGACAAACGAATAGGTCACGACAGATTTTTAGTAGAATATAGAAAAGTTAGGCTTACTACGGGTTTTGGTGGCATTAAGCCTACCCATTCCCTAGTGCTAACACGGCCCAAAAAGGGCAGGTTGTGTCACCTAAGTTCATATAAGGGCATATAATGTTATATACCATTATATAACCATGCATACATCACTGGCATATGTACCAAAAGGATTCAATTACATATTTAAACTCATATACAACCATGCATACATCAATATATAGTAGTATCTCCAAATACAGAACAACATAAAAGGCTCAGAAAATCCGGTGTTACACAAGTTGTTTAGATACAAGGATATAACTACTCTAAGTTCATAACAGTTAATTTTTTTAAATGGAGTTAAGAGTATTATAGTACTGAAATAATCACCATTTGGCAACAAGGATAATGTATCCTAAGGCTAGAATAAGTAGTGTTTGGTACAAGGATAAGAATATACTAATTCTAGAATAAAGCTTGTTTAAAATTAAAGTAATCCAATTTTTAGTTTGGAATAAAGTATTCCAAGACATATTCCAAACATAATTTTAAATTTTTTAAAAAATAAAAATTCAATTCCAAAATAAAGGTGATTTTTTAAATTTTATTAAGAATAATAATTATATTGATTCCTAATAATTTTAAAAAGTAGTTTCTAAAATTGGTAGTAATGGTGATAAATAGACAAGCAGATATGAGATGTTTTGAAGTTGGGAGGAAGTTAGATATTGCAACAAATATAATGAAGAAGATTGAGAGGAACAAAAAAGAAGCAATGCAGTAGAGAATTGTATGGAATGGAGACGGTGCTCATAAAGTTTCAAAGGGTGATGGGAAACAGACTATGAGGATTAGTAGACAACAACCATGTAATTATCAAGCATGTGACCTATATAGATACCCATGCAAAAATGTGATTATTGCAATCCATCACTCAAGAGAAAAGGTTGAGACATTCATAGATGAGTTCTATAAAAAGGGTTAGTTCATGAGTTTGTATGAACATGTGTTACAACCAATTAGAGGTGAAATTTTTTGGCTGTCAATTGATGCCTCCGCCTAAAAGAGTTATGCCCATACACCTAAAATTGCAAGAAGGAAAAAACAAAATGAGCCAAAGAAAATACAAATCCAAAGAAATTGCGTCAAAAAGGGAAAGTGTGGAAATGACAACAATGAGATAATTCTAGTCATAATTCTAGAAAATGCAACAGAGGCACCTCAACTCAACATGTTGAGGCTTCTTCATAAATGTGTACACCTTATTCCAATCATATGAATACAGTTTTATAAGCGTGCATTAACTAATGTTAATCATTATGTTATTATTGGCTTTAATGACTAATAAAGTTGTTTTTCATTACAACTATAGTCAAGCAACGCTAATTTGATTAATGATAGTGCTATACCAAGTTAATAAAGCAATATTGTAAGAAACGTTTGTTTTTTTAATCAAAATTTCTATGTTGAAGTAGTTACTAAGTGTGTTTCTAATATTTTATATTCAATTTTCTAGGTTGGTACGCATTCCAATTGTCATTTGAGCCAAGGGGTTTACAGTTTAGAGGATGTTCTAGCATTACTTCACAACAATTATAAGATGAAGTAATCAGAAGGAAAACTTCATTAACACAATCATCACAACTTAAACTTTCTCAGTCAAGTACAAATGAGGCAAACATTAATTAGCGATGCCTTAAACTTTTTGATATTTATCTCATTGAATTTTACATATATGTATTATTGATAATGGTGAAAAATGTTTACAGTATATTAACACAATGTAATATAAAATTTTGATATTCCTATTAGTTTTTAGATGTATATGTTATTGATAATGGTGATAAATGTTTGTGTTGTATAAATAAAATGTAAATCTTGTATTTTTTTTGGGTAATTTCAATATAAGTTGCTACACATTCAATTCAACCTCTCTCTCTCTATTTTGGCTTGCTTTTTTGTACATCTAGATCTTGTTTTTGGGAGATGGGTAGCTCAGAAAGCAAGAAAAATGGTCTTAGTTGAATATATCTATGTCTATTTATTTTAGCTATCACAACCTTAGCGAGAAGCCCAAGAAGATATGGAGATTGGAAGATTATGCTAGTGAAGATAGGTCAACATTTGACAAGATATACAAGGAGATAATTATTCATTGTCTATTGGTTTTATATAGTAGTGTTCTTTTTGCTTCATTAAATAATTCATATATAAATTTCAAAACTAAATTTTCATAATATAGTTGAAATTAATATTAACCATTATATTGTTAAAATTCAACGCAATATCCCCATAACATAAGTACAAATAAAAGTTGTTAGAAGCATAATAAATCCTATTACAATGTTCATTAACATAAACTTAATTTCTTTTTTTTCTCTTTTCTCAATAAATTTATGTCCTCCTTCAAAAGCTTCATTTGTTCTGCAAACTCCTTAGTTATGCTTGTTTCAACCTCCTTATCTAACATTGATAATTCAGTCCTTAATTTTTGAATCATATGAATGACTCTCTCGGTAAATTCTTCATCATAGCAGTTACATCTCCCAACCTGAAACATTCAGTTTCATTAAATAAACCTTAAACGCAACTTTTTAATTAAATAACAATAAGTTCTCACTAGATAATTGGGGCATCTATAAAATATTTGGCCAGGATTATGATCAGTCTATAAAATCCTTAATGGGGCTTTTAGGCCACAATAGCAAACCACATTACTTGAATTTGAACTACCTATTGTATTAGTCGGCGCTGATGATTCCATTTGCATACTAAAGAAAATCATAATGTAAATTTGCCTACAATGACAACATCGGTGCCAAATCTAAGACCATCTTTGCTAGGATTTGCCAAAAGTAGAAAAGCATGTATACAAAAAGCTATGTCATGCAGAAAGATCTTTTAGAAATTTAATGAGAAAAGAAGAAAGTAACTATTAATTCGTATGTTAATATTTGACTTGGGAATAGATTGTATAGAGAGTAAACAATGAAAATTAAAGGAAACTAGTTTTTGGAAACTACGAGGAAGGACCGAGGATTGAATAACATAAGCTAGCCAAGTTTCTTAGAGCTAAATCATACCTATTATCAACCACTTCTTCTTATGTATATTAGCTCCAGTCTTATAAATTTAGGAAGTGTATTGTTTGCATCCAAAATAATTATCATTTTCAATACTTTTCATTCATTATATGCAATAATTCTAATGCTCTTTCTTTTTTTAAATAATTGTACATAAGAATCCACGAAACCAATAATAGTTCATATTTGTTAACTCCATTTGGTAGATAATAATACTTTTATATATGAGAAAGATCTATACAAACTGGATTTGATCTAGGATTATGCAATTTTTCTACATATGCTAATGCTACTAATGACCTTTGACCAACCAAACTCGAACTAGGAACATCCTTTGGTTGAATCATTTGAATTAATTTGTAAGCAAACAACTTCAATTAACCTTGAAGGAGAAAAAATTCAGAAGATTTATTATAACAATACCATCTTCTATGATACTTAAAGAGAATTATAGAAAGATGACATCATATCTTAGCACTTGGAACATCTTTACAAGAGATGTGATTAATTAGAACTATAGATATCGAAGCAAAAAAAAAAAAGCAAAACAATTTGCATTACCACTAATTGTTATGGTAGTGATGGGCAGCAGTGATGAGTGGAGGTGAATGAGGGATATGACAGTAATAGGCAAATGAGGGCAATTAAGGGATTCCATGCAAAAAGCCAAATCGACTAATGAGGGCAACTAAGCGATTGCACACACAAAGACAAACCAATGAATGAGGAATTCCAGAGGGTGTTTGAGAAGTTAGGGGTTTTAGTCGCAAGAGAAGTAAGGGAACTCATTTTGTTAGGTCAATTAATTACTTTACTTATTAGTTAAGTTAATAGGTTACTTGTTTAAGTTAAGTTAATTTTTTAGGGTTATAGTTAGTCCCATAGGTAAAAATATTAATAAAATATATGATTTTTTCCCACCTACGCAATAAATAATATAAAATTGATGTCATATAACCATCAAATTTTCCATTATTTTATAATTATATTTAAATATTTTCTAAATGTTAAGGTTTAATTTGTACTGTCTAAAATGTTAAGGTTAAATTTGTTGAGGATGTAAATGTTATGGTAAAAAATGACACTTTAACCTACGTGATACTGCAGTCAAGTCAATGTTAAGAATGTACTGTTTATACCCTCTTGGTTTCATGTTAAGAATGTACTGTTTATGCCCTCTTGGTTTCATGTATTTAGTATATACCTGATCGTTGTTAGCAATTAGTTAGAATATGAGCTTTGCAGGAATTGGTAAAGTTGTTCATTTGTCATTATAAGATCATAAGTTCAAATTACGGAAATAGCCTTTTTGTGAAAATTCAAAAGATGCATCATACATTATGACCCTCAAACAGGGAGCCTCGTATATAATAGGTAAAAGTTGTTAGCAAATAGTTGAAACTGTCTCCAAATAGTTTAGCCAGGAAGTGTTCTTCTAACTATTATTCTTTTGCTTTGAATGAGCCTCATGTTGCCCTTGTAGTAGTCCTGTGGATCGTATGAGTTTATATTAATTGGCCATACGTGATTTTCATATTAAAATATATTATAAATATAACTACATAATTTTTATTTACAAAAATGAAACAATAATTTTATAAGTGAGAATAAACCTTTATTGAGAAGCTTCGTTTCCTCCGTTCCTTGATCGTTTTCAATCTAATACATTTTAATTGTTTCTCTTTCTATCAATTTTTTAAGTTCGTCTCTTGTATATTTAATTAATTTCCAAAAATTTAACTTATTCCTAAGGTATGCTGTTCTTGGAAAATGACACAACTTTTTAATTACTGTCTTTTACATAGTTAATTACAAGAGAAAAGAAAATTGTAATCGTACAACGACATCTATTTTGGGTACTATTTGATTTCACTTTTATTTTTGTTAATTTTCGTTTACAGTTTATTTTTTTCACATAAAAAATCTATTTAATTAATGTTTAATAATTACATATTAGATAAAATTTAAAGATAAATTATTTTATAAATAAATTTAATTTAATCTCTTATATAATATTTACTGGTACATTATTAGTGAAAATTATTTTATTTTATTAAAATAAATAATTTAATAATTAAAACTATATTATAGTATTTTAATTACTAAACCAAAATTTATTTAAAATTTATATATTTTGAAAATATTTCAAATTTAAATTATATTTATTAATAATTAGTAAATTAATTGTTATTTTTAAAATTAATATTTAAATTAATTATAAAATTAAATTAAATTATTTACAATTATTATTAGTAATTAATTATAAATAATTAAATATATAATATTTTCATAAATTCTTATTAATAACTAATATTAAATAATTAAATAATTTCTATTTAGTTGAAAATAAATCAAATTAGGAAAAAAAACAAAAATCACTTATTTATAGTTTACATAAGTTATAAAAACTTAAACAATAAATTTGTTTATTGAATTTGAAAACTAAAACAAAAAATAAAAACATAAATGGAAATAAACAGATCTTTAAAGGAATAGAATGAGGCTAAGGGATAAAAGCATGACCTTAATTAATGTCTTTTTATGGTTTTATATTCCTTTTCACCTAGTTTGATGGGCACTCATTTACATATATGCTTTTTTTTCTTTCTAAAAACAATATGATTATAAGTTGGCCTTGAACTAATACTTGATTAAGCCTCTTAGTTTTAATTGTCACGGTAACTATCAAAGTTAGAACCTATAGTTTCAAGTGCCAAATTTAATTAAGTAGAAGATTTTAACTCTTAAACTTATGCTCTTAAATTGGATGTTGTTAATGATTAAAATGATAGAATAAGAAATGAAATAATTTGTATTGAATGAGGTTATAACCTTGTCTATTTTCAACTAGGTGTGTAAAATTTGTGCAAGTGAACAAAGAAGGATGGGCATAGAAAAGATTGTTGCTTATTTAATTCATACTATGGCATGTTATATAAAATTTAATCTAAGAAGAATATAGAAAAAAATGATTAATTTCATCTCAAAATAATTTCATAGATGATACACTTGACTTATACGCAATATCATACAGTTAATGATATACAAATTATCTTTAAGAGAAATTTCTTATTAGAATAAAAGTTTAATAGCATAATTAGATGGATGAATGTTAAAATCTAAGAATTTATTGTTTTACGGACGTAGCTTATTTGAACCTCTGCTCTATTTTGCATTCTTTTATAATTCATTCTCATTCTAAATCATTTAAGGTTTGAGCCAGTATAAGCAACGATAGTCTCTTAGTTAAACTTCTCTAGCTTACTAATCTTTCCATTGGTATTATTTCCTATCTTTTGCAGTCCTTAGGTAATAAAGATTCCAATCTTTTGAATCCAATTCTTGATACTAAAGATTGTTATATGATTGTTCATGATATTAAAGATGTTTATAATGAATTAAAGTTTATTCATTTCAAAAGATGTTACAAGCAATTGATTACAGAACTAAGCATGTTGTGTTCATGTTTTCTATATTTCAATGTTATACTCATGTTAAAAGGTGTTAGAGCCAATTCAAAGGTTTATGTGAGGTTGCAATTTGTTATTGCTAGAGCTCTTTACAATTGACTTAAGAGGTGTGATTTTATTCCACCTTGTTGACCTTTCCTATAATGGTATGATTATAGTAATATGGTAGTATATTGAGAAAAATATGGCGATATGTTTTATATAAGTAGTGGTTACAAACTAAGGTAGGTTCCAATCCAATGGATTGATAGTAATGAATAATCACTTCTAATGATTTATTTTTATAATCTCATAAAGGAAAGAAATATGAAATAAAGTTAAAAACACCTTATAGAGACTATAAACAAAGTTCATTAAATTTAGATCTATTGAAGTCAATGATAGGACCAAACTAAGGAAGATCAAGGTATAACAAAATCATTCGTAATCTTTTTTGCATCTCCTACTTGGTCATTTAATGCTTTAGGGGCTATTCATAAATTAAGATATAATATTTTGATCTTCATACATAAATATTTTTTATTCTAGAAAGGAATCAAGGTTTTTGATTTCAAAGAAAACCCTCTTAATCAATAAAAATTTTTTAGGAACTTTTGAAATAATTCTAAATCAAGTTTTTTATCAAAAGACTATGATTAGATCTTTGAAAAAAATTAAAATATTTAAAAACATATTTTCTAGGTATATTGGTCGACTAATCTAAACTAGTGATTAACTAGTGTACTATATTTGAGCACACTGGTTAACTAATATTTTAGTATGGTCAACCAATATCATTTAAGAGTTAGAAAGATATGTAACATTATATTGTACGTCATATTGATTGATACAAGCCAAACTGAAATGGTAAATTGGTTAACCAATAATTTGAAAGCTAGTATGGGTATAAAGACTTGAGTATTTAGTTTTTAGACATATTTATGACGTTTAAGAGTTTTAATAACACATTTGCAATACTTTTTAAGCATTTACAATAATTCTTTCATTTGATTATGAAGTGCTTGTGAGCTTTTGGAATTAAATTGAACAAACAAGGTTTATTTAAACTGTAAAGATCATTGGGGGTCTTTTGTTTTGTATTTGTTCAATTAAGGGAGAATTAAGGTTGCTCTTCCGCTTCAAGGATACAAGGGTTTCTTTTTACTTGAACAAAGAATGAGGAGTGGATGTAGGCAATGATCGTTTTTCGAACCACTATAAAATCAATTTGCAATTTCTCTGCACTAAACTCTTTACATTATTCTTAGTGATGTTTGGTTGAGATTAATCAAACTACCATTTCATATCACCATTCAATTTGAAATTAGTCAAGCTCCATTTTTATGTTGTAAAAGATTTTTAATTCACTAACACCTAATTCACCCATTCTTGATTTCCATTAAGGACTAATAAGTAGTATCAGAGTATGCCTCTTTTGATTTTATTTCAAATAAATCTTTTAAGAAAATATCTTCATGGGATATTTAGGTGCATCTATATCTTCTCTTATTCAAGAGGGTCAAAATATTAGTAGGAATCATCTTTTTTCATGAAAATGACTATTGGAAAACTAACACAAAATTTGTTTTGATATTAAAAAAATTTAAAATATGGGAAATTGTTTCTCTTAGTCCATTCATTCCCATTAAATTCATAAATGATGGAAACCTAAATAAAAGGAAGAATGAGATAAAAAAGTTCCCAAACTAAAGAAAGAATGAGATCCTTTAAATAAAAAAGTAATTTCTTTGGGTAATAAGGCTATTTATATTTTATTTTGTGCATTAGGAAAAATGGATTTAAAAATCTCAATGCATAAAACAAATATTAAAATTTTTATTAGATTAAAAGTTACATATGAGAGTACAAATCAATTCAATGAGCAAAAAATGAGAATGGTAACTCCTCATTACGAATTATTTCAAATGAAATATGACAAAAGCAATTCTAGCATATATATGAGGTTTATTCACATTATCAGTGTTCTTAGATTCCTAGGCTAGACATATACTAATGCTGAAATAGTGAGAACATTGCTCTTTTGACAATAATTAAGAAGCAAAGGACATAAACGCATTACCAATGGAGGAACTCTTTAGTTATCTTTTCACTTACAAGATGAGACTTAAGGAAGCATAATCAGAAGAAAAAAAATTGACTCCTAAAAGGAACAACTTAGCATTGAAGGGTTTAAAAGAGGAGCCAAGTGAAGAGGGAGATCCATCTTTTAGTAGAAGTGATAAGGAAGGCATTGCTTTTACCACTGGAAGGTTTAAGAAATTTTGAAGGAGGAAGAATTTCAAGTACGGTAAAGTAGATACTAAAGACAAATAAACTAATATCATTGACTATGATTGTGGGAAACTTGATCATACAAAGTCCAATATCATCTTCTTAAAGATAATGATAAGTATGAAAGAAATAAAAAGAAGAGGAACAAAAATAAAATGAACTTGAATTCTCAACTTGGGATGATACAAATGATTTCGAAAGTGAGAATTCAAAAGGAGAAGTAGCTCATATATGCTTCATGGATAATGATGATGATAAGGTACTCTCTAACTTTAAATTATTTAAGTGATGTTGAGTTTTTACATGAGAAGCTAGTTAAAAGTCTTAAGATAATGACTATGAAGAGGAAGAAACTATCTTACAAACTCAAGGAGCCCAAAATGCATTTAAATATAAGCGTGAGTGAAAGTGAAAAGATTAAGAGTGAATTATATGACATCAAAGTATCTAGGAGTGTTTTCGTTATTGATAATCATAATCTATATGTGTTAAAGCATGAGAATGGGACATTGAAAAAGGATTTCAATTCTCTCATGGACTTTTTGATCAAATTCTTCAGGGAAGTGAGAAAATAGAAAACATAAATGTAAGTTCTATATTTCAAACATTAAGGGTAACTTAAAAAATTTTGATTCTAAATTGGATGAATGAAATATTCTTACTTATTCCTTAACTAGTAAAGACTAAAGAATTTTTAATAAGGAGAATCTTGTTATGTAAAAAATATAAATAATGTTTTAGTTAAATTTAACCCATTGCGCTTAAGAAAATTATTGAATATGATAATATATAAATGTCTAAGATTAGAAGAAATTGTCCCTTGAAGAGAACAAGCATGATTACCATGACATCTCATATAAGTCAAGTGAGTATATTTTTCAACCATGTAAGGGAGATAAGAAGGATAGGGATCTTTTAAGAGATTGCAAATTCAAGAAGAATAATCATTTACAAGAAATCATAGGTTATGTTCATCAATGGGAAATTACTAGATTACATCTTAGAGATATATTTCACCTTGATTTTATTTCTTAAAATTGAAGCTATGACTATGAAAGAAACTCTTAGCAATAAGATTTGGTTTCTTACTATAAATGAAGAGTTAAATCAATTTGGAAGAATTAATGTGTGGACTTTAGTACTTATACACCACCAAATCATAGGTCTAGGTACCAGAATTATTAATGATTTTTATTGATAATTAAGAGGAGGCCATATATTTTGCGGAAAATTTTGTATTGATAGCTAGATTAAAAGTTACATTGAAACTTATATTTACATCATACAAAAATTTTAATGATGTTAAACCTGAAATTTAACTAGTTTTATTAAAAGAATTTATTGTTAAACCTCCTAATTTTGAAATTTATGATGCTTCTAACCATGTTTATAAACAATCCAAAACTTTATATGCTTTGAAATATAACCTTAGAACTTAGTATGATAGGTTAAGTGGATTGCTTTTGAAAAATGATTTTATAAAAGGTAAGGTTGACAAAACTCTTTCTATTAAAAAAACAAGCATAACATTCTAATTAATCAAATATATATTGATGATATTATTTTTGGAGCAAATAATGACAGCTTGCGCAGAAAATTTGTCAAGTGTAATTAGAAAATTTGAGACAAGCATAATAAGAAAGCTTAACTTTTTTCTTAGATTTCAAATCAAGCTTATGAACAAGGGAATCTTCATTAATCAAGCGAGTACACCAAGAAGCTACTTAAATTCTTTGGGTTGGATCATGACAAGCATTAGGGACACCCATAAGTATTATAACTAAGTTGAACAACGATGAAGATGACAAATTGTTTGATGTAAAGTTCTATCAAGGTATGATTGGAAGTTTAATCTACCTTAACATAAGTAAGCCCGATGTTATATTTAATGTATTATTGTGTGCCACATTTGAATCAAGCCCTAGGCTGTCTTGTCTTTTAATAATTAATCCTGTACTTAAATACTTATCTGATACCATATCATTAGGACTTTGATATCTTAAAGATACATTATTTGGTTCGATTGGCTATTCGAATGTGAATTATGTTAATGGTTTTTAGCTAGAAAAAACACATTCAATACTTGTCAATTTTGAGTCAATGAATTAGTTTTATAATTTAGTAAGAAATAAAATTTGATAACCTTATTAACTATGGAGGTTGAATATGTAGAAATTAGTAATGTTGTACATAAATTCAATGGATTAGACAATAACTTATAGACTATGAAAGGAATTTTATAAAGATACTTATTGGGTATGATAACACAAATGTCGTTTGCCTCATAAAGTACTCTATTTAATATTTTAAGACCAAGCATATAGAAATTGACGATCACTTCATTAAAGATCATATGCAAAATATGGATATTGGAAGTAAAATTTATTAATGCCCTACATCAATTGGTCGATATATTTGCTAATAAATAAGTGAGGAAATATTTTTCACAATTATGAGATAACTGGGCGTGGTTCATGGGAACTCCGTTTCATTAAGATTTTTCTTGGAGCTTAAATTTTCTTAGGATTGATTTTTTAATTCATGTACAATCAATGTTTTAATATTAATTTAAAGGCTTTTTGGACCAAAATATATAATTTCAGGTTATAGTTATTGATTGATATACAGGAATGGTCAACCAATGTCTTTAGCATTTCTTAAAGTTTAGGGTATTATCAATTTGTAAGAAGTTTGGTCAATGTAGTGGTTACTTGATATTGGTCAACTAATATATCATTCTTTTAAGAAAACCTTGTGTTAGTGAATTTGATTGATGTTTGATCAATTTTATTAGTCTTTGAATATTATTAAGTGCTTGAATAGTTTAATTATTTTTTTAAATTTTCTTACCTTACTAACCCTTTTGTATTGGTCAACCAATATTATTAAATGCTTGCCTAGTATAATCATTTTAAAACATTTTTCTTATCATATTAACTTTTTTACTATTAACCTATGAAAACTTTTTTCATTTTCTTAAAAAAAAAAACCTTTTACCACTCAAAACCAATTCCTTAAGCTCTTCATTTCAACCACTTCTCTCCTTTATATTCACACATTCTTCTAGCTTATCAACGTGAATTAGTTGGATTTCTTGGAGCTTTCTTTGGAAGTGTCATTTTGTATCTCCAATGGCTTCTTTCTCTGGTGAGTCTAAAACAAATCAATAGGCAAGAGTAGAGTCTTATATATGTCTTCAAAACCAAGTTTTATCAACATCCATTCTTAACTCATCCAATTCATTTTTTTTGATAAACTTTAACCTCTTTTGATTCTTTGATGTCCAAACTTCATGAGTTTCTTTTAAAAATTTTGTTTCATTTTTGTTGCTTTGATGACTCCTAATACATTTGTGCAATTAATTTAATGAAAGCTCATCTAGATTGTTTCAAATTGCAAATGTCAATGTTTTAGCGTTAATTTTTTTAGCTTCCTTGCTAAATTTTGATTAATTCTCTAAGTTGATGTTAGTAGTGTTTCCTAGGCCAATGGACATATGTGACTTTTGTACTAACATTATGACTTATTAATAAGATATTATGAGGTATTCTTTTA
>JANSVA010000006.1:10966335-10986760 GCA_025504915.1 Erythroxylum reticulatum
CAACTATCTCCAAAGCTCCCTTTTAATTTCTTTTTCCTAATTTCTACAATTCCCAAAATTTATTCCTATTTTCCCCATAATTCACAAATACCATACTTCCACTAATCACTAATATTTCCCATGTCAACATTCATAATTCTAAAAAAAAAATCACAATTTAATCCAATTATACCTGGAATTATTCATGAATGCATGTACGATTATTTTTATGTGCGGATACATTTAGCATTCATGTATAAGTGTATGGCATACGATGCATGAGCATAAAAAAACATTTTTAAGCCTCTCATAGATCACTCACATTGACTATTCTAACCCTCCCACAAGTAATGGGGTGTTACATTTTTTATCTTAACATTTACAACTCTTTTTGCTGTTAGGTTCAGTGAATTACGTACCGTGTTTTAATTATGAATAATATGGATTAGCTTGTTTCTTTTTGTGTTATTCTCTTATTACATAATAATTAAATATGTTGTAACTATCTATTGTAACTATTTGTTGATTTAACAGAACACGCCTACAATTCCTCTTTGTAACTAGTCTGAAACAAAATCTGACATTTAATGAAAGTATATCTAAGATAGATGTTTCATTAAATGAAGTCTGATTATTAGGCAACGATTTTCAGAATCCAACTCTTGCTCTGATACCATAACTGTTGGGCCTCATTTTTAGAGCCCAACTATAAAACATGATCCTATTATCCTATAGGGTTATTGCCATGGAATCTCTTTAGCCATCATCTGTTCATCCTCATTCTCATAACATCTCAAAACATAAAGGGAAAGCCCACACCAGTTAGACACTTGAATCACCACTTGACTGTTTTTAGAACAATTGTAGCTCCATGTCTCTAGTATATTTTAAAACAAGAACCATCTCATTCGGAGCTCTATAGATCAAGATATGCTTAAAAATGACAAAGTATGTTCATAACCTAGTCATGCTCTCCTAATCGATCCCTCACTTTCTTTTCATCAATCTTTCTCAAATCAAGACTGAAGGCTATCAATGTTTTTGGAGAGATACATAAATATGTTAGGAATATATTGGTTTAAGAATCACTTTGTTTGGAGGTCAAACGAAGGAGTTATGGCTAAAAGAATCAAACATGATTTAAACGAAGGCTTGGTCAAACATGAATAAGACGAAGGCTTGGTCTAAGGTGAATCAGATGATTGCTTGGTCAAAAGGGAATCCAATGATGGCTTGGTCAAAATGGAATCAAATGATGGCTTGGTACAAAAGTGAATCAGACGATGGCTTGGTCAAAAAAGAATCAGACGATGGCTTGATGCAAAAGTGAAACAGACAATGGCTTGGTCAAAAAAGAATCAGATGATGGCTTGATGTAAAAGTGAATCAGAAGATGACTTGGTCAAAAGGGAATCAGACGATGGCTTAGTGCAAAAGTGAATCAGAAGATGGCTTGGTCAAAAGGGAATCAGACGATGGCTTGGTCAAAAGGGAATCAGATGATGGCTTGCTCAATGATACATCAGACGAAGAAGAAATAAGAAAAACCTTTAAAACATTCACTTGTCATAGAAAAGTTTTCTTTGAGTTCATAAAACACATGGTTCTTAAGTTTTTAACCAAATTCAAAATAAGAAAAATCATATATGCATCAATCTTGTCAACATATCATGAGCACATAAGCACATGAAAATGGTTTAGGAGGTTCATAAATAGAACGAACTAACACAATCCCATATAGTGGTTTTGTGTAATTGTAAACATGAGGGGGTCCTTGAAAGAACTCCATGCCACTATTGGGCAGGTGGGAGAAGCCTTTAGTCGAAGTGTACTTCACATACAGAAGGGACCAAACCAAACCCACATAACATATATTTCATAACTTGTAAACTTGTTGCCCAAAATGGCCTATTTCTGAAACTTGATTTTTCATAAACATGAGACATTTTGAAAACTATTTCCAAAAACATGATTTCATAAACATGTTATCTTTTCAAAAAATCTCTTTCAAAGTCTTTTCATAAATCATTACACAATTCATATAACAAACATATAGCAATTTCTCAATTCATTCAAGAAGTAATAAATGCAACACTTATGGTGTAATTGAAATCATTAAACTTCCTTGATTCAAAGAAAACATTAGTAGGTTATTTACTCTATTATAAACATGTGCCTACCTTGATTTCCTTACTTAAAACTTGCTTAAAAATGCCTCTCCTCTTGTTCCTTTTGCCTTACTTGATTTCTTTCAATAATGGCAAAACCCCCATTCAATATGAATCTAATTGAAAATATCACAATGCAAAATCACTAAAATTGATTTTAGAATACTTAAACCCATGCATTTTCTAAATTCCATGAACTAAAATCCTTCCAAAAATCCAAAAGATTAAAAATGATCTTACCTTGATTTTTCACCAAATGAAGATATCTTTGGCTCAAATGGAAGCCTTTTTCTTCCTCTATCTTTTTTCCTTCTTGAACAACCTCAAAATCTCTCTTAAAAACCAAGAAATGATGAAACCCTAACTATCTTTCCTTCTTTTCTCTCCTCTCCATCGAAACTCTCTTCTCTTTCTTTCTTATTTTCTCTTCTTCTCTCCCAATTCACGTTTGTCCTTCTCTTGAAGGAACAAGAAAACATTTCTTTTTCTATTTCTACCCTTAATGAGTGTGCAAAGTCCATTTTGCCCTTCCTTATAAGCCTTATGTCTTTTATGCTTAACTATCTTGCCAAAAATACCCTTGAACATTCTTATAACCTTAACACTTTAATTCCATTAACCCATGCAATAAATCTTACTAACTTTGACATAATTTAATAATTCCGACAAGATTAATCTATCAAAACCTCAAAATTATTTAAATCATGCATAATAATAATAAAAATTCGGGGGCCAACATTTCTCCCCCTGTTAAAAGAATTTTATCCTCGAAATTCTTATCTGACTGATCTAGGGGCAAGGTATGTCTCCTCATATTAGCAATAATGTCAACTCAAATTCAAGAATCCAATCATGTAGTTGGATACTTTACATCAAACATAATGCATACACTCTCAGTAGTATATTCCACATTTTATGCTTGTGTCTTTGTCAGGATTAGGACTCTATCACTTCTAAATCATTACATATTCATTTCTGATTTGTTCTTTCATTGATCATTCTTAATATAAACTATCTGATCTGCTTAATCATTTTTACAAGGTCATAATATTCTAATAGAAAAAACTCAATGAAGTAATAAACATAATTACTGTTGTATATGCTTAGATGTGTATCATCAAAGTCATCCCATTTTAACATCAATTATACTCCAATTTTTTAGGATTTACCTCTTCTAATATCTTAATGGTTCAACTACCATATTGAGTGCATTAACTCTTCTCATTCAATTCTTCATCTTTTCCTTAATCTCATTCACCCATAAAATCCTATCTTGTATGCATTTCTAACTTTTTCCTTACTATATACCATTCATCTCATGAATCTTCAATGTGTATATCCTTAATTAATTCAGAATTATTAATGCATAATCATTATGAAATTTTGATCTCAATTCCATTAATATCTTCTTATACTAGATCATAACTCTTATCACAGTAATTAAACAATCATTCTAACTTCCAAGTTCAACCTTTCAATTCCACTTTGCTTGTATACCTTAAATCTTGTCATTTCCACTTATGTCTCTATTTCTTCTTAGTCAATTCATGAAAATATTTTCACATCCATATCAATTCAAGTACATATACACAAAAAACTTTTGTCACCATATTCATTAACATAATCATAAATACTGAATCTATGTCTAACATATTGGACTATGTAATATTTCTTATTTCTAAATATCCACAAAATTTCATTTTCTCATATCATGGAAGAGTATCATTTTTCTCACTAATTCTATCAGCCCGAAACTTTAACAATCGTCTTACGTGTGACTCATACATATGCGAGTTAGACTAGGGAACTGTCTGTTATAAGACGACTAAAATGTATGTAACTTGGAATATATTTCTACAGTTGCCCATAGAA
Source organism: Erythroxylum reticulatum (assembly GCA_025504915.1). Lineage (NCBI taxonomy): Eukaryota > Viridiplantae > Streptophyta > Magnoliopsida > Malpighiales > Erythroxylaceae > Erythroxylum > Erythroxylum reticulatum. The sequence goes on from JANSVA010000006.1 coordinate 10,970,355, forward strand.
GATCCTAATTTTGGGCTCTGATACCATAACTATTGGTCACCGATTTTCGGAACCCAACTCTTGCTCTAATACCACAATTATTGGGCCTTATTTTTAGAGCCCAACTATAAAACGTGATCATCATATAGGGTTTTTTCTATGGAATCGTTTTAGCCATCATTAGTTCATCCTCACTCTTATAACATCTGAAAACACAAAGGGTGAGCCCACATTAGTAAGACCCCTAAATCACCACTTGACATTTTTAGAAAAATTATAGCTCCATGTCTCTAGTTCATTTTGAAATAAGAACCATCTCATTCAGAGCTCTATAGATCAAGATATGCTTAAAAATACCGAAGTATGTTCATAACTAAGTCAAGCTCTCCTAACCGATCCCACACTTTCTTTTCATCAATCTTATTCAAATTAAGACCGAAGGCTATCAATGTTTTTAGAGAGATACAAAAATAAGTTAGGAATCTATTGGTTCAAGAATCACTTTGTTTGGAGGTCAGACGAAGAAGTTATGGCCAAAAGAATCAAACATGATTTAGACAAAGGCTTGGTCAAACACGAGTCAGATGATGGCTTGGTCCTAGGTGAATCAGATGAAGGCTTGGTCCAAGGTGAAGCAGCTGATGGCTTGGTCAAAAAGGAATTAGATGATGGCTTGGTCAATAGGGAATCAAACGATAGCTTGGTGCAAAAGTGAATCAGACGATGGCTTGGTCAAAAGAGAATCAAACGATGGATTGGTGCAAAGTTAAATCAAATGATGGCTTGGTTAAAAGAGAATTAGATGATGGCTTAGTGAAAAAGTGAATAAGAAGATGGCTTGGTCAAAAAGGAATCAGACGATGGCTTGGTGGAAAAGTGAATCAGAAGATGGCTTGGTCAAAAGGGAATCAGATGATGGCTTGGTGCAAAAGTGAATCAGACAATGGCTTAGTCAAAAAGGAATCAGACGATGGCTTGGTGCAAAAGTGAATCAGAAGATGGCTTGGAATCTAACAATGGCTTGGTTAAAAGGGAATCAGATGATGGCTTGCTCAATTATGCATCAGACGATGGCTTGGTCAATGATGCATCAGACGATGCTCAATGACGCATCAGATGAAGGATTTAGTCAATGATGCATCAGACGATGGCTTGTGTAAGGCCCCAAAATATACCCTAGTTGAAATAATACATGTTTATGAAAGTACATGTATGATATGAGTTAGAATTTTGCTATGATTAAAATATGAAAGACATATGATTTGAATTTTTTAGTCAAGTGGATAATGGTTAGTGAATTGGAATTAATTGATTTCATTAGAGAATTAAGGTATTTAAAAAACATTTGGTCTAGGAAAAGTTGTCAAGTGGCAAGTTAAGTTGGTACATAAAAATTAGAATGATTAACTTATGAGTTAGTGACATTTGGCATGGTTAAAACATTGACAAATGGCATAGTTGATACATTGACAAATGGCAGCACTAAGTGTGTGACATATGACCTAATTTATCATTGACACATGGCAGCTCCTTTAAGGGACACATGAAGGTCATGCATGGAGGCATATATTGCTCCAATTCCATGACACCTAGCCTTGGATGTGGCAAATTCTACTAGAGCAAGTCTTCATTTTAGTCTCTTCTCTCCACCGAAATTTCATTCTCCCAGTCCCCCTCTCAACTTTTGGACCTTTTCTGAAGCTTGGATCATCATATTTGTAAGTTATTTCATCAAGAAGTAGGTCATGTAACTTTAAGTAATACTATCTAGTTGGTGTTGAAGGTTACACCTTAAACTTAGGTATGTGCTAGATGTTTGGAAGCTTGATTTAGCTGGATTCTTGGAGTTAAATTTGAAGTTTAGTAAGGTAGGGGAATTATAAACTTGGTATCCTGTGATTACATGTGTTGTTTGATCTTTTATATGTATCAATTGTGTACTAAAATGGGAAAGAATTGAGGTTTGATACATGCTAGAAACTGGTTCAGATGAGTAGTTCTACTGGATAGGTTTCAGTATTTTAGCCATATCTTGCTCTTTAGGTATTGAAATTGGATTAATTTAAATTCTTATTAAACTAAAAACTTATATTTACAACTTTCATGAAGACTTTGAATTTTTTTCTATCACTAAGTGTGTCAAAAGTTGGCTTGAAGTTGAGTATCTGGAATCTGTCATTATTTGTGAACAGTTTGTAGTCATTTGGGGATAATTTTCAAAATACGGAACCAAAATGCATAAAATTAGTGTCAGTGGAAACTTAAGGCATAAAGGAAAAAATGTTTAGAAGAATATTTGGCTTAAATCCTTTGTTTTCATTGTCAAAATGATCGTGTAATATTGACCCGAAAGTTTGTTTTGGGGAAAAGCTGGAAGAAAATGATGAAATATGCTGGATTATGATAAATGAAGTGTTTTCACTAAACTTGCTTTGGGATTTCCATTATAAATTGAACTGTGGATCTCCAAATGAGTTGGTTCTTAATTCAGATTAAACTGGAGCCATATTTCTACAACTCTATTACAGAAGTTAAATTTTAATTCTTTCTTTAAGATTTTCAAATTTTGGCATGAAATTGAGTCTTGACTTAGGCTGTAGCACTACCAGTGATAGAAATCATATCCTATGGTTTTTGAATAAACTATATTGATGTAATAAGAATTAGACTAAGGTGTTTTCAACAACGTTGAAGCTTATTCTCTTAGCTTTAAATTGGTATAAAGTTTGTAATTTTTGGATATTGGAATTAAGAGTTATGAGGTGTATAACTTGGTGGCATAATAATGCATTAGTCAAATTTTCAAATGTATACAGTCTGTGGTATTTGGAGAATCAATCATTGAAGACTAAATCAAATTAGATGAACTTGGTGTCATTGGAAACCTAAGACAAATAGGGAAAACTTTCTAGAAGGAAGTATTACCTAATTACCTCAACTTCCTGATGAGAATAATTGAGCAAAGTGGACCCGAAGGTATATTGTGAAATAAATCTAGATTGAGGGATTGAGTATGATTTTACATGATCAATAATGTGATAAGATTAAGGATAAGAAACCCGAATTTTTGACATGAACATGCATCATACATATTTAGTATACATGAATGTTCATAATTGAATTCATAATTGTGCACAATAGTAATATATGTTTGTATTGAATATTTTAGAGGAACCTTTAAAGAAACTGATTCTAGATATTGCCGGGACTTCGAGGCAATAAGCAAATAGGGAGCTTTTATAAGTAATTTAGATGGTCAATTTTGATAGTTTTGCTTTGACTGTTTTGTTCTACTTGTGAATTTGATTTATGCTGATTGTGTTCTGAATTTCGGACAATGATTGCTCGAGGCGTTTGATACATGTTTATATCATTGGAAGTGCTACTTGCATGTGAATATAATTGACTACTTGCTTTGCACATGAAATGTTCGAAATGAAATTGTTTTGTTTTAAAATTGTTGAGTCCTAGTTATGGGTAAATAGGTATGCTTAAAAGAGTCTACAGTTGTTTCTGTGAGACTTCAGTGTTTGACACGTTGGTGTCTTCTGTTATTGACACTTTGGTGTCTTCTATTATTGAGACGTAAGTCTCTTATTTGATATGATACCAATTATGGTATCTTCTTTATAAGTCTCGTTACCCTCTTCTGTTGATGGATTATCAGTCATTTGATTGTGTATTCTAATATATGTTGGATTTTGAAATAAACAAAATGATGTTTTGAACTGAAGGGATTATGTCTTCTTTGATACTTAGTTCTATTAACTATACAACTATTCAAAAATTTAAATATCTGCTTGTACTATAACTTTATTCAGTATGATTAATTGTCAAATTATTCATAGTTTAGTTATTACTCACTAAGCTATATGCTTAGCATGGTGGATTTGCCCCGTGTAGGTTCTGAGTGACGTTTATAAAGACTGAGACAAGACAACCACAATGGCCAATAAAGTCTGAGTGTTGTTTTGAAAATAATGTAAAACATTTGATTTGACTTTTGGGCTTGGATCAGATATGTATTTGTGAATTTGTTTGTAAGTTTGTAACAACAATACTTCAGTTTGGATTGGACTTTTTACTGAGTTTGCGTTAAGTACTATGTAATTTAATGTATGTTTGCCTAAATTGTTTACTGGGAGTTTTTGTATGCTTTGAGTTGTTTGTACTGTTTTGTGTAGCATTCATATATCCTTCCAGGGGGTATGTGGATGTTACAATTTTTGGTATTAGATCATAATTTAGGTGATTCTGATTTAACCAACGCTTAACTATTGCTTCTATTGAGTCTACAAGTTGTGTTTTGGCCTAATGTGGTGTACCATATTTTGTCTATAGAATTTACGATGGAAGGATCCCACGACTTTATTGCCGAAATGGCTGAGAGCAATCAGTCGAAGCAAACTCGTCCAGAAATACCTGGACCCTCGATGGTCAATTGAGGTGAAGCTGGGATGCCACCTCCTCCTCCAGCTTAAGGAGAGGCTTTGATTAAGTTGTCCCAGGATATGATGATGTTATTGCATTAGATGATAGCACCTAAGGCTCCGATTGATCAGTTGAGGAAGTATAGAGCCGAGGAATTTACAGGGACATCTCTGGAGGAATCTGAAAGGGTTAAGTTCTAGATTGAGAAGGTGAAGAGGGTACTGGATGACATCAGTTGTCCAGCTAAGTAGATGATGCATTGTGTTGTCTGTCTTCTGCAGGGAGCAGCTTATGAATGGTGGAAGTTCATTCTAAGGAGTCCTTAGCTGCTAGTACCTCTGACTTGGGGTTCCTTTGCCCAAGAATTTAAAGCTAAGTATGTTGCAGAGGCTTACAGAAAGGATAAATGGAAGTAATTTCTAAACTTGAAGCAGAGAAACTTACCAGTTGCAGAGTATGATAGGGAGTTCAACCGAATCAGTGAGTATGCCCTTGAATCTGTGCTTACTGAGGAGTTCCGATGTCACCAGTTTGAGGATGGATTGCATGATTCCATCAAGGAGTATCTGGCAGCAATTACTCTATTGCAGCAAGTGACGTATCATTAGCTAGTATAGGTTACAGTAAAAATTGAGAGACAGGAGATGGTTAGGAGAGAAAGGAGTCAGAGAAGGGGTTTTGGTATAGGAGGCCAGTCCTCGAAAAAACAGAGCCTGGAAGTTACTACTTCTGCACCAGAAAATACTCAGAGATCTGTGACACGGGGAAGGTGACAAAACTTTCCTAATTTGGCTATGTTTGGAAGGGTCTCGTCTGGAGGTTGAGTTTTTAAACCCCCAGAGTGCCTTAATTGTTCTGTACATCATTGGGGTGTTTGTAGAAGGACCACGGGATCCTGTTTTCTCTCTGGCAGTACTGAGCATAAGATAGCCAGTTGCCCTCTCAACCAGGCTCAGACATTACAAGCCAGTCAAGAGGTCTTTCATACTTCGGATGGGAATAGAGGACGTGGTAGAGGTCGAGGAGGATTTGGGCAAAATAGAATGAACTGGAGTAACCAATCGAAAATAGTAGATTAACCAGCTGTGTCTACTTTTTCAGCTCGAGCTTATACACTGAAAGCTCGTAACGATCAGGATGCATCAGATGTCATTGCTGGTATTATTTCTCTCTTTGATTTTGAAATATATGCATTAACTGATCCTGGATCTACACTTTCATATATCCGTGCTGGAGAAATATTTGATGTGAAGACGTCTATAGACCAGTTAGAATCTAACATTCATGTGACCAGTCCTCTGGGCAGCAATGTGTTAGTTAATCAAGTGTTTAGGAATTGTCCTATTATGATTCAAGGAACTGAGTATGTAGCAGATTTGATTAAATTGTCATTTTATGAATTTGATTTGATTCTAGGTGTGGATTGGTTATCTAAGTATCGGGCAGTAATTGACTGCAATGCTAAGACAGTTATGTTTAGGAGACCCGATCAGTTTGAGATAGTATTACATGGTGTCCGCATTAGTTCCTTAGCTAATGTGGTATCTGCTATGCAAGCTAGAAAGCTCCTCAGGAAGGGACGTAAAGCTTATCTAGCATTTATGCTTGATTCCCAGGAGGGTGGTAAGGATAAACTGCTTGACATTCCTGTAGTGAATAAAATTCCAGATGTATTTCTTGAGGAATTACCTGGACTCCCTCCTGAAAGAGATGTGGAGTTATCTATTGAAGTTATACCTAGCACTGCTCCTATATCCAAAGCACCGTACAGAATGACTCCTACTGAGTTAAAGGAGTTGAAGGTGAAGTTACAAGAACTTCTAGATAAGAGGTTTATTAGACCCAGTGTGTCATCGTGGGGAACACCAGTATTGTTTGTTAAGAAGAAGGATGGCGCACTATAGATGTGCATCGATTACAGGCAATTGAATAGAGTCACAGTGAAGAATAAGTATCCATTACTAAAGATTGAAGACTTATTTGATCAATTGAAAGATGCAGGAGTGTTTTCAAAGATAGATCTGCGATCGAGGCACTATTAGCTTCAAGCAAAGGATGTGGATGTACCAAAGACTACATTTAAGACCCGTTATGGACATTATGAATTTCTAGTAATGCCATTCGGGTTAACTAATGCTCTAACAACATTTATGGATTTGATGAATAGAGTGTTCAATCCTTATTTAGACCAGTTTATTGTGATGTTTATTGATGATATCTTAGTCTATTCTAGGAATGAATAGGATTATACTAAGCATCTCCGAATTGTATTACAGACTCTGAGGGAAAGACAGTTGTATACTAAGTTGAGTAACCGTGATTTCTAACTTCGGAAGATATCATTTTTGGGGTATGTTGTCTCTTTTGAAGGAATCAAAGTTGATCCTAGTAAGATAGAAGCAATTATTAATTGGAAGCCACCATATAATGTAACAGAAGTGAGAAGTTTTCTGGGTCTGGTTGGTTATTACCGTCGGTTTGTTAAGGGATTCTCAGTGATAGCATCCCCTTTCATATCTCAGTGATAGAAGGGACTGAAATATGAATGGTGCGATAGATGTCAGAGTAGCATTGATCAGTTAAAAAGTATGCTTACTGAAGCTTTTGTATTAGTTCAACCTACTTCTGATAAGGAGTATGTTATGTATACTGATGCATCTGGAATCGATTTAGGTTATGTTTTGATGCAGGAAGGAAAGGTAGTTGCTTATGCCTCTAGGTAACTAAAGACTCAGGAACAGAATTACCCTACACATGATCTGGAACTTACAGCAGTAGTGTTTGCCTTAAAAATTTAGCAACATTAGCTGTATGGTGAAAGGTGTAGAATTTTCACAAATCATAAGAGTCTGAAGTATCTGCTTACCTAGAAGGAACTCAATTTGAGACAACGGTGTTGGTTGGAATTATTTAAAGACTATGATTGTATTGTGGACTACCATTCGGGTAAGGCCAATCTTGTAGCTGATGCCTTAAGTCGAAAGACCATCTCAGCATTATCACTTAAGTAGATTAGATGGAAACTAAGATCAGATGGATCTTTGATGGCTCGATTAAAAGCAAGGCCTACTTTGAGATAGGAGATTTATGATGCTTAAAGAGCTGATGATAAGTTACAACAACTTATCTTGGCTACTCAGGAAGGTAAACAGTCTGATTTTTCTATGTAAGGTGATGGTGAATTGTATTATAAGGATCGACTATATGTGCAGCTAACGATGAATTGAAGAAGCAGCTATTGTTTGAGGCTCATAATATAGTATTTACTATGCATCCGGGTGGAAACAAGATGTATTAGGATTTGAAGCAGTATTACTAGTAGGCAGGTATAAAACGAGATGTTGTGGATTATGTAGCAAAATGTCTGACATGTCAGCAGGTTAAAGCTGAGCATTAGGCCCCATCTGGTTTGTTACATCCTATTTCTGTTCCTCAATAGAAATGGGATAACATTACCATGGATTTTGTCACTAGACTTTCTCTCACTCAAGGGAAGCATGATCCTGTATGGGTGATTGTAGATAAGCTCATCAAATCCGCTCATTTTTTTCATATTTGTCCTGACTATTCTTTAAATAGGCTTGCAGATTTGTATGTAAATGAGATAGTGAGACTGTATGGTGTACCATTTTCTATCATTTCAGATTGTGATCCTTGATTTACTTCGAGATTCTGGAAAAGTTTACAGAAGGCTTTGGGTACTCAGGTTAAGTTTAGTACTGCTTTCTATCCCCAGACAGATAGACAATCTAAATGAGTTATATAGATATTAGAAGATATGTTACAGGGTTGTGTGTTAGAGTTTCTCAGGAGTTGGGATAACTATCTGACCCTGATGGAGTTTGCCTACAATAATAGTTATCAGACGAGCATTGGCATGGAACCTTATGAAGCGTTGTATGGTAGGAAGTGTAGAACTCCAATATGTTGGATTGAGTTGAGTGAAAACAAGATGATCGGGCCAGAAATTGTGAAAGATATTGAAGAAAAGATTCAAATTATTCAACAAAGATTGAAAGTTACCAGTAATAGGCAGAAGTCTTATGCTGATCGAAAAAGGAAAGATATTGAGTATCAAGTGGGTGATAAGGTGTTTTTGAAAATGTTACTATGGAAACACATAATTTAGTTTGGAAAGAAAGGTAAGCTTAGTCCGCGATTCATCGATCCTTATGAAATTCTAAAAAGAATTGGACCAGTCACTTATCAGCTGGCTCTTCTTAAAGAATTGGCTAGGATATATGATGTGTTTCATATTTCTATGCTAAGAACATATCGATCTGATGTGTCACATAAAATTCCAGTGCAAGAAATTTAGGTACAACCGGATTTGTCGTATGAAGAAGGGCTGGTTTTTATCTTAGCCAGAAAAGTTAAACAGCTCAGGAACAAGTCAGTGCCTTTGGTAAAAGTACTCTGGCAACATCATGGACGAGAGGAAGCAACATGGGAACCTGAAGAAACCATGAAAGCTCAGTATTCTCAACTATTTTAACAGGTATGAATTTTGAGGAAGAAAATCTTTTAAGGAGGAGAGAGTTGTAAGGCCCCAAAATATACCCTAGTTGAAATAATACATGTTTATGAAAGTACATGTATGATAGGAGTTAGAATTTTGCTATGCTTAGAATATGAAAGACATGATTTGAATTTTTTGGTCAAGTGGATAATGGTTAGTGAATTGGAATTAATTGATTTCATTAGATAATTAAGGTATTTAAATATACATTTGGTCTAGGAAAAGTTGTCAAGTGGCAATTTAAGTTGGTACATAAAAATTAAAACGATTAACTTATGAGTTAGTGACATTTGGCATGGTTAAAGCATTAACAAATGGCATAATTGATACATTGACAAATGGCAGCACTAAGTGTGTGACATATGACCTAATGTATCATTGACACACGGCAGCTCCTTTAAAGGACACATGAAGTTCATACATACAGACATATGTTGCTCTAATTCTATGACACCTAGCTTTGAATGTGGCAAATTCTGCTGGAGTAAGTCTTTATTTTAGTATCTTCTCTTCACCGAAATTTCATTCTCCTATTCGGCCTCTCAACTTCTGGACCTTTTCTGAAGCTTGGATCATCATCTTTGTAAGTTATTTCATCAAGAAGTAGGTCATGTAACTTTATGTAATACTATCTAGTTGGTGCTGAAAGTTACACCTTAAACTTAGGTATGTGTTGGATGTTTATAAACTTAGTTTAGCTGGATTCTTTGAGTTAAATTTGAAGTTTAGTAAGGTAGGGGAATTATAAACTTGGTATCATGTGATTGAATGTGTTGTTTAATGTTTGATATGGATCAATTGTGTATTGAAATGGGAAAGAATTGAGGTTTGATACGTGCTGGAAACTGGTTCGGATGAGTAGTTCTACTAGATAGTTTTTGGTATTTTAGCCATATCTTCCTATTTAGGTATCCAAATTGGATTAATTTAAAATATTATTAAACTAGAAACTTATATCTACAACTTTCATGAAGGCGATGAATTTTAATTCTCTCACTAATTGTATCAAAAGTTGGCTTAAAATTGAGTATCTAGAATCTGTCGCTGTTTGTGAACAGTTTGTAGTCATTTAGGGATAATTTTCAAAATATGGAACCAAATTTCATAAAATTTGTGTCAATGGAAAATTAAGACATAAAGGAAAAAAATTTTAGAGAATGTTTGGCCTAACTCCTTCATTTTGATTGTCAAAATGACCGTGTAACATTGTCCTGAAAGTCTGTTTTGGGGAAAAGCTGGAAGAAAATGATGAAGTATGCTGGATTATGATTAATGAAGTGTTTTCACTAAACTTGCTTTGGTATTTCGATTATAAATTGAACTGTAGATCTCCAAATGAGTTTTTTCTTAATTTAGATTAAACTAGAGACATATTTCTACAACTTTATTGAAGAAGTTGAATTTTAATTTTATCTCTAAGATCTTCAAAGTTTGGCATGAAATTGAGTCCTCGCTTGGGCTGTAGCACTACCAGGGACAGAAATCATATCCTATGGTTTTTGAATAAACTGTGTTGATGTAGGCAGAATTAAACTGAGGTGTCTTCACCAAAGTTGAATATTATTCTCTTAGCTTTAAATTGGTATAAATTTTGTAATTTTTGGATATTTTAATTGAGAGTTATGAGGTGTACGAATTGGAGGCATAATCATGCATTAGTCACAATTTCAAATTTATACAGTCTGTGGTATTTTGAGCATAACTCATTAAATACCAAACCAAATTTGATGAACTTGGTATCCTTGCAAACATAAGACAAAAAGGGAAAACTTTATAGAAGGAAGTATTACCTAATTACAACACCTTCCTGAGGAGAATAGTTGAGCAAAGTGGACCCGAAGGTGGATTATGAAATAAATCTGGATTGAGGGATTGAGTATGATTTCACATAATCGATAATGTGATAAGATTAAGGATAAGAAAGCTGGATTTTTTACATGAACATGCATCATACATATTCAGTATATATGAATGTGCATAATTAAATACATAATTGTGCACAATAGTAATATATGTTTGCATTGAATATTTTAGAGGAACCCTTAGAGCGACTGATTTTAGATATTGTCGAGACTTCGAGGCAATAAGCAAACAGGGAGTTTTTGTAAGTAATTTAGATGGTCAATTTTGATAGTTTTGCTTTGGCTGTTTTGTTCTACTTGTTGAATTTGATTTATGCTGATTGTGTTCTGAATTCCAGACAATGATTGTCCGAGGCGTTTGATGCATGTTTATATCATTGGAAGTGCTACTTGCATGTGAATATAATTGACTACTTTCTTTGCACATGAAATGTCCGAAATGACCTTGTTTTGTTTTAAAACTATTGAGTCCTAGTTGTGGGTAAATAGGCATGCCTAGAAGGGTCTGCAGCTAATTCTGTGACACTTCAATGTTTGACACTTCAGTGTCTTCTGTTATTGATACTTCGATGTCTTCTGTTATTGAGACGTAAGTATCTTATATGATATGATACCAATTATGATATCTTCTGTATAAGTCCCGTTACCCACTTCTATTGACAGATTAGCAGTCATTTGATTGTGTATTCTGATATATGTTGGATTTTGAAATAAACAAAATGATGTTTTGAACTGAAGGGATTGTGCCTTCTTTGATACTCAGTTATGTTAACTATGTAACCATTCAAAAATTTAAATATCTGTTTGTTCTATAACTTGATTCAGTATGATTAATTGTCAAATTAAGCATAGTTTAGTTATTACTCACTAAGCTATATCCTTAGTGTGGTGGATTTACCCCGTGTAGGTTCTAAGCAATGTTTATAAAGACTGAGATAAGAAAATCGCAATGACCAATGAAGTCTGAGTGTTGTTTTGAAAATAATGTAAAATATTTGGTTTGACTTTTGGGCTTGGATCTGATATGTATATGTGAATTTGTTTGTAAGTTTGTAAAAACTATACTTCATTTTGGTTTGGATTTTTCAGCGATTTTGTGTTAAGTACTATGTAATTTAATGTATGTTTGCCTGAATTGTTTACTAGAAGTTTTCATATACTTTGAGTTGCTTGTACTATTTTGTGTGGCATTCATATATCCTTTCAGGGGGTATATGGGTGTTACAACTTGCTCAATGATGCATTAGATGAAGGATTTAGTCAATTATGCGTCAAACGATGGCTTGGTCAATGATGCATTAAACAATGGATTCAGTCAAGTTGAATCAAACTAAAATGTTCAGTCAAAGGAGTAGACGAAGGGATTCAGTCAAAGCTGAATCAGACTAAAGGGTTCAGTCAAAGAAGTAGACGAAAGGATTCAGTCAAAACTGAATCAGACTAAAAGGTTCAGACAAAGAAGCAGACGAAGGGTTTCAGTCAAAACTAAATCAGACTAAAGGGTTCAGTCAAAGAAGCAGACAAAGGGATTCAGTCAAAGCTGAAACAGACTAAACAAAGAAGCAGACGAAGGGATTCAACCAAAACTGAATCAAACTAAAGGGTTTAGTCAAAGAAGCAGAAGAAGGGTTCAGTCAAAGAATCAGATTAATGGATTCACTCAAAGTTGAATAAGATGATGGATTCAGTCAAAGCCGAATCAGATGATGGGGTTTCTCCAGAGTCTTCATCACATCACCTGAAGTTCTAAATCACTAACTACACTCTCCAAAGCATCGCCAATGGTTTTTACATCCATTCTAACATCCATAATTCCTATTTTTCTTATACGTAACATCTCACTTATATATATAAGTATATATATATATACTTATATATATATATATATATCAACAATTTATGTTCAAAATCATCATCATCATCCATACACAATTCATATTTCAGTAACAAAAGAAATAAGAGTTTGCAAAACTTTAATGGCATTCTAAGCCACATTACATCATCGGTATCAAAATCCAAAATACAAACGATACCAAACCCAATAATTCTCAAAATGAGAATAAAGCCTTTCTTTTACAAAATCTAACTTAATTTACAAAAACAATGCAAAAGTAGAATGATTCCTCGACTTTTATTTACTCGATCTTATTTCTTCACCTGAAGATGAGACAAAAAAAGGGTGAGCTTGAAAGCTCGTGGGTAACAATTTATAACGAAAAAATAAGCAAAACCTTTGAAAACATTCACTTGCCATAGAAAAGTTCTCTTTGAGTTCATAAAACACATAGTTCTTAAGTTTTCAACCAAATTCATAATAAGACAAATCATGCATGCATCAATCTTGTCAACATATCATGAACACATAAGCACATCAAAATGGTTTGGGAGGTCCATAAACAAAATGAGCTAACACATTCCCATACAACAGTCCTATGTAGTCGTGAATAGAAAGAACTGACATAATCCCACATAATGGTTTTGTGTAGTCGTAAATATAAGGGAATCCTTGAAGCAGCTCCATGCCATTACCGGGCAGGCAAGAGAAGCCTTTAGTTGAAGTACACTTGATATACATAATGGACCAAACCAAACCCACATAGCATGTATTTCATAACTTGTAAACTTGTTGCCCAAAATGGCACATTTCCAAAAATTGATTTTTCATAAACATTCGAAAAATATTTCCGAAAACATGATTTCATAAACATGATATCTTTTCAAAAAATCATTTTCAAAGTCTTTTCATAAATCATCACACAATTCATATAACAAACATATTGTTGGACACCCCGCCCTAGTGAGTCACAAGCCCGACATCCTAAGTGACATCTGAACGCGTATCCCACAAGCATGGTGTGCCCCCACTAAGACAAACTTCAAGACAGCTTACTTCTATTATTTTCGAACAGATTTTGACCTCAATCATTTTGCACCTGCCTTGGGACAATTAGCATAACTGTCATTAGGGATATCAAGATAAGATCATATAAGGATGATTTCAAAGATGTCTTTGAGATCTACAACTTTCATGAACACCTCAAAGACAAATTCTTTCTTTTGAAGGGTCAAAAATGGAACATAAGATAGGTACAGACGAAAAGCAAACTAATGAAAAAAAGCAGACGAAATGGGAAAATCGCTATAACCTTCCCTACAGATATCGGATTAAGGTGTTCTTTATATGGTTCGAAAGAGAACATCAAGATATACATTAAGACCTCAAACACAAATTCTATCTTTTGTAGGGTAAAAATGGAACAGAAGATAGGTATAGACGAAAAGCAGACTAATGAAAAAAAAAACAGACGAAATGGGAAAATCGCTATAACCTTCCCTGCAGATATTGGATTAAGGTTTTCTTTATATTGTTCGAAATAGGACTTCAATATATGCAACTTTTATGGAGACCTAGAGGTAAAATTCTATATTTTGAAAGGTTAAAAATGGAACAGAATATACGTATAGATGAAAAGCAGACTAATGAAAAAAAGACAGATGAAGTGGGAAAATTGTTATAACTTTCCCTAAAGATATCAGATTAAGATTTTCTTTATGTGGTTCGAAAGAGGGCTTCAAGATCTACAACTTTCATGCGAACCTCAAAGACAGATTCTATCTTCTAAAGGGTCAAAAATGGAACAGAAGATAGGCTAAGCGAAAAAGCAGAAGAAGCAAAACATAGAAGATATGACGTCATCACAGAAGAAGCAAAAACACAAAAAAAGCAAAAAGAAGAAGAAACAAAACATAGAAGATATGGCGTCATCACAGACCAAGTGACATCATCACAGAAGAAGCAAAAACACAGAAGAAGTGGGAAAATTTCTATAACTTTCCCTACAGATATCAGATTAAGATGTTCTTTATATGGTTTAAAAGAGGACTTCAAGATCTACAATTATGACTTTGAAGACAAATTCTATCTTTTGAAGGCTCAAAAATGGAATAGAAGATATGTATAGACGAAAAGCAGACTAATGAAAAAAGACATATGAAGTGGAAAAATTGCTATAACTTTCCCTACAGATATCGGATTAAGATGTTCTTTATATGATTTGAAAGAAAACTTCAAGATCTACAACTTTTATGAAGACTTAGATGATAGATTCTATCTTTTGAAGGGTCAAAAATAGAAAAGAAGATAGGCTAGGCGAAAAAGCAGAAGAAGCAAAAAAAAAGAAGATGCAAAACATAGAAGAAGCAAAAAGCAGAAGAAGCAAAGCATAGAAGATATGACGTCATCACAGACCAAGTGATGTCATCACGGAAGAAAAAATATATAAGAAGAAAAAAGTAGAAGAAACAAAACATAGAAGATATGGCGTCATCACAGACCAAGTGACGTCATCATAGATGAAGAAAAAACACAGAAGAAGTGGGAAAATTGATATAACTTTCCCTACAGATATCGGATTAAGATGTTCTTTATATGGTTTGAAAAAGGACTTCAAGATATACAACTTTCATGAGATCTCATTTGAAGGGTCAAAAATGGAGCAGAAGATGGTGTAGACGAAAATTAGACTAATGAAAAAAGACAGATGAAGTGGGAAAATTGCTATAACTTTACCTAAATATATCAGATTAAGATGTTATTTATATGGTTCGAAAGAGGACTTCAAGGTCAATAACTTTTATGAAGAACTCAAAGACAGATTCTATCCTCTGATGGGTCAAAAATAGAACATAAGATAGGCCAGGCAAAAAAAAAAATAGAAGAAGCAAATCATAGAATATATGATGTCATCACAGAAGAAGGAAAAACACAGAAGAAGCAAAAGCAGAAGAAGAAAAATATAGAAGATATAACGTCATCACAGACCATATGACATCATCACAGAAGAAGCAAAAAGCAGAACAAGCAAAGCATAGAAGAAACGAAGAGACAGAGGATACATCTTCTGTTATAAGGACCATATCTTTCAGCATATAAGTCTAAAAATTTAAATCTATATACCGTTGGAAAGCTAAAAGAACGTCTTACAACTTTCAAGAAGACACACTTGCCTAAATCAGCCTATATTAATCCAGATTTTTCCACGATGTCAGAATACAAAATTTTCCTTTATGAAAACTTGAAAAAAATGCAATGTACAAACTTGAGAGAGTCATGAGTAAATATGCAACCATATTCCATTTGTATCAAAAGATAAAAGTTTTACAAAGCTTTAGTGGGCATTTTGAGTCGCAAATACATTAATACATCAAAATCCCAAAATACAAAAGATATATGAACCATAATTTACTCCAAATGGAACTAAAGCCTTGCTTTACAAAACTTGCTTCAAATACAAAATAATTAAACTAGGAGTGCTTCCTTGCCTCTTGAAAATGACACAATTCTCTTGAAAATGTTCTTTTCACATGTTTGTTATACCTTAAAAACTATTTCCAAAAATATGGTTTCATAATCATGCATCATTTTAAAGAATCATTTTAAAAATAAATTTCCATAAATCATCACACAAATCGTGTGTAAGCATGTAGTACAATCTTGCAGCATTTAAAACATTAAATGCACATGAATAAGGTAGTTGTAAAATTAATTGCTGTCATTTCTTGACAGAAAACTTTTATTGGCTTATTACTTAACTATAAAAGTGAAACCCACCTTG
>JANSVA010000006.1:10986860-10998139 GCA_025504915.1 Erythroxylum reticulatum
ACATGATAACATTTAGGTTAATAGACTTTTCATATAGTCATCTTAAAGACAATGAGAAGAGTCTCATTTAATGGCTTTTTTATGATTGATTAAAAGAAGAAATGATACATTGGATGGAAGGCTCTTCTTTCCTTTGTTGTTAACCAAAAGTGGGAGTGAGTAAGAAGGTGTTCTTATATTTTGATCACTCTCTCTTTATCTTGCATGGAAAAAATCGAAAATTGCATGAGAGTGTCTTATTGTTTTTCCTTCTTTCTTCTAAGAAAATACTCCTCCAAAGTGTTTCTTCTCCTTTCCCACCAAATGATTTTGTTAACCAAGTTGTCCTAGGAGAACAAGAGGTAAATCAAATTGGTTGGAAGCAACAAGTTGCTGGACAAAGGGATGATTAGGAGGAGTTAATGGAAATGGTTGCTATTTGATAAAAGGCCTATTATCTACCTTCTCATTTCTGTATAAGTAAAACTATCAGAAGAGGAATCGGAATTACTAGGAGGATTAATGTTAGCGTTCTTTGCTCAAGGCATTGTCTTGTAGTGAATACACAGAAAAATATACTAAGTAAATTAACTAAACTAAGTAAAAATCACAACCTAAATAGCTAAGTTCGCCATGGCAAAACTGATGTGTCGCCACGGCAAAAAAAGTCACTCATCTCGCTGCGGCAAAAGGGATATGTTGCAGCGGAAAAAGTGCCTGAACATAATAGGAACAGCAAGAAAAAAATCGAACAAAGGAGAAGAATAGAAGTACTGACCAAGAGGGATGAGAGCTACGCAGAGAAGGCTTATGAGTACAAAAAGGATTGAGGAGATAGGGCGGTGGCTGCAGTGATGTTGAATGGTAGAGACTCGGTGAAGAACGTTTGAATGGCCACAGTGAAGAAGAGATAAAGTCGATGGACGGGGGTGGGTCGGCTGGTTTATATAAGGTTTAGGTGTGAAATGGCAGAAATGGGCAGAGGGAATACTAAAGGTTAAGAGAAAATAGGGGTGAAAGGGTGATTTCGCACTTCAAATTTACGCAGATTAGCAATCGCCGCGACGAACTCTACCCTGGTTACGAAAACAGAAATATTGAAAGTTCGCCAGGGTGAAATAGAATGCATGCAGTGCGTAGGTTGCCCAAAGTTGTTTTCTTTCACCGTGGTGAAATTTTCCTGAGAGCAACAAGAGGAAAAAAAAGCTAAATGCGCCGTGACAATGAGGGCTTCAGACCACGGCGAAGGTTACCCAAAAGTAGAATAAACAGAAACAAAAATGAAAAACTTTTCTTCCAAAGACTCAAGTGGATACTTAGGTAACTTAGAATTCGTATATAAGATCTTTACACATCAGAAAACAAAGTGCAACCCAATCAATCACATCAAATTCCTTAATCATGGAAGATGTATCATGCATTAAGCCAAAGCGCAGCGAACATAAAAGGGAAATGAATTATTGAATTGAAACTACATAACTTGAAAACTAAACCTAGGTCCTATTGAAATGGTTTCTCCCCCACACTTATTCAACAAACTAATGCATACACAATGTCATATTCAATCACAGAGCAGAAGTAAGTAGTAAGTGAAGGAGGAGAAATGACCTAATGACTACGGGGGATCCTGTATCTCCTGGTGGATGTGTGGCAGATAGCTATACTGTGGTAAGGAAACTTGACCACTTGCCACTTCGGTGTTAACATCCATATTTCTAGGTTCACCTGAAACATTTGCGAAAATCCCTCTTCCAAGGGGCCATCGGTGATAATCAAAGCATTCAACAGGTTCAATGTGGAGTTAGGGTAAATATGTTGGAGTTCAAACTTAGAGCATGCATCACCAATAACAATGTCAAGCATGTTAACTCCTAAGAGTGAACAATCCTCATGGGGGTGTTTCATAGCTTCATACATGTGAAAACTCACTTGTTGATCTCCTACCTCCATGGTGATTGTACTCTTTTTTATGCTAATCATAGTACCAGCAGTCCTTAAGAAGGGTCTACCAAGAATCAAGGAAGTGTCCTGCATAATTTCAGAAGACATATCAAGTACATAAAAATCAGTTGGAAAGACCAAACCCTTTACCTAGACCAAGATGTCCTCCATGACGCCCACAGGATGCCTAAGAGACCTATCAGCCAATTTTAACACTACAGATGTAGGCTTAAGACTCTGAACTCCTAATGATGTATAAAGAGACTTAGGCATCATATTGATTGCTTCTCCTAGATCTAACAAGGCCCTTCCTATGGTGACTTTTCCTATTGTGCATGGAATGGTGAAAGATCCGGGGTCTTGGCACTTGACGGAAATTTGGGGTTTGAAAAATGCGAACACATTTGAGATGACTTGTACTCATTCATTAGGTCTAAACTTTCTTTGTTTGTGCACAAGTCCTTAAGATATTTAGCATATGTAGGAACCCTTTTTACTAGATCAAGCAAAGGGATGCTGACTTCTACTTTTCCAAACAAGTCAATGACATCTTTCTTATGTTTAAATCATTCATCCTTTTGCTAAGCTAATATGAATTCGGAAAAGGAAGGTCTTTTATACTTACCTCTTTGTCGGTTGCTTCCTAGGTTCCTTTCTTGCTTGATTCCTAGGTGTTCTCTGAATTTGCTTCCTTTCTCCTCGATTGTTTCGACTCCTTTTTAGTCAAAAGTGATATCTCTTTGGAACTTTTGGACTTTTAGACTTTTTCATTTTTTGAAGGCAATTCTCTACTCTTAATCTCCTCTTCATCTTCTCCCTCATCTTGATTTCTGAACCTCACTTGTTTCCCACTACGGAGAGTTATGGCATTCAAGCTTTTGGGGTTCATATTAGTATTGGAGGGGATAACTCCACTACTTCTTGCTTGATTCTCACTCATGATGTTGGACAATTAGGTGACATAGGAATTGATATTCTCAGCTTTCATCTCCCATTGCTCCATTCTCTTTTCTAGAGCATTAAACCAAGCAGCGGTCTTGGAGGAATCCTTTTGAATGAGATTGGCTATCACATTTAACTGGTTATTGTTCGAAGTCCTTTCTTCCTTCATCAAAGCCATCATATTGTGCATAAGTTTGTTAGTTTCCTCCTTTTGTGGAACAGTCAAAGCTTGCTTTTGTTTGGGGAACTGGTTAGTGGAAGTACCAGTTCCTGCTCTTTGTTGAAATTTGTTTGGGCCCCTTCTTTCTTCATTCCTCCAACTGAACTTAGGGTTTGCCTTCCATCCCTCGTTATAAGTGTTGGAGTAGGGGTCCCATTTTTGATTGGTCCGAACCTGATACAATATAGACACCTCTTTATATTGACTGGGGAAAACACTGGAAATGTGCATTACTACAAGTATCACAACTGGGCGTAATATGATCCATAGAAGGTGTCGGGCGATGCACACTCACGTTTTTCAGTTCTGTACTGATGAAGGACAACTATGAAGTTACCCTACTCTCCAAAGAGTTAACTTTAGACCCCAAATTCTCCATTCTTTTGGATTGTGCTGTTGAAACTCCTAACTTATGGACACCTCAGATATCTCTCACACTGTACTGTTGATGATTTAAAGCCATCTTCTTGATCAAATCCCATGCCTCCGTAGCTGTAAGGTCAATAAGAGAACCTTCAGATGCCGCATCCAACATACCTTTATCTTGACTTTTCATCCCATCATAAAAATACTGCACTAACTGGTCATCAAGTATCTGGTGATGGGGGCATCTAGACAACAGGTCTTGGAAGCGGTTCCAATAGTCATAGAGTGACTCATCATAATCCTGACATGTCGAATATATCTCCTTCCTTATTGATGAAGTTCTAGAGGCCGAAAAATATTTCTCTAAGAATGCCTTCCTCATATTGGCCCAACTATGATAGGCATTTGCCACATGCCTTGGAAGGCTCATATACCAATCCCTTATTTTTCCCTCCAATGATAGGTGAAAATCTCCCATATTACTTGATCAAGTGAAGCTCCGACCGGTTTCATACTCTGAAAAATCATGGATAAAGATTGAAAATGCATGTAGGGATCTTCTCCTATCAATCCATGAAATTTAGGAAGAGAGTTAAGGAGTAATCCTTTAACTTCAAAATTTACGTCAAAATTAGGACAAGCAGCAGTAAATGGATCATAATTAACATTAGAGGTAGTTGCTTCCCTAATGGTTCTCCTTCTTTGATTCCCATTATTTTCTCCAACTCGCTCATGTTTTGCATTACCTCCATTATCACCATTCCTAGGGTAGTTAGCATGAAAGTTAGGGTTTTGTAGAAAACCTGGTTTCTCAGCCATGACCACTTTTTTTATCGAGTCACTCTCACTACTTGGCCGACTAGACTCTTCTTCGACAGCTACTTGACTTCTCTTTTTTTCTCTCCTCTCCTTTCTAATCTTTCTCAAACGTCTCCTGATTTCAGGGTAGAAAGGAAAAAGTTTAGCTCTCCGGGACATGCACGGGATAATTCAAATGAAAATGAAAAGTAATAAAATTTACTCGCAAGCACAAAAATTCAAATAAAAAGATGAGATGTAATGGATGCAATTGTGTAGGTGTATGAAAGTATGTGTAAGAGTAAAGTATGCAAGTAAAATGTGTATGTATTAAAAAGCAATAAAAGAAATATTCAAAATTATTTGGGTGCAAAAATGCTAAGTATGAAAAGTGTAGAAAGTTTAGTATGCTTTGTTTTGTGTTTTCAAAATTTGATTCTATGCCATGAAAATGAAATCCTATACTATTGACAAGTATGGAACTAAACTATCTAAAAAGCAGTCTAAACAAAGGTTCCTAACCTCACTTAGTAGCAAAAATGACAAAAGTTAACCCAAAGGACCAATTGCTTGGTTCCCCGGTAATAGCGCCATTTTGATTCGAACCTTTTTATTCTTACCCTTGGAGGTCAAATCAAAATAAATAATTCCAAGGATTGGAATATAGAATGCAAGTCTCACTTAATCGGAACCTAAATGAATAGATCTAAGCTAGCCTATATGTCATGAAATGCATGCTAAATTGGTAAGAAAAGGTGTTTTTCTTTAATCTTTGAAATCCTTAACTAAATTAAATTGAATTGCAAGAAAAATGTATGAAAAGTATTTTTTGGATTTTTAGGAATAGCAAACGAAAAGATAAAGACAATGATCAAATGGTGATAGTATCCTCTTGAAAATGATTTTGGTTATTATGGTTCGAAATCAATTTTGGTGGGAGTGAAAATCACTAAGTTTCAAATGGTAAACCTTAAAGAACTCTGTAAGTCCAAGGTCTTAATCAATGAACTCCATTTCGTAAGACCTTGTTAAAAACCCTTAGTGTGTGTAGTGGGCAAGTCAATGCAACAAGTCATTTAGGATCTAGAATCAACTCAATATCAAACACAACTAGGCAGATAAAAGGGAATCAACAAGATCGCAAATAGATATATATGAGACTTCATATATTTAAGCTCCAAGTTCTACGTCAACAAATCCAAATCACACATTAAATATCCAACACTTGATTAAACTCTAATAAAAAATGTTCAACTACAATTTATAAATCCTAAACTTAGGAGTCCATAAGTAATAGCTAAACATAGATTAAGCCACACCCCTTTTAAGCCCATTGAACTCAAGTCATTGCTACATCTTTAAGAGGAAAAGAGATGCCTAGCCACTCATAGCTCCAAGCAACTTCACTACCGAGAAGCAACCAGAACATCCCATGGTAGCAACTGCCAGAGGAATGTGGAAGAAAATGCCATGGAGAGTATGATATATTTTCTCTCAAAAGTGTCAGCCTCTTCTCATGCTATTCAGAAAGTCGAAAATAGGTCTTTTTGCGAAAAATGGGTCGATGGATCAGATTGCTCAGTGGGTAAAACTTTCGAAAATGATTTGGGTATTTAAAGATCTATCACTACAGCGAACTTTTCTCGAAAGGTTTTGCTTGGAATTTTTGGTTTCTCTGTAATGGCAACGTGAATTTCACGCCGTGACAAAATTTTCTTGAAAAGTCCCTTGAATAATATGCTAAGTTCGCTGCGGCAACGTGAACTTACACCGCAACAAAATTATCTCGAAGAGTTTTGCTTGAGTTCTTCATACTTCGCCGCGGCGTAACATCAACTCTTGTCGCAGTAAACTTTCCTTTTTCCCTGTTGACTTATCATTTTCAACCTTCACTCTTTGCCTCTACTTCTTTGAGTCTCTTACAATAACAAATGGTTGTTTGTAGTATCAATTATTCCAAAAAATTAATTTAGTGAAATTACTGATTATTTATGACAATTTGACTCACAAACTACATAAAATAAAGGCAAGCACTTAAGAGTCAAATTAAGCATAAAATTTGAAAATAAGAGCTAAGAAGTGTAATAAAAACCATAAAAATGTCACCAATTTATATAAGAAACTTGGGTTCAATCACCAGTTAATGAAGAATTGAAGAAAAAGCTATTGTTTGAGGCCCATAATATAGTATTTACTATGCATCCTGTGGAAACAAGATGTATCAGGGGTTAGAATATTGAGGAATTTCAATGCATAGGATGCTTTGCATAATTGAGTTTTCGCTTATTTGTACATATGCATGTTTGGACTCATACAAATATTTTTACATGCATTTATTGACATTTTTGGGTACAATTGGTTTTAAAATTTCAATTAAGATGAGAATAGTGGTTTATTAGTGATGAAAATTTATTTGGGGACTATTAGTAATATTTTGGAATTTTTTAGAAATTTTGGATATTAGGAAAAATAGACCAATGGTGTTTTGACATGTAGCACTTTTATGTGCATGACAATTGAGACACTTACAATGAGCCATGTGTCAATCTGGTAACAATACACGTGAGTACTTCTGTTAGAGGGGAAAAAAGAACTGGAGCCTTGTTGTTCTTCGGATTATCTTAGTGTCTTTTGAAAATCAGCGAACCTTCATCACCGATTATTGTTGTTGATTTTTTAAGTTAGCGTTAACCTTTGTAAACAAAACAATTTAGCCCACCAAAGATTTTGTTTTTCGTTGGTTTTGCTTCTTCAACCTTCCACCGAATCCTATTCTTCACCTTCACTATCAAATAATTTGCAGAAAAATCAAGTAAGGGATATTTCTAACTCTCTGAGTTCTGTGAATGATTATGATGATGTGAGTGTTGGAAATAAATTCATGCATGAGTTGGATGACATTTTATGTTGGAAATATATACATGTATGACAAGTTTATATAGTTTAGTCTCGGTGAATGGATTCACTGAACGACTTAGGTGAGGATTTGAGGTCGGGAGTATATAAAGATAGCAGTAAGAGTATCTGGAATTGAATATGAGATTACTGGGTATTGTGTAATTTGAAAAGAAAATGTAGAAAATGAAACAAATGTAGTAACAATAAAAATACAGTCGAGAGAAAAAGTTGAACATGATTTCACATGCATCCATCAGTTTTTAGTTTTTAAATATAGATTTGATTTGTTTGAGTTGTGATGAGCTGAAATGGAAGTAGAAGAATTGGTTTAAGTGTGATATGTGTTCATTGAATAAGATTGAAGTGAGAAATTTGGAGAAAAATGGAAGAGAGGAAGAAGATGCAAATTTGTAGTTAAGTTTCTGGAAAAAAATCGCTATTGGAAAATTTGGGTATTGGAAATCGCCCTCGTGCTTAAGCACGATGGTGACTTTGCTGGGTATATTAGAAGTCATCCTCGTGCATAAGCACGAGGGTGACTTTGTTGGTATATTGGAAGTCACCCTCATGCTTAAGCAAGGCGGTGACTTTGCTAGCATGATTGGGAGTCACCATTGTGCTTAAGCACGATGGTGCACCCGAAGGATTGACTCACCCTAAACATCTTTGCTTTTTTTGGTCATAACTTTGTCATCTAACCTCAAAAGGACATGATACTTAAACCAATATATTCTTAGCATATTTTTATATCTCTCCATAAAAATTGGTATCCTTCTAAGTTGGATTGGAAAAGATTGATTGAATAAAATTGAGGGAATCTGTTGGACTAGTATGAATTGGAATATTTTACTGAACATACTTCGGTATTTTTCTTATATCGTGACCTGTAGAGTCGAGGATGGGATGATTCTTATTTTGAATTAACCTAAAGACATAGGGATACAAATTGCCTGAAGAGATTAAATTATAATTCTACCTTTAAGAATTTCATAATCTAATTGGAAGTGGAGATAGGAATTCTGTTGAAGCTTAAGAATAGTCTAAAATCTTTTGAGTATAACTTTCAGCATACTAAACCAAATTGGATGAAATTAGAATCATTGGAAACATAAGACAAAGAGGGAAAATTTTCTAGAAGGAAGTATTACCTAACCTTCCTGATGAGAATAGTTGAGCAAAGTGGATTGAAAGTTGGTTATGACATAAATCTGGATTGAGGAATTGAGTATGGTGTCACATGATTAATTATGTGATAAGATTAAGGTTAAGAAACCTGGGAATTTGTCATGAACATGCATAATGGATATTCAGTATACATGAATGTGCATTAATGAATTCTTATTCATGCACAATAGTGATATATGTTTGTATTAAATATTTTAGAGGAACCCTTAGAGCGACCGATTCCAGATATTACCAGGACTTCGAGGCAATAAGCAATAAGGGAACTTTTGTAAGTAATTTAGATGGTCAATTTTGTAAGTAATTCAGTAAGTAATTTTTGATAGTTTTGCTTTGACTATTTTGGTTGCTATTGATTTGGAACATTGAATGATTTACAAAGCTGTAAGAATGTGATATGTTGGGACCCCACCTTTGCGAGTCACGTGCCCGACGTCCTAAGTGACATCTGGACGTGTATCCCATAAGGGTGGCGTGCCCACATCAGTCAATCATCAAAATGAACTCATTTCTCGTATTTCAGAACAGAATTTGGGAAACCTCAAATCGGAATTTCAATTGGACTTCTTTAGAACATTTATTCCCCATTGTCTTAGGTCTCTAATGACATGAAAATCATTCAATTTGGTTTAAAAATCTGAAAGTTATAGTCCAAACATTTTCGAACTATTTTTGCACTAAAACAGTACACTATACCCAACTTTACTCTAGAAATTGAAGGTCTTAAGGACTGAATTAAAATTCAATTCCTTCAAATTATTTGTAGCTCTATATCTCTAGTTTATTGAGAAATAATAATAATCTCATTTGGAGCTCTAAAGATCAAGATATCATTAGAATGTGGAACCATGTTCAGTAAAAATGTCTAGTTCATGTTCTTCCAATCGATACCCTCACTTTGATTCGATCAATCTTTTTCGAATCAATACCAAAAATTATAAATTTTTATCAAGATGTAGAGAAATGTGTTACAAATTCAATGCTTTAAAATTAGGTCATTTGGAGGTTGAACGACAAAGTTATGATCAAAAGAGTGAGAGGTGTTCAGGTCTGGGAACACCAGCAAAGTCGTGATTGCGACTTCGTACAAAAATAAGCAAAGTCGCGAATTGCAATGTGTCGCGATCGCGACTTGCTTCCCTTCTTCCTCCCTTGCTTTTCTTCCTCAAACCTGCTTTAGAAAAAAAGAATAACTTTCACTAAAAATATCAGATTAATCCATTCAAAGACCATTTTAAAGAAGACTTCTAGATCTACAACTTCCATGAAGACCTCAAACACAAAATTTGCCTCTATAAGGGTCAAAATTTCAAATCAATGTAGCTGTCCCGAAAGTCCATCCTAAACAGTATCACAAATTTCTAATGATCATATCTCTCAAGTACACTGGCCAAAAATTTCATACTTTATATCAATGGAAAACTAGAAAGATAAGCTACAACTTTTAAGAAGTCGACTTTGTCTAATTCAGCCTAGATCAATCCAGATTTTCCGTTGAAGTCAGAAACCCAATTTGACCGTTATGAAAAACTTGAAATTTACAATGTACAACTTGGAAAGTCATGAGCATAACCATTCAACTACCAACTTTACTTCATTAACCCCAATCTTTATTCATTTGACTCATCTCTTACAACTAATTCTCATCATTAACAAAAAATCCTATCTTTCCTTTTTCCATAATATCTCACTTATATGTATATATATATCAATAATTCATGTTCAAAAAAATCATCATCTCAAGTTGATAACTTCTTCAAATCTACCCAATTCCAACTCAACATCATCCATACACTATTCATAATTCATTAACAACAAATAGGAGTTTAGCTTTAATGGCATTCCAAGCCACATTACATCATTGGTATCAAAATCCAAATTACAAAAGATACCAAACCAAATAATGCTCGAAATGCATCTAAAGTCTTGCTTTTACAAAATCTAACTTAATATACGAAAACATTGCAAAAGTCAAATGATGCCTCAAATCTTGGTTACTCGACCTCATTCTCTTTACCTGAAGATAGGACGAAGAGGGGGTGAGCTTAAAAGCTTGTGGGTGACAATTTTATAACCAGTAACAAGCAAAACCATTTAAAGACTAATTTCCATTGTAACAAAAATTCACATTGAATCACAAAGCACATATTTCTTAAATTCTCAACCAAATTCTCAATAGTGCAAATCAGGTATGCATCCATCTTGTCAACATATCATAAGCACATAAGTACATCAAAATGGTTTGGAAGGTCCAAAATAGAACGTACTACACATTTCCCATAAGGGTCCTGTGTTGCCATGAACAGAACATACTTTTGCATTTCCATAAAATGGTTTTGTGTATCCGTGAACTTATGGGAGTCCATAAAGGAGCTCCATGACACTAGCAAATAGGCGGGAGAAGCCTTTAGTCAAAGTGCATTTGACATACTTAAGGGACCAAACCAATCCCACATAACATGTATTTCATAACTTGTAAACTTGTTGCCCAAAATGACACATTTTCGAAACTTGATTTTTCATGAACATGAGATATTTCAAAAATCATTTCCAAAAACATGATTTTTCAAACATAGTATCTTAAAAAAATCATTTGCACAATCTTTTCATAATTCATCAACACAATATGCTCATACTAAGCACATAACACATTCACAAAGCTTTCAAAGAGTCATAAAGTACGTTCATGAAATAGTTGAAATCATTTATTTCCATCAGTTAAAAAAAGTAAATGGCTTATTATTTATTTATAAAATCGTAACCCACCTTGAATTTCCTTGCTTAAAACTTGTTCAAAAATGCCTCTACTCTTTCTCCTCTTGCCTCTTTTGATTTCTTTTTGTTAAAGACACAATTCCCATTCAATAGGGATTCAGATTGGAGAACCCATAAGACATATTCACTAAAATTGATCCTAGAATTCTTAAACCCATACATTTCTTAAGCTTTATGA
>JANSVA010000006.1:11004425-11033915 GCA_025504915.1 Erythroxylum reticulatum
AAATTAGGTATACTTGAAAAAGTTACCAACTTGAGTTGATGATTTTTTAAGATGAATTGTGGATATATATATATATATATATATAAGTGAGATATTATGGAAAAGAAAGATGGGAATTATGAACAAGGAGTTTAACAAATTCAATTTGGTAGTTGAATGGTTATGATCAGGATATTCCAAGTTTCTACGGTGTAAATTTCAAGTCTTCCATAGGGGTAAAATTCGTGTTTCAACCTCAGAGAAAATTTTGGATTAATCTAGGATGAATTTTTTGGGACCCCGCCCTTGCGAGTTACGTGGATAACGTCCTAAGTGACATCTGGACGCTCATCCTACAAGGGTGGTGTGCCCACACCAGTTAATCATCAAAATGAACTTATTTCTCTTATTTTTGAACAGATTTTAGGAAACCTTAAATTGGAATTTCAATTGAACTTCTTAAGAACATTTGTTTTCCATTGTCTTAAGTCTCTAATGACACCAAAATCATTCAATTTGGTTCAAAAATCTGAAAGTTATAACCTAAACATTTTCGGACTATTTTTGCACTGAAACAGTACACTATACCCAACTTCACTCCAAAAATTGAAAGTCTTAGGGACTGAATTAAAATTCGATTCCTTTAGATAATTTGTAGCTCTATGTCTTCATTTTATTTAGAAATAATAATCATCTCATTGGAGCTCTAAACATCAAGATATCATCAAAATATTGAAGCATGTTTAGTAAAAATTTCCAATTCATGTTCTTCCAATCGATACCCTCACTTTGATTGAATCAATCTTTTTCGAATTAATACCAAAAACTATAAATTTTAATGGAGAGGTAGAGAAATGTGTTAATAATCCAAAAATTGGGTCATTTGGAGGTCGGATGACAAAGTTATGATCAAACGAGTGAAAGGTATTCAAGTTTGAGAACACCAGCAAAGTCGTGATCGCGATTGTGACCTACGGCTCAGCCGGAAAGTCATAAGCATGCAAAGTTGCAATCGTGATGTGTCATGATTGGGACTTGCTTCCCTTCTTCCTCCTTTGCTTTTCTTCCTCAAAATTTTTTAGAAAAAAAGGCATAAATTTCACTACAAATATCATATTAAGCTTATTCTAAGATCGTTTTAAATAAGACTTCTTGATCTACAATATCCATGAAGACCTAAAATACAAAATTTGTCTCTATAAGAAATTCAAATAATTGTAGCTGTCCCAAAAATCTATCCTAAGCAGAATCACAAACTTCTAATGATCATATCTCTCATCTCCACTGTCCAAAAATTTTATACTTTATATCGATGGAAAGCTAGAAAGATAAGCTACAACTTTCAATAAGACAACTTTGTCTAATTCAGCCTAGATCAATCTATATTTTCCGCTCAAGTCAGAAACCCAATTTGACCCTTATGAAAAACTTGAAATTTGCAATGTACAACTTGGAAAGTCATGAGCATAACTATTCAACTACTAACTTTACTTCATTAAACTCCCTAATCTCTATTCATCTGACTCATCCCCTACAACTAATTCTCATCATTCACAAAAATCCTACCTTTCCTTTTTTCCATATATCTCACTTATATGGATAATATATCAACAATTTATGTTCAAAAAAATCATCATCTCAAATTGATAATTTCTTCAAATATACCCAATCCCAACTCAACATCATCCATACATAATTTGTAATTCATTAACAATAAATAGGAGTTTACAAAGCTTTAATGGCATTCCAACCTACATTATATCATTGGTATCAAAATCCAAATTATAAAAGATACCAAACCATATACTTCTCGAAATGTATCTAAAGTCTTGCTTTTACAAAATCTAACTTAATATATAGAAACATTGCAAAAATTAAATGATGCCTCAAATCTTGGTCACTCGACCTCATTCTCTTCACCTGAAGATGGGACAAAGAGGGGATGAGCTAAAAAGCTCATGGGTAACAATTTTATAACCACTAATAAGCAAAACCATTTACTAGTTATTTCCATTGTAACAAAAATTCACATTGAATCACAAAGGACATATTTCTCAAATTCTCAATATTGCAAATCAGGTATGCATCTATCTTGTCAACATATTATGAGCACATAAGCACATCAAAATGGTTTGGAATGTCCAAAACAGAACATACTACACATTTCCCATAAAGTTCCTATGTAGCTGTGAACAGAACGTACTATCGCATTCCCACAAAATGGTTTTTTGCGTAGCTGTGAACTTGTGGGAGTCTATAAAGGAGCTCTATACCACTAGCTGGCAGGCGGGAGAAGCCTTTAGTCAAAGTGCACTTAACATACTTAAGGGACCAAACCAAACCTACATAACATATATTTCATAACTTATAAACTTGTTACTCAAAATGGAACATTTTCGAAACTTGATTTTTCATGAACATGAGATATTTCAAAAAAAAATTCCGAAAACGTGATTTTTCAAACATAGTATTATTTCAAAAAAAATCATTTGCACAATCTTTTCAAAATTCGTCAACACAATATGCTCATACTAAACACATAACACATTCATAAAGCATTCAAAGAGTCATAATGTACATTCACGAAATAGTTGAAATCATTTATTTCCATCAGTTAAAAAAACGTAAATGACTTATTCCTTAATTATAAAATCATAACCCACCTTGAATTTCCTTGCTTAAAACTTGATAAAAAATGCCTCTACTCTTGCTCCTCTTACTTCCTTTGATTCGCTTTTATCAAAGACAAAATTTCCATTCAATAGGGATTCAAATTGGAGAACCCGTAAGAATATTCACTAAAATTGATCCTAGAATTCTTAAACCACCCATACATTTCTTAAGCTTCATGAACCAAAGTCCTTTCAAAAATCCAAAAGATTAAAATCAAACTTGCCTTAAATCTTCACGAAATAGTGAGGTTGTTGGATTAATGGAAGCTCTAATCCTCCTCTTCCTTTCTTCCTTCTTAAACAACTTTAAATTTTCTCTTGAACACTATTAAATGAAGAACCATAAGTCTACTTCCTTCGTTTCTTGCAAAAACCAAAACACATAATTCTCTTTTCTCTTTTCTCATTTTCGTTGTTCTCTTCTTCTTTCTATCCTCAAATCATGTTTTTACCTCTTCCTTAAAAGCAAGCCAACACTTCTTATTTCAATTTTTCTATTAATGATTCTAAATTGTCCATTTTTCCCTTCCTTATAAGCTTATGGTCTTATACCCTTAAGTGGTCTTTCAAAAATGCCCTTGAACATCCTTATTACCTTAGTACTTTAATTGCATTAACCCATGTCATATAATCTTACTAACATTAATATAATAATAACTCCGAAAAAATTAAATCCATCAAAACCTTATAATTCGTTTAAATGATGCTTAACTAGAGAGAAAAAATATGGGGGCCAACATTTCTCCCCCTCTTAAAAGAATTTCATCCTCAAAATTCTTATCTGACTGATCAAGAGGTAGAGGTATGCTTCCTCTTTTGCTCCTTCATTTTGCATTTAACTTCATTACTCGAATAATTTCTTTCACATCACCCTAGTTAACGGATTCAATCAATCCTTCCATGACTTATTCAGATATCACACTATCTTAACTGTTTCCTCAATATATTTCATATTACTCACAACTTTTCCACTTCCTACGTCGATAACACCGTTATTAGATCATATCAACATTTCTTAGCATACTTGCATATAACACATTATGAATATGAGGCATCTTTGTTAGTAATACTAACTTATAAGTCAATGGTCCGGTTCTTAATAACTTTATATGGGCTAAAATAACCCAAGCTTAGTTGCTTCTTTACCCAAACCTTAGCACATCTTGCACTCAATCTAAACACACCTTGGGAAGGTGATACTCTCATGAACATTTCATCCTTCGCTTCGTAGTTCGCATCTCTATAGTATCAGTACGCTTTACTGTTATGTCTATCTCATTGTATCCCATACCTTTGGTGTTGATCCACTTAATTCATTCATTTTTCTTAAGTCATTAAAAATTTTTTTGACACAGATCAATTTCACTTATCAGTAGGACCTCAAATCAATTATGGCATTAAACCATCTTTGGCCCCATTCATCCAAATATAAAGACGAACGACTCTTTTTGTTGCATAACATCGTATGGTATTTAATGTTATCATTATGATAATAATTACGAGGCTTAAAGTCAAATGGAACTATAAATTGATCTCATGTTCCTATGAACTCCAAACTATAAGCCTTAAGCATATCTCTGACAGTTAAGACCATCAGCAAAATTAAACATTCAGTCACTTGATTCTACATTCTAAGCCGCTAAGTGTTGTTTTGGCGTATTCCTACTAGGATGTATAACTTATGTTACCGTTTGTGCTTTTTTAACAATCTCTTTGCTCTATCACCTTTATTGATTGCACATACTTCTTATTTCAACCACAAAGTATCATTTTTCTTATTCGAACTCAAAATTCGTATTCACTTTCGATTTCTTATTAAGATTCATAATTTTCGAATCCTCAATTTGGGCTTGGTAAATCCTTTCATGTGAAACTGATCTTCAATTCCATAGCATATAATACTTTGATCTGCCCAAAATTCAACTCCACATTCTATGCTTCTTTTTGCATTAGATCTGATAACCTCAATAGCTGAATTCATGCTTCACTGCTATTGGGATTTCTGCTTAATGTATCAAATATGACACTAACTTTATTGGAAAACACTCATTTGTACCATTATAATCTTTCAGTACTTCTATCCATTGTCTCAGTCTTGTGTTCAATTCTCTCAACTTAATAATTACTTCAACTTTAATGATCTATATATTTACATATATCCAAGATGTTCTTAAACATATACTATCCCTAAACTTTCAAAGCAATCACTATCTTAGCAGTTCTAAATCATGTATCGGATAATCAACTCATAGAACTTTAGTCACCTCCATACATATGAAATCACTTTATTATGCTGCATTGAATTTTATCCAAATCTCTTATACAACATCATGTTAAACTATAAAATCTCCAAATCCAGATGATATAATTAATATCGGTGTTATAATTCCTCAAAATTATTTTTACATCCATGATATTTAAGATTAATCTCAATGTTCAAAAATATTCTCTTCACTTTTCAAATACACTCCAAATATCCTCTATGATCATAATCATGAATTGATCCATTTTGCTTAGATCACTTTAATCTTCAATACCATAATATTGTCGGGGCATTTGTTAACTTCAACAAATGTTTCCAAAGCTCCATATGCCTATAATTAGCTTTCATAATTCCTTAAATAACAAATTCCTCATTTCTCACGTTATTTTCAATTTCCCTATCAACTTCCTTCCTTGAATGATTTTCTCAATTCATTTGATTTCCCTGATTTCACATTGAATTATTCTACAGTCTACTCATTCATACTAATTTCTCCACACATTTCAATTTATTTACAATCTTAATTTCCTGTGTTGGTAACACATTCATCAGATCTTATTTGTTTCTCCCAAACATACTTACATAAAATATAACGTGGACCTATACACTCCTCATATTAGTAATTTATGTCTCCTCAAATTTAGAAATCCACTCATCTAGTTGGATACTTTACTTCAAACAAAAATACATACATTCTCAGTAGTATATTCTACCTCTTTGGCTTGAGTCTCCATCAAGATTAGGACCCCAATATCATTTCTGATTTATCCTTTCATTGATTATTCTTAATATAAACTATCTGATCTGCTTAACCTAATTTCATAAAATTCTTCTTCAAAAGAAGATTTCTTGCTACTATCATCTATATTGTTCATGTAATGTTTATCAATCATCTACTATCATCATCAATCCTTAATACTTCAAGAAGATCAATATCTATCATTCTTACAAGGTCATAAAATTATAATTACCAAAACTCAATGAAGTAGTAAACATAATTACTGTCGCATATGCTTAGGTGTGTATTATCAAAGTCATCGCCTTTTATCCACATATTTATCTCCAGCAATTCACAAATTTATATCTTACATGATGGATACTTTGATCGTCATTGATCCTAGATGAGATTCTTCTCTTTATCTTCAAATTCATTACTCATTATAACATCATCAACAATCTTAATCTATCTCTGATTGATCATTATAAGCACTTTCATGTGTTTCTCTCGTTCCTCTTAGACTTTAAACTATGGGAACTCTGATTAACAAATATCCACTAAGTCATAGATTGCTTCCTATATGATCTTCACACATATATTACATATGTGCTCAATACTCTTACTTGTTATGGTGTTCTTATTATCAGATATTTACTCACAATAACAATTCAACTTAACTTTTTGAACTTCTATTTATGTCTCTATCATTCATCTCATCTTCCAATTATCCTTTATTGCATCTTACATATGTATATTTTCCAGTGATTCAAAATTATAGATGTATAATCATCATAAAATTTTGATTGCAATACCATTAACACATTCTTATGGTGGATCGTAACTCTTGTCACATTAGTCAAACAATCACTTTGGTTCCAATTTCTTCTTCTTAAGATCATAACAATTTCTATTTTCATTGCATTCTACTTGTACACTTTAATCTCATCATTTCTACTTATCTCCTTATTTTCCTCAAACAATCCATAAACATATATTCACATCCATATCAATTCAATCCACAACAAAATTTCGTCACCATATTCACTAACATCATCAAAAATATTGAATCTATGTCAATCATATTGGACTACGTAATATTTCTTATTCTAACTATCCATAAGCTTTAATTTTCCCATATCATAAAAGAGTATCCTTTTTCTCACTAATTCTATTAGCTAAAACTCTTAACAATTTCTCTTGCATGTAACTTATACGCATGCAACTCAGAATAGGGATCAGTCGCTACTGTATGGTGAGACTAGTCAAAGAAAATGCACGTAAATAGATATTTATTTCCAAAATGCCCATGAAAAATCCTAATTTTTGGCTCTGATACTATAAGTGTTGGGACACCTCCCATGGGAGTCATGTGCCCAACGTCCTAAGTGACATCTGGATGCATATCCTATAAGGGTGGCGTGCCCACACTAGTCAATCATCAAAATGAACTCATTTCTCATATTTTCAAACAGATTTTAGGAAACATCAAATTAGAATTTCAATTGGACTTCTTCAGAAAATTTGTTCCCTATTGTCTTAAGTCTCTAATGGCACCAAAATAATTCAATTTGGTTTAAAAATATGAAAGTTATAGCCCAAACATTTTCTGACTATTTTTGCACTAAAACAGTACACTATACCCAACTTCACTCCAGAAATTGAAAGTCTTAGGGACTGAATTAAAATTTTATTCCTTCAAATAATTTGTATATCTATGTATTTAGTTTTTTTAGAAATGAAAATCATCCCATTTATAGCTCTAAAGATCAACATATCATCAAAATATTGAAGCATGTTCAGTAAAAATGTCCAGTTCATGTTCTTCCAATCAATACCCTCACTTTGAATCGATCAGTCTTTTCTGAATCAATACCAAAAACTATAATTTTTTTTTAGAGATAGAGAAATGTGTTTTGAATCAAATGATTCAAAAATCAAGTCATTTGGAGGTCGGACGACAAAGTTATGATCAAAAGAACGAGAGGTGTTCATGTTTGAGAACACCAGCAAAGTCGCGATTGCGACATACGGCCGCGACTTCACTTGAAAATCACCAAAGTTGCGACTCATCGTGATCTTGAATTGCTTCCCTTCTTCCTCCTTTGCTTTGCTTCCTCAAAATTGTTTGAGAAAAAAAAGGATAACTTTCACTACAAATATTGAATCAAAGTCATTCAAAGACTATTTTAAAGAAGACTTCTAGATCTACAACTTCCATGAAGAACAGAAAATTTGCCTCTGTGAGGGTCAAAATTTCCAATCAATGTAGCTGTCCCAAAAGTCTGTCCTAAAAAGCATGAAAAATTCTAATGATCATAGCTCTCAACTCCACTGTCCAAAAATTTCATACTTTATATCAATGGAAAGCTAGAAAGATAAGCCACAACTTTCAATAAAACAACTTTATCTAATTCAGCCTAGATCAATCTAGATTTTCTGCTCAAGTCAGAAACCCACTTTGACCCTTATGAAAAACTTGAAATTTGCAATGTATAACTTGGAAAATCATGAGCATAACCATTCAACCACCAACTTTACTTCATTAAACTCCCTAATCTTTATTCATTTGACTCATCCCTTACAACTAATTCTCATCATTCACAAAAATCCTATCTTTTCTTTTTTCCATATATCTCACTTATATGGATAATATATCAACAATTCATGTTAAAACAAATCATCATCTGAAGTTGATAACTTCTTCAAATCTACCCAATCCCAACTCAACATCATCCATACACAATTCCTAATTCATTAACAACAAATAGGAGTTTACAAAGCTTTAATGGCATTCTAAGGCACATTACATCATTGGTATCAAAATTCAAATTACAAAGGATACGAAACCCAATAATTCTCGAAATGCATCTAAAGTCTTACTTTTACAAAATCTAACTTAATATATAGAAACATAACAAAGTCGAATGATGCCTCAAATCTTGGTTACTCGACCTCATTCTCTTCACCTAAAGATGGGATGAAGAGGGGGTGAGCTTAAAAGCTCGTGGGTAACAATTTTATAACCAGTAAAAAGCAAAACCAATTAAATACTTATTTCCACTGTAACAAAAATTCACATTGAATCACAAAACACATATTTCTCAAATTCTCAATAATGAAAATAAGGTATGCATCCATCTTGTTAACATATCATAAGCATATAAGCACATCAAAATGGTTTGGAAGGTCCAAAACAGAATGTCTTACTCATTTCCTATAAAGGTCCTGTGTAGCTGTGAATAGAATGTACTATCACATTCTCACAAAATGATTTTTTGCATAGCTGTGAACTTATAGGAGTCCATAAAGGAGCTCCATGCCACTAGCAGGTAGGCGGTAGAAGCCTTTAGTCAAAGTGCACTTGACATGCATAAGGGACCAAACCAAACCCACATAACATCTATTTCATAACTTGTAAACTTGATGCCCAAAATGGCACATTTTCGAAACTTGATTTTTTATGAACATGAGATATTTAGAAAACCATTTCCGAAAACATGATTTTTCGAACATAGTATCTTTTCAAAAAAATCATTTGCACAATCTTTTCATAATTCATCAACACAATATGTTCATACCAAACACATAACACATTCATAAAGCATTCAAAGAGTCATAAAGTACATTAATGAAATAGTTGAAATCATTTATTTCCATCAGTTAAAAAACATAAATGCTTATTACTTAATTATAAAACCGTAACCCACCTTGAATTTCCTTGCTTAAAACTTGTTTAAAAATGCCTCTATTCTTGCTCCTCTTGCCTCCTTTGATTCCCCTTCATCAAATACAAAATTCCCATTCAATAGGGATTCAAATTGGAGAACCCACAAGACATATTCACCAAAATTGATCCTAGAATTCTTAACCCCATACATTTCTTAAGCTTCATGAACCATTCAAAAATCTAAAAGATTAAAATCAAACTTACCGTGAATCTTCACCAAATAGTGAGGTTGTTGGCTCTAATGGAAGCTCTAATCCTCCTCCTCCTTTTTTCCTTCTTAAACAACTTTAAATTTTTTTCTTGAACACTATGAAATGAAGAACACTAAGTCTACTTCCTTCATTTCTTGCAAAATCCGAAACATATAACTCTCTTTTCTCATTTTTGGTGTTCTCTTCTTCTTTCTATCCTCAAATCACATCTTTACCTCTTCCTTAAAAGCAAGCCAACACTTCTTATTTCAATTTTGCCATTAATGATTCTAAATTGTCCATTTTGGCCTTCCTTATAAGCTTATGGTCTTATACCCTTAAGTGGTTTTCCAAAAATTCCCTTGAACATCCTTATTTCCTTATTACTTTAATTCCATTAGGCCATGTCATATAATCTTACTAGCATTAATATAATAATAACTCCAAAAAAAATTAAATCCATCAAAACCTTATAATTTGTTTAAATCATGCTGAACTAGAGAAAAAAAATGGTGGCTAATAGGATTGGACAAAGTTTTCTTCTAAAAGGTTATAGCTTATCTTTCTAGCTTTCCAACGATATACAGTATGAAAATTTTGGACATCTGAATCAAAAGTTATGATGTTTATAAGTAGAGATGCTCTAAAGAGTGTAGTTAGTGATTTAGAACTTTTAGTGATGTTTGGAAGACCCAGGGAAATAAAATCATCTGATGCATCTTAATACTGAATCAACTGATGCACTATAGACTGAATCATCTGATGGACTATAGACTGAATCATCTCATGCATCTTAAACTGAATCATCTGACCTTTCTTCTGGTCCAATTTTGACCTCCTAGATGACACAATCTCTCTTTGGTGACTTCATGAAAGATGTAAATCCTTAAGTATCCTTTCAAACCATCTAATAATTACCTTAATCTAACATCTCTAGTAAACTTTATAAAAATTTCATCAAAAGATGTCTTAGACTGAAACCTATCATCTAACCTTCCGTCTGGTTTCGTTTAACCCTATTATCTGGTCCAATTTTAACCCAATAGATGACAGAATCTATCTTTAAGGTCTTCATGAAAGTTGTATATCCATAAGTATACTTCGAAACCGTCTAATAATTACTTTAATAAAACATCTCTAGTAAACTTTATACTAATTTTACCAAAAGAGGTCTTAGAATGAAACCTATCGTCCGGTTTCATTTGACCCTATCATTTGGTCCAATGTTGACCTAATTTATGACAGAATGTAACTTCAAGGTATTCATAAAAGTTGTAGCTCTAGAAGTCCTCTTTAAAAAATTCTAAGAATAACCTTAATTAGACATATCTATTAAACGTTACACTAATTTTTCCAAAAGAGGTCTTAGACTGAAACCTATCATTTGACCTTTTGTCTAGTTTCGACTGACCCTATAGTCTGGTTCAATTTTTAACTAATAAATGATAGAATCTATCTTCAAAGTCTTCATAAAAGTTGAAGATCCATAAGTTATATTTTAAACCGTCTAATAATGACCTTGATCCTATATCTCTCGGGAAGGTTATGCCAATTATTCCCTCTCAGACTGAATCGTCTGATTCACTATAGATTGAATCGTCTGGTCTTTTTTCTGGTCCAATTTTGACATTCTAGTCTACAAAATATTTCTCCAATGTCTGCATAAAAGTTTTAGATCTCGAAGTCCTCTTCAACAATGTACTAAGATGACCTTAATTCGACATCTCTAGAGGAAATTATTCCAATTGTTCGGAAATAGTTTCAATGTGATTGAGGATAAGATCTTGTTTGATTCTTTCGGCCATAACTACATCATCCGACCTCCAAATGAGATGATTCTTCTTTCTAAATAAACTAGAGACATAGATATACTAATGATATGAAGAAATAGAATTTTAATTCATTCCTTAAGACTTACAATTTCTAAGTGGAAGTTGGCTATAGTGTACTGTCCTAGTTTCATAACAGGTTGAAAAGGATTGTTTTGGATGTTTGACTGGTGTGGGCGCCACCCTTGTGAAATGATGACTAATGATGGTTAATTGGAATAAAAATACATGGTAACAAGCATAAGCACACTTTTTATAACATCAAAGTTGGACTTCAAAATCAGGGCCCAACAAGACTGGAGGCACAAAACTCCCTAGATATGGTAATAGGGGTGCTAAATGTTTTTCATTTTGAAGCATTCACATTGATAGATTCAGGATCTACACATTCATTCATCACACCACATATAGCATCTAGATTGAACTTTAATAGAAAGATACTAAAATGTTGTTTAGTAATGATTACTCCAGTAGGTAGTACTATAAGAATTGGGAAAATATGTAAGGAGTGTATTATATGAATTTAAAAGTGGAGTTGGAGGCTGACCTAACAATACTATAGTTGAAGGAGATAGATATTACTCTAGGCATGAATTGGCTAAGGAGGTGATCATTGAATCTCCTAGTCAGCCGAGAGTAGCATTTCGAGGTATTAGTCAAGCAGTGCCAACAAGGGTTATTTCCTCAATGAATGCCTTGAAGTTGATCTAAAATGGATATGAAGCTTATTTATCCTGTGTGACTAACACCTGTATTGGGCAGACAGTTCAGGATATTATAGTTGTTAGGGATTTTCAGACGTGTTTCCCAGTGAGATACCAAGGTTACCCCTAGAAAGAGAAACGAAGTTCACGATTGCCCTTGTTCCAGGTACCGCCCCTATATCGATTCCTCCATATAGGATGGCATCTATGGAACTAAAGGAGCTTAAGGCCCAGTTGCAAGAGTTGTTGGATAAGGGTTTCATCAAACCTAATGTATCACTTTAGAGAGCTCCAGTGTTGTTTGTAAAGAAGAAGGATAGGACATTGAGGTTATGTATTGATTACAGGCAGTTGAATTGGGGGACAGTGAAAAATAAGTATCCTTTACTGAGGATAGATGACTTGTTTGATCAATTACAAGGAGCTCAGGTGTTTACAAAGTTAGACTTAAGATCAGGATACTATCAGTTGAAGATAACAAAGCTTGATATACAGAAGGGTGAATTTAGAATGAGATATAGGCACTTTAAGTTTTTGGTGATGCCATTTAGGTTGACTAATTCCCCAATAGCTTTTATGGTCTTGATGAATCAGGTATTTCAACCTTATTTAGATCATTTTGTGATTGTGTTTATTGATGACATTTTAGTGTATTCGAATTGTAGAGAAGATCATTCTGAACATCTGAGATTGGTTCTACAGATAATAAGGGAGAAACAGTTGTACACTAAGTTTAGTAAGTGTGAATTTTGGCTTGATCAAGTAGTATTCTTAGGTTATATTATGTCTGGACAAGGAATAAAGGTAGACCTAAAGAAAATAGAAGCAGTGTTAAAGTGGGAAGCTCAAAAAAATATGATTAAGATTTGGAGTTTCCTTAGATTAGCTAGTTATTACAAAAGGTTTGTCGAGGGTTTTCACTGATCTCAACCCTTTGACAAAAATTCTGAAAAAGAATGTGCCTTTGAGATGAAATGGTGATTCTTATAGTAGTTTTGAGGAGCTAAAACATCAGTTAACTACAACACCGGTATTAGCTATTCCATCTGGATTTGGAGGATATGTGTTGTACAGTGATGCACACTAGGGTTTAAGATATGTACTAATGCAGTAAGGTAGGGTAATAGCATATGCATCGAGACAATTGAGGTCTCACAAGTTTAATTACCCGGTACATGATTTAGAACTTGCTATTGTAGTATTTTCTTTGAAGATTTGGAGACACTACCTATATGGTGAAAATTTTTAGTTATTTATTGATCATAAAAGTTTAAAATATTTGTTGAGTCAGAAGGAGTTGAATATAAGATAGAGGAGATGAATATAATTATTGAAAGATTATGATTATACAATTAAGTATCATCCTGGCAAAGCTAATGTGGTAGCTGATGCAACAAGCAGGAAGTCCAATAGTAGTGTGGCTCAAGTACAGTTATCAAGGTTACTGAGCCTAGTTCATTTGAGAGCACTGAATGTTGAATCAAATTTGGAACAGAATGAAGCATTGATAGCTACATTGAAGTTAAGACCTATATTGCATGAAAGAATCAGAAAGGATCCAAATAGAGATCCATAATTGATGAAGTTAATTAAGAAGTTAAAAGTTAATCTAGATTCTGAATTTAAATTGAGAGATGATACATTGTGGTTAAAGCAAAGATTGTGTGTGCCAGATGCTGATGATTTAAGGAAAGAGATTCTGGAAGATGCATATGTAGCAGCCTATGTTATACAACCTGGTATGATCAAGATGTATAACAAACTGAAACAACATTTTAGGTAGCCAGGGATGAAAAAGCAAGTGGCTAAATATGTGGCTAAGGGATTGACTTGTCAACAAATAAAAGCTGAGCATCAGGCTCTAGTTGGTATGTTACAGTCCTTTCTTATTCCGAAGTGGAAATGGGAGAGAATCATAATGGATTTTATTATGGGTTTGTCGGGGACTCTGAGGTAACATAATGCCATTTAGATCGACCAAGTCGGTTCACTTCTTGCTAGTAAGAGAGAATAACTCATTAGATCAATTAGCTCAAAGATATGTGAATGAGGTAGTGACATTACATGGAGTTCTAGTGTCTATTATATCGGACAAGGATCCTAGATTTATGTCGAGATTTTGGTGTAGTCTACAACCAGCATTGGGTACGAAGTTGAACTTTAGTACTGCATTTCATCCACAGACTGATGCACAAAGTGAGAGAACGATTAAAACTGTTGAGCATATGCTAAGGGCTTATGTATTGGAGTTTTGAGGAGTATGGTATCAGTATGTGGCTCTGATTCAATTTGCTTATAACAATCAGTATCATAGAAGCATTGGTATGGCATCGTATAAGGCATTATATGGAAAGAAGTGTCGATCACCTTTATATTGTAAGTAAATGTTATTGATTGAGAGATTAATGAATTAAATGTACATTTGGTCTAAAAATTCCAAGTGGTAAGAAAAAAATTGATATGTAGAAATAAGGATGACTAAGCCTAAAATTGAGTGACATTTGGCATAGTTAAATGTGTGACAAATGGACTAGTAATTATAGGACTAATTAATATGTGACATGTGGACAAGTCTTGGAATGACATATGGACAAATTTAGTAGGGACAAATGGCAACCTAATATGTGAATTAGTGGTAGTTGATTAATTAGCCAAATGTATTACATGCCTTAAGACATATGGTGAGTTTAGAAGTTGACACCTAGCATGATGATGGAGCAAATTCCAGCAACAATGTTTCTGCTGATTCCCTTACCTTTCTCCACCAAAATTGCTTCAAATTTTCTCTGTATTTTGGTCTTAACCCTAGCTAAAGTTCTGCATAAAAACCACACCTATGTCCTACACCAAATAGCTAAGACATCTGTTCAAAGTTGTCTTCACCTTGCTGTCTAAAAAATAAAAACAACTTAGTTTCACCTTAGAATTGCATTGATTTTCTCTTGCTTGGGAGGATTGTTTAATCTAAAAATTTGTGTTAAATGGGAAGCCTAATAGGTAAGTAGCAATCTGAATTTTTTTTCATCTCAAATGATATAAGAATGATGCTTGAATTGGAATGAAATGCATGTAATATTGGTGAAGATATGTACTGGAAAATGTTACATTAACTTGGAAGTTTTTCTATTTTATTTTTGGTATATGAAAACTGTTGAGTATAGGGCATTATGTGGATGTATTGCACTGGAATTTAATGTATAAAGAAGGTGGATTTATGCCTAAGAAATTTCTTAGAAGAATGTTTTTGAATTGAGAAAGAATTAGACCTATATGCATGATAATGAAGGATAGATTTCTAGTTTGATTTTTTATACATAAAAGACCAGGATTTGTGAGCTGTTATTGAATAATTTTGAACTGGAATTGGAGAGGATATTGATTAGCAATTGGAGTATGATTCACGCCTAATAGAGGTATAATTGATGAACTATAAAGAGATTGTTTTTAACTTTGGTAAAAAGTGTAAAACAAAATATGGAAAATTAGAGTTGTAGGTTAAAATTCTGGTTTCAATTTCATGTTTCTCTTTTGACCTATTTTACATATCTTTAGGGAATTAATTTGAAGAAACTCAAAGATTGAAAGTTGTATATCTAGGTCTTATCTTGATCTATGTGAAAGTGTCTTGATTAAATAGTGACTAGATCTTAAGTTATGCCTGTTTTCCTAATACTACCTATGACAGACCCCTGTGCAGGAACCTTATATTATTTCCTAATTTTGGGGAATTTAGAGCTCGAATTAGTCAAAGTATAAAGCATGGAAAATGATTATTGATGTCTTATTAATGCTTTTTGAAACATTTTGGCTAGAAGATATCTTAATAAGTTTATGTAGTTAATTAAAGTCATAACTTAAGGAAGGGACTATTTTGGATGTGTTGAGATCAATTCTGAAAATTCTGATTTGTTAAAGCAATAAGTGAGTTATTTTAATGAAAATATGATATTTAGGACATGAATAGTGTGTATAAGGTATGGATGAATGAGTATTGAATAAAATAAGGTACTTATGAATAAGAATTGGGGAATGTACGAGTATATGTTGCTGAAAATTTTTTGGTGAATGTATAGATTTAACTTGCTAAAATTT
The DNA here is from genome assembly GCA_025504915.1 of Erythroxylum reticulatum. Classification (NCBI taxonomy): domain Eukaryota; kingdom Viridiplantae; phylum Streptophyta; class Magnoliopsida; order Malpighiales; family Erythroxylaceae; genus Erythroxylum; species Erythroxylum reticulatum. Next base: position 11,020,601 of record JANSVA010000006.1, read on the forward strand.
CATATGTAAGGTACCAATTGTGTGTGTATTATAAGAAGCTCTTTTATCATAGAAATTTTTAAGGATAAGTGTAAAGTATGATTGTTGAATTTGGAGTAAATCAAGCTATTTTAAATGGACAAACCTGATTGTAAAATGGTAGTATACAAAGTATGATTTTGAATGGTTAAGGATCTTGAATAAAGTTACATACCCAGGAAAAGTCCATTGAGCATGCATTGAACATGACATATGTATATATGTGAACAAATGAATAAAACATTGCCAGACCATCCAAGCAATAGCATAAATTGGAGCATACTATGAGTCAACCTAGATGATCTTCTTAGGATTGATTTATTCTGATTAATTTCCAAATATTGAACTGTTTGTAATTTGTATGTGAATTCCATACTTTAACATTCCGTGGGCTTTAATATTCAGGAATGTATTGGAAGTGTTCTGTTTGCATTTGAAATTTGAATGATACTTGTTTGCAACTGAATTCTGAATGATTTTAGAATACTAAAAAGAGTTGAATGCTGGACTAAGGTCCGATGAATATAAGATTATATATGTGCATCATAAGTGAAAGATATTTATGGCACATTATGTTATTTGACGCATTTCATAAAATGCATGTTTAGATAAAGGCATTGTGATCAGAGTAACTAGTCTGAAAGAGTTTTAAGCTCACAATTCTACACGTAGAGCTTTGCTCCATGACTTTTGTATCTGATTGAGCTAAATGGGTCAGTATTTGTATCTGTATCTGAAAGACACTCGGTCACAACAAATAATAACGAATCTGGAGTCTCATATGCATCTATATTTGTATATTTATGATTATGAAATATATGACTATAAAATCTTTTCTGAAATTGTGATGATAACGTGATTGATTGGGTTATACATTTTTTGGAAGAATGTATATGAAATATATGTATTCATTATGTCTTATTGAGATGGAAAATGTTTGTGAAAATGGTTGGTTGTGTGATATTTGTGTATTTGACTTGAGTGAGACCATCAATGATGGTTCACTCATTGAGTTCACAAAAATCATTAAAAATTATGTGACTTTTCAAGTACGATACAGGAGACCTGGTTCCTAAGATTTTCTAGAGGAACATTTTGGATTAAGATACGACTCAAAGGTCTGTCAACTAACATCAGAGGAGTTAGAGATTTTATTTTTCCAGTTTCTTTGACATATAATACTTTTGTACAAAGGATTGTAAACTTTCTCATGTAATGTAAATATTTGTTTCAATGATTACAATATAAACTTTTGTCAATGAATGAAATGAAGTGTTGAGGTTTTAAGTATTGTATATTATATATGATGCCATTTAAGAGATTATGTTTGCTCTAACATACCATTGTCATAGGATATGTAATTGAATGCCCTCTAAGATGTTCGGGTATATACTCTATGGTAGTGGGGTGCTACATCTTGCATAGGATCCTAATAGTCTATTGGACAACTTCATATCTCATTAAGGTTTTGGATGGGTTGTTAATATAGAGATTGCAATTTCCATTTATAATTTAAGGCTAGAGTTAAGGATAGGTAAATTTTGCTTTCTTTCAATTGTTAATTCTCTTAGGTTGATTTTTAGATGAATGTTGCAATTGCTAAGTTATTAATATTTTTTATTGATTCTTAAATTTTTTTGAGTAAATTGAATTCTCATTTTAGTTTGTTATATTTGAATTTATGTGATTTATTCTGGCCTTAGATGTTAGGATTAGATTATTCCTCCTCATGGGATCGACACCTTAGGTACTATCTGAACGAACCGTGCGCTTACAGATTATTGAGGGTATTTATTTAAACTTACACACATCAAACATCTTGATCAAAAATACATGTTTATGAGTATGATGGTGCCTAATAAAGGGGGCACTCATATTTAAAACTACACTTACATATAAGTGAAAGATGGTTAAGACGTATTAACTATAAACTCGATTCTCATTTCAAATTAAAAAGGGCCCATGCAATCTTCTTACAACTGTACATTATAATAAACCTAGTCGTTAATGATCATAAGAATTTGTAATTGATTGAACATATATCATATGAATATTTCTTTGTTAAATATCAATAGTTTATGATAATTACTAAAATGTAAACTATTGAATTATTATAATTTAAATGTTAATCTTAGTTATATAATTATATACAATTGTTAGTGACATTTTCAATGAATCGTCAATATAAAAACATCATTATGAATATATGGACTATATTGTTTAAACAATACGATGTAATAAACGAAGTTGTATCATAGTGTTAGAAAATTATGTCTAAATGTATGGATTAGCAAGTTGAAGCTGTGGCTAAATTTTTTTAAAAAAAGTTACAATTATGGACAAGCACAACATGAATGACAATCAAATGTCCCAAGTTCATTATGAGTAAAGGATGTTTACGTATCCTAAAAAATTTAATGTCAAATAAAATTAGATGTTAATAAAGATTAAATTTACTTAAAATATATTGATCCTAACATCCCCACATATCTCAAAGATGGTTAACCCTATAGAGGTTGGTTGTTAAACTATTAAGTCCACCACTTCTAATAAGTGCTTAATTGATTAGATATTTATTCCCCAATGCTTAAAGATTAATATTATGTTGTGCTTAACATACTTATTTTGGTTTACATTTTGGTTTAGTACAAATTGGAGGAGTCATAACCAAAATAAGCTAAATTCACATCTTTGATGCCATTTTATTGATGTTTGATTTTATTTGCCTTCATGGAGCAAGATGGAGATGAGTTAGGGTGAAGATGGGATAAAGAATGGAAGAATTATAGTCATTGTGATGTGTAACTCAGTGTAAATGTCTACAAACTTGAAGATGACATTGTAAGCACCATAATGACCTACAAATACATATGGAGACTTATATGGGTCATATAAGTGACTTATAAGGTCGTGTATCTTAACCATGTAGCCTGCTGAGACCGTGTAACTTTATTATTTCTATGAAATTATTATACACAGTCACTTACATACTTATGTAACTAACCACATATAACCACACAACTCTAGTTTTGTATAATAAAAGGGTAATTGAGAAGCCAAAAAGGGTATATGTAGATTAGAGACTCAAAAGTAGGTAGATTCTTTTCCCTTTTGAGAGTTATGAGCAACTAATCTTTTTATTGCCAGTTTAAAGGGGATATTGAGGTTGATGAACATATTTGGACATTAATCAATCTTGGTGATGTCCTTCTTATCTATCTTTTATAATTTATTATGTGATTCTGCGTTTAAAGTTTGGGATTTATTCCTATATGATTCATGTATGGATTTATTACCAAAATAAAGTTTGTAATCTATAAATTTTGTAAATCTGATTCACGTGTAGTAAACTAATGGTTCCATATTATTAAGGATAACATAACATAGGTAGCATAGGTTAAATGACCTAAGCTTATATGGATTTTGCTTAGATTTACCTTTTTTCTTATTATGTAATATGACAGCTACACTAAATCTAGAGAGCTTATTCTAGGTTATTTGATAGCCAAACCTAATTAAAAGGCTTATTTTAATTAAATACAAACTAAGTGAAAATTGAGATTAATAGAGCTTTTTAGTAATTTAAAGTTAACAATTTCAAAGAAACATACAAGAACAACATGACAATTTATTATGCACATTCATGTGAAGGCTAAGATTGAGCCATGAATTAGATTTAAAACCCATTGATTAGTTTTGTATTTTTTTGATTTAATCTATCTTCCATAGTTTAGCTTTATTTTATTGCATCAACTGAATTCAATAAACTCCGAATCCTATACATTGATTCATTCATTACAAAAGCTAACCACACATTCTCTATGGATACGATCATATATGACCACTACTGCAAATTAAGTTATACAGCGATAGGTTTTATTTTCTAACGTGTTCAACACACACAAAGAATTTTTGTACTATTGTTTAAGATTGGAAGTGATTTATTTTTTATATTTTTTTATGGCAGTGAATAGATCTCCTCATTAAATAACTATACAATTTGAACCTGTAATTGAAAGGACACTATAAAGATTATGTAGGGAAAGTAGATCAACTCTAAGAGTAGAACAAGGAATTGATTTATTGGAAGCTATGGCTAATCCGAGAACTCTAAGGAAGTTAGATACCCTAGAATTGACTCAAGGACCTTTATATATTACTTTCCTAAATGTTACTAAACATATTTGTTTTGAGCTAAAGTTTAGTCTGATACATCTTTTGCCTAATTTTCATGATCTTATAGTTAAGGATGCTCATAAGCATCTTAAACAACTTGATATGGTTTGTCTTAGTATAAAACCTCTAGGGGAAAAGGAAAAGTAAATTATGTTGAGATTTTTTTCCATTTTTACTAAAAGTTGTGGCCAAAGATTGGCTTTTTAGTTTGCCTACAAGGAGAGCTAGTATATGGACTAAAATGAAAAGTTTTTTTTTTAGAAGTACTTTCTAGTATCAAAGATAACAAGCCTAAGGAAAGAAATTTATGGAATCAAGCAACATCATGGAGAATCTCTTTATGACTATTAAGAGCACTTCAAGAAGTTATGTGCAAGGTATACCTATCGTAATATCATAGAGAACATCCTTATCTAATAATTTTATAAAGGATTATTATCGATGGTGCAACACTGAGTGAAAAGACTCCCAAGGAGTTAAGAAAATTAATTGAGCATATAGTAGTAAAAACTTAATAACTTTACATTTGTAACGATGTTCATGAAGTGAAGTAAATGAGGCAAACAATTAATCTATAGAATATAGTTTAGATGAACTAACATTCTTTATTAAACAGATTGTTATAGTGTATGTACACATAAAAGCTTGCAAGATATGTGCAAATGTGAACCATTTGACAAATGAATGCCTAACTATACAAGAGGAAAATATGGAGTATGTTAATGTTGCAGGAGAAAATTTTCTTAACAATACAACTCACATCACTAGACTTATAACCCAAGTTGGAGAGATAAGTTAAACCTGAATTATGGAGGGAATATGCAATAAAACTACTTACCACATAGGTTGTAGTGTGTATAACAATTTCAACCTAGACCATAAGCCTCCTCCTTTAACTCAAGTATGTCATTGAAAGATATGGTTAAGTATGTTTCTACTAACACTTTGCAATTCCAAAATAATGTAAAATAGTTTCATTAAGAGATTAGATCTCAATTTTAGGAGACAAGGTTTGACATCCAAATTTTAGAAAATTAAGTGAGTCAAATGGTAGTTGCTATAACTATTAGAATATTAAAATGGATGAAAATTGACACTATAACCTAAGATAAATTTGAAGAATATTAGTACAATCACCGTAAAGAGAGGTAGGAAGCTTGAGGATCCCAATAGGACCATACAAAGGATATCTAGTGAAAATGAAATTGAGAAGGAGCTTGAAGAAGAAAGGGATACCTAATCTAGCTTAAAGGTAAATGTCAAATCCCTAAATATAGCTAAGGCTATCCTTATAACTTTCCCTAGAAAATTAGGAAACTCAAACAAGGAGACCAAAGATAAAGAGACCTAAGAAAATTTTCAAAAGGTTGAGTTAAATATACCATTGATGGATGCGATTAAGTAGGTGCCAATGTATTTAAAATTCCTTAAGGAATTGTGTACCAATAAGTGGATTTTGAGAGGTAATGAAATGATCAGGATGGGTGAAAATTTTTGTGTGGTATTCAAAAAGAAAATACGTCCTAAGTGTAAGGACTTAGGCATATTTATCATTCTTTGTTAAATTAGTAACACTATGACTAAACATGGCATATTAGATTTAGGAGCATCGATTAATGTTATGGCTAATTTCATGTATGCTTCCTTAAATTTAGGACTATTGATAAAAGCTATTGTTATCAAGCAATTGGTAGATTGCACTAATGCTTATTCAAATGAGGTAATTAAGGATGCACTTGTGCAGTGAATGAACTAATATTTCCTATGGATTTTTATGTGGTAGATAAGAATGATAAAACTTCCTATAATCCCATACCTATCTTACTAGGGAGACCGCTCCTTCACTTCACCCAAAATAAGATACCCTTACAATGGATTTTGATAGAGAAGTGATTCATTTTAATATTTTTTTATTCCATGAAATACCCCTAAGATGACCATTATATTTTTGTGATTAATATGAACGACCCTTTACCATATGAATTTCTAAGTGTAGATAAATTATAAACATTTATAAATAAGGAGAAGACTAAAGCTTATAACAAGATAATTTTGAAGAAAAGCTCTATTGTTAGCCAAAAAGTGTTTCTTTATTATTCTAGACTTGTGTTTCCATATAAATTGCATTCTCGTTAGGTCAATTCTTTTATGGTTTCTATTATTTCTCCCTATGGTATAGTAGAAATTCAGAAATTGAACGTAGGAAAAATATTTAAGTTGAATGTTAATCTCTTAAAGCTAATTCATAAAGAATTTCAAATGGAGAAAGTAGAAGTGGTGACACCTGAAGATCAAGAAAATATAGAGTCGAGGTAAGGATAATAAACGAAGGCACTGCTTGGGAGGCAATTCAAAGGGAATTTGTTCCTTTTCCTTTACATTTTTGCAATTATTGTTTTTATTGAATAATCCATCTCTTACATTTAATGTTACAATAAGGACAATGTAAATTTTAAGTGTGGAGGTGGGGAAATTATTTATTATATGCGTTTTAAGTTCTTTTTGCATGTTTAAAAAACATTTTATTTTTCTATTGCTTTTAGGATTATATAGTTATAATTAGAGAGTAGATTTGACTACAAAATTCATGGAAACTTATGCATGTATTTTACTCTTGTGTTTGGACAATGTATGTTTCATTTGCAATAGTAGTAGTGGGTAAAAAAAAGTTAATGATATTTTAAGCCATTTAGATTGACACACCCATATTAGTCTCATTTTCTTTCTTTCACATATGACCTTCATGACATGCACATCCTGATTTACCTTGATTTTCAATTCGAGACCATGTTTTTATCACATGTATTATCATGTTAATGATATAGGCGTTTTTTTTTTCTTGAGAGCTACATTAGCCAAATACCTTACCTAATGATATGTTTATCTTGTTATTAAGTCCCTTGAGCTTTATTAATCTTTTATTTTATGTAAATTATATTATGAGCCTTTAACCTTAAAAATGTCTTGTCTAATCCTTAAAGCTAGTAGAGCATTTGTGATTGTTTATGTTTATTAATACATAAGAGAATACGTGTCGGGGTGTATATATTTATAGGGTTGGTTATAGTTGATGTGATGTGATTTTTATTTCCAATAAATAAGTTCCATTATTGATGTAGTTCCTTTAATATTTTTATCTTTGTTTTTATATTTATAAAAAAGACAAAAAAATAAATTAAAAAAAGTAGTTATCAAGGAGGAAATTTTATTTTACAAAGTAATTCGTGTAATTCTTTCCACTTAAAGTTATATAAAATGGATGACTTGATTATGATGTAAATAAGGGATAAGTTTTTTTGAAGGATCACTACTTGTAATTATATTGGATTATTCATCATTATTATGATAGGTGATTTCATCTAGTTCTTTATGCTTCATATGGTTTGTGTTGTGAAGGCTTGAATCTAAGCTATGAAATTTTTTCCATTCATCATTGCTAATGGTACCCAAATTTGATTTAATGTGAATTTTTGCACTCAATATTCCATTGAGTTCTTTTCTTACTTCACTAGTTTTGATAACTATTGAACTACAGGACCCAAATATTTCTCATATTAACTTTTTTTCCCATTTAAACCTTGAAAAGTCTTTTGATTCATGATTATGCTTGTGAATATTTAGTGGTGGGAAACTGAAAAGATATGGAAAGTTTTGAAACATCTTGATTATAAAAGGTTTTTGAGTGTACCTATAGATTGATCTTACTTTTATACATAACTTTGCAATGTCTACACTTATATTGCTCAATTCTTTAAGGGAATTATTGATTAATCATGAGTAAAAACAATGAATGTTCAATTTTTGTTTTATCTTTAAAAGTTATTCCTGTTTTCTTATGACTACCTATTCTCAGGGAATAGGCTCCTCTCTACTATTTGGGGTTAGTAATTACTGCAAAAATTATCTAATTCAATCAATCTTATCACTTACTAGAAAAAGATTAAGAGGAGACTTGGCTCCTGAAATAATAAAGCTCTTTATTTTTGTGGAAAATTGCAATTGATCAAATTTGTCTTGAACTCCTTATATATTTATTGGATCTCCAACATATTCCTTAGGAGAAGCTGATGGGAGCATTCTTATAGGGCAATCATAACTTAAATAGAGGCTTTTTAAAAGTTAATTGGTCAAAGGTATGTATGCCAAAGCATGAGGAGGGTTGGGAATGATCACAATCGAAACTACCAATAAAGGGCTTATGATGAAAAGACTATAAAATATTTCAAGATAAAGAGACTTTGTGGGTTAGATGGTAGCAAAATTATATCCTTAAAGGTAATATCATATGGTCCATCTCTCGTAAATCTATACACTCTTGGTGCATGACTTAATTACTGAATCTAAGGGATAGTATAGAGCTAGGTATCTTACCCAAAACTAGGGATAGAAGTAATGCTTTCCTATGGTTTGAAAATTGAACATGTTATGGTCCTATAGTTAGAATTCCTGAGTTAGTACAAGCCTGGAATTGCTTCCCTACTAAAGCTAGAATCAAATCACTAATCAAATAAAGGCATTGGGATAAGTTCCTATTGATTTAGAGCATTTAACTCAAAACTATCAGCCTTATCCTAGAATATAAGATAGTTTCACATAGCTCAAACATCCTCGTGGCAAGTTTGGTAACAGACTATGCAAAGATTGGTTGGTCCATAGAGGCCAAGTTACTAATATTCTTGGGTGGAATTAGGCTCTTATACGTAATACTTCTTTCTTAAGCTGACAACCTTAAATACATTGAATACTATACATATGTTACCTTATTTGAAACACTAATGGAGTTTATGTGCTTTGCAATAAGTTTTTGGAATCTAGATCTCATATCTTCTTTGAATGTAACTTTTCTTTGTCCTTATGGAGTATAGCTAAGGGAAAATTCTCCTAGAAATTCAATGGGAATTCTTACCAAGATATCTTGTAATGGCTACAAAATTAGTCAAATATGCTTAAGGCTAATATGGCAATTTACCAAATTTACCTTAGTGCTTATGTTAAGGAGATATGGAAGGAAAGAAACTATAGAATAAATGAATATGTTAAGTAATTATATTTTTAAAATCAAATAAATTTGACAGCAATATTGGTAGAAATATAATGGAATATATGATTCCTTAAAGCAGAGACTATGGACACAGAAAATTAACAAAATAAGTGACGTTTATAAGTATAATATATATTTTCTTCTTTTACATCTTAATAATTCCTTATTATAAAAGTCACACTATCAAAAGATGGATAGAAACATGATACCAATGGATATAGAAAGAATAACATATAAAAAAAGGCCAAACTTTCCTTCCCTATTATCTCAATATTCACCTAAATACCTCTTGATGGATATTATATTACGGTGAAATTAGTAGTTTTTGTATGAAAATTGTGTGGATAAGGATGGAAGGGAAAACAAAGAGAATTATTAGGGTTAAGTATTGTGTAATGTATAATAGATAAGACACAATGTGAGACTATTAGTTAAAAAGAAGTATTAGATAGCCTCAAATAAATTAGTTTATACCTTAATTATGTAGGTGGGATAAAAAATCATATAATATTTTTTATGAAAGAAGAACTTGGATTATTATTATTCTTCTAATGCAATATCATTTCCTATTCAAATTCTATATCTTTCTTATCTCTAATAACAATAGTTAAATTCTTATTTCAACACACCATTTTAGACATAGTTGTGTAACAAACTCTATTGAAGAAAACTAATAATGAACACATTTCTTTAGTCAATTGCATGGTTATCTCTGTCTATCATATAGTCCATTTTAAATTCATTAAATAAACATGGTCCATTATGCATTCGTGTAAGAAAACATGTTGAACATATCATTTAATGAACACAATATGACCCAAGATTGTGTAGTAATCCATGTACCAATCATATGACAATTTAGTTAACATTTAAAAAAACACTTTAGGGTAAACACTTCAGTTTATAGGCATGTACCAACCTATGTCTTTCATATTATGCCTTTGTATTACCATACATTTACTCAAGTTATTCCCATACACTACTATTTTCATATGGGTCAGGTGATGCTCTGAGCTCCTTGGTAAGCTTAGTGGGAAAGTCACTAGTTTTTTATTCAACTACTGCTAGACATGAGAAAACCTGTTATGTAAGAATTTACATGAAAGGTAATTTTAAGAATGGACTACCAAAAACAATGTCAGTAATGAAATTGGATGAAGCTAGTGAAATAATCAAAACAGAAATCCAACTCTTTTATAATTGAAAGCCTCAATTGGGAAACAAAATCTTGAAACCTACAAGAAAAAAAATTCATGTCATGGGACTATTATGACCTAATAGGGATTATTGAGGATTCAATAACTCAATCAAATGGAGAAATTTTACCTACTTCTCAACTAGAATTATTAAGAGATTTATTTAAAGAATTGGAGGTTCAGATAAACAATCAAGGCAAGGATAAAGAGCCTAAAGATAAGTAGATTGAAATAGAGGATAACAGAAGAATAGAAACAAGTCCTAATAGCACTAACCTTGAAGTTAAGGAAAAAGATTAGGGAATCATATATCTAACTTAACTATGGAGCTAGCTAAGTAATCATCTACTGTCACTAATAGGAAATCACAAAGAAAGAGAAGCAAACCCAAAGGGGATAGGTAGTTACCTCTCACACAAACTCCTATGCTTTTTTAGAATATGAAGGGTATGAATTAACCCCATAAATGACACATTATTAATGATCTAATGTTTTAGGGAGGGAACCAACTATATTAGGACTATAAGAATTAAGCTAACAAACTGTAAGAAATTATGAAATTTCTAAATAAAGATTCGTCTTTTGGATCCAATTATGAGCATTACTGTAATGGAAGAATTTTATATTCATTCAATAAGGAGAAAGTACAAGTATCAACCCTGAGTAGCTCTGACTAATATATTCATTTATCTTATACTGATTATATATACGACATTTCTATCATTTATGCATACAATTTTGAATTCCAAAGACTCAAACTATGGGAAGATCTCAATACATTCAAAATTCAATGTCTAGACTTTAGTAGTTAGCAGGTGATTTCTACTTTGTTTCACACCCTTTTAAAGCTCAGGGAGAAAAAGTGTCTTTAAATTAGGCAAGGTGTTAGAAAATGCAATTGGCACGCTTGAGGTGATTGATTTAAAATATTTTTGGAACTCTTTACTTTGAGTAATAAATAGCTAGGCAGATGTTTCATTAGGAAAAAGCTAAATAGAATACTAGTTAACCAAAGCTGGTTCAGAAAGCTCCCTAATTCCTTTATTCACTTTGGCTCTCCCATGTGCTTAGATTATTCCTTTATGAAAATTTAAAGTTTCACCGTACTAGTTTCCATTAATGCTCCATTAAGATTCTTTAACTTATTAACCAATAAGGAAGGTTTCATAGACCTAGTAAAAGAAGTATGGGACAACTAGATTGTAGGTGTAAGTCTTTTTAGATAATGAGAAAAAATCCAAATCCTAAAAAATAGGTTAAGTTATTCCTAAATTCATATGGTGGTCCCTCTATAACTTAGATATTTCAAGATGCCAAGATTGGGTTAAAAAAAGCACAAGAACCTTGTTATCTTATTCCTAACAACCAAGAGCTAAAAGTTTATGAGAAAATTAAAGGTCTTTAATAAAGCACTACTTAACCATAACTCTATATTCATGAAAATTCCTAGAACTAATTAGTTGAAAAAAGGAGACTTCAACCTTAATTACTTCCATAATTCTAGTCCATTCAGAAGAAATTCTAAAAACATCAATTACCTGCTAGATGAAAATGATCAAATGGTTATATAAAAATCCTCCATTGAAATCATTATGCTCAAGTTCTATAAAGACCTTTTAGAAACTAGTTCTTTAGGTTTGACTAATATATAGGATCTACTAGAGTTAATTAGACTTCTTCAATCTTTACATTAGGAGACTCTGGAAAGATTACAGTAGTCAGCAACTTACCAGGAAATCAAAAAAGTTCTCTTTAACCTTAACCAAGGAAGACTCTAGGTTTTGATGGCTATAATGCTTATTTCTTTAGAAAAAACTTGGCATATCACTGGTAAGCTTCTTCTAGAGGCTATCATTGAATTTTTGAACTTTGGAAAATTTCTAAAAGAGATTAATACTACTTATATATGCTTGACTCCTAAAGTTCCTAATGCCAACTGCCTTAATGATTTTCGACCTATATCTTGATATAATATTGTTTATAAAGTGATCTCTAAGCTATTAGCCAACAAATTAAAAGAGAATCTGAGGTAGTTAATCCATTTTTCTATAAATCCTTTATTCTAGGCATAACCATTTTGGACAATATCCTAATGGTCTAGGCTGATGAGGACTATAATACCAGCAAATCCATCAAAATTTGTGCTATTAAAATGGAATTCTCTTAAACTTTCGATACTCTTCAATGGAGCTTCATAATGAGTAGCCTAAAATGGCTTAGCTTCACCAAAAGGTTCATTAATTAGATCAAATCAACCTCTTTCCTAAAGTGTGCTCGCTAATGGATGCCCAAGCAAACATTTTAAAAGTTTTAATGGGATAAGGTAGGGAGACCAACTTTCCCCATAGTCATTTTTCATATCATGAAGATTCTTAGCAAGATAATCAAGATGAACATATCAAGAGCTCCTAGTTTTAATTTATTGGAGTTATATAAATATAGTTCCCTAGAAAGCAAGTGTATTTAGATGTAACTTTATCTTCTTCAGTTACAGTTTTGTAATGGAAATATTTATTATTAATAAAACAAAAAAATGATTTTATTTATGTGAGCATTATATATCTAGTCAAAATGTACCAAGATTCTTTTGTAAGTAATATGTATATACATAGAGATGTATTAGAAACATTTATAATATTATAATCTAAATTAATGGATTCACAGTTGAATAATCAAGTTGATCGCTTAATTGTGGTTTAGACTATAGTGTTGCGATTTATCTCCGTATAATTAAAGGAGTTTACTTCAAGGTAAGTTTCATATAATGATAGTAGTCGACTATCGATAATGATACTATTAAATGAATCTAGAATCAAGTATGTTTTCAAAAATAAAGTAGGGTGGCGTAAATTTCTCTTTGTTTGGCCAACGTTGTGCGTTGGTT
>JANSVA010000006.1:11036956-11061735 GCA_025504915.1 Erythroxylum reticulatum
CCCCCCCCCCCCCCCATATTTTCTAAAATCTTATCTAACTTAGTGTTCATCAAGTTTGTTTTCCCCTGCTACAAACCAGGTGGTCCTTGAGGTTAAAATTGGTCTCCCGCATTGTTTGACCAGGAAAGGTTCGCGTGATTCTTCCACCTAGGATTATATGTGTTTAAGTAAGGGTTGTTCCCCCCTCCTCAATTCTGAAATCTTATATAACTTAGCGTTCATCAAGTTTGTTTTCTCCTATTGCAAACCAGGTGGTCCTTGAGGTTAGAATTGATCTCCTGCATTGAATGACTAGTAAAAGTTCTGGTGATTCTTCCACCTAGGGTTATATGTGTTTAAATAAGGATTGTTCCCCCCTCCTCGACCAAATTGTTCTCTCATATAGTTAACTTGTTCCAATTCATGGTCTTTCATTATAAAGCAATCAATGGTTTCATGGTTATCTTGTCCACACAACAGACATCTTTGCTTAATGGCTTTCACAGGAGCTAAAAAAGAAACTTTCATATTATTTAACTATCGGGTCAAGTTATCAATCTTAGCTTGCATTTATGTGATTAGGTTAACAACTAAAGCTCCTTTTTGCTCACAAAGGGTTGTATATTGTCTACTCCTGTCCATTTTCCAAAGAAAACTCTCACTAGTTATTTCCATTAACAACTCTTTCACTTTATCAACCATCTTACTCACTATAGATCCACCAGTTGCACATCTATAGTGCCTCTTGCTGATGGTTTAATTCCATTATATAAGGTTTGCAATAGGAATTCCTTTTGTAGGTTATAGTGTGGGAACCTCCTTTGTAAATCCTTATACCATTCCTAAACCTCATATAGTGATTCCCCACCACTTTGTTGGAAATATGTGATTTTCTTTATCAATTTCATAGTCTTCTCAAGAAGGAAGTACTTTTTCAGGAATGCATGCACTAACTACTCCCAAGTTGTGACATTTATGGGATTCAATAAATGATATCATGCCTTAGCTATATCCCTTAACGTGAAAGGGAAGAGCCTCATCCTAACAACATCTTCCGACATTCCATGATATCTAAAGGTATCACATATTTCTAGGAAAATTACTATATGCACGTTATGGTCCTCATTAGTCAACCCATAGAATTGCACATTTATTTACAGCATGTTCAGTAAGGCAGGCTTAATTTCAAATGAAGCTACTTGAATCGGTGGTTGACCACTCATAAGGTAAAGTCCTTGGTTTCCTCCTTGATCAAATTCTTGGTGAAATTCTTCTGCCATAGGTTCTTCAATTTCTTCGTTTTGACGTCTTGCTTGTAAAATTGCTTATTCCAAATGGGTGATTTCAAGTGCCAAGGTTTTAGTAATTTGACTTAAAACTTCGAGTAACTCTTGTGTTCATGCAACTGCGATGACACAAGATGAGTAAAAATTCTTTAGACTAAAGGAATTCAACTAATCCTGAGTAATTCCCCATTAATGACACCAAAAACTTGTTGAGCAAGTTTTAATCTTATAAAACCCTCAATATTTGGAAAAAGGATGGATAGCAACATAGTTTATGAGGTGTCGATCACATTAGGAATTAATGAACTAATTGAATCCTAATTTATCTATGCAATTCAAATGAAAATAAAAACTAAACCGAAAAGTAATCAATTAAATATGGAGTGATTGAAATGATAATTCTAAATTAATGTAAGAAACCAAATTTGCGCACCACAAATTGACAATTGAAATTCAAACAATGAAGATTAGCAAATTATGAGAAAGGAGATTTATCCTATCGTCAACTTTAACTTTGTCACTTTTGTGTTAATACGGTGTAAGTCCTAGACTTTCGAAGGGCAAATTAATCTCTCTCAAATTGTGATCACTAAGCCTTAAATCATAAAGTCTAATTAAGTTGAGTTACCGAACATGTAATCTCTTAATTAACAAAGCAACCCACAACGTAATTAGTTCTTAAGTGTTCTAATAAACAACTTGGTCCTCACACAAGATCTCTCTCTATATAATTACTTATTTGATTATTTGCGTGGTCTATTATATCATTTAACTCTCATTAACCAACCTAATCATTTTGCATTTTGTTCACTCTCCTGATTTATTAACAAAGTATGCAATTACAACAAATAATCACAATATCCAGTATCATTAACAACAAAAACAACTAGATTAACAATAAATCAAGTATAAATCCCTAAAAGAAGTTAGAACATCCTTAAACCAAGGTTCATCATCATCAATTCCATCTCATACATCAATTAAATGAAATAAAAGATGGAAAGAAGAAACAATAACTTGGGAGGACTGGAGGTTAAAGCAGAAGCTTTACCTACTCTCTCTTTTTCTCTCTCTACCTTCTTCCTCTTACTTAGCTTTTCCCTCAAAATGATAAATGGAGGTCCCTTCCTTTAGGTCATTTCTCTTCTTTTATATAATCCTTTACTAATTGGAGTCAAAAATATAGGTTTTACCAGAGCCTAAGAGTTTAAAATAACCCACAAAAACTTAAGTTAAGGAGGCTAGTCCACGTCTCTCATCGCATAAGCCACGGTTATGGTCAATTAAAATAAGCTTTTGTCAGGCCACGATCGTGTCCCTAGGTCCTCCACTAAGCTTCCTCTAAATCTTCTCTATTCTTTGATATCTAATCTCAAACACTAACAAATACCTCAAAGCACCTCAATCACACAAAATTAAAGCTCAGTAGCATGTTTTAACTCATATAAGACTCAAAACACAAATATCTAATTAACTAACACAATTCTAAACCTAAACATGCATGAATTAATTAATTAACAACTAAAAACATATTAAAAGGACTACTAAAACATCATGCAACCTACAATTATCAAATGCTCTCTCAATCTATATTATGAGAAACAAGGCTCAAATGAGCTATTTCAAGGCAACTAAGGCTTAATGGCCAAGTTACAATTCAAAATCCTAAATGAACTCAACTAGATAAATCACATCTTATCCTAATCAAATTGCACCACACTAACTAATAGGATGGAATGTTGGGCCCCAAATTGCTTTATTGATTTTATCAAGCATGATCTAAATAAATTTTTTGGTCTTGATAGATTAATGATTTTTGGAGTATTAAAGGATTAATGTTGTAAGAGTGTATTAAGGGTAAAATTGGCAAGTCACTTAAAGTTAAAAGATATAAAGCTTATATTGGAGGGAAAAAGGGTCATTTTATGATTATTAAGAGTATAATTTAGAAGAAGAAAATTGTGAGTCAGAAGATAAAGAGGGAGACTGTCGTTGGAGACAAAGGAAGAAGAAGAGAGAGAAAGAGAAAAACTAGGGTTTTAGAGATTCTTGAAGACCTTGAAGACTTTGAGGCTAAAACTAGTAAGTATGAGCATTAACCCTTCTTGATTGTTAGATGAAGCATATTTAGTGATAGATAGAAGTGAAAAATAAAGTGAATATGTGTAGGCAGTTGTGGTTGAATGATTTATGTTAATGTTTTATTGTTTGGTTAATGATCAAGAGTAGATTATGAATTTATTGTGAATGAAATTGAGTTGAAAATGAAGTAGAAGAGAAGGTTTAGGTTTAAGATGGGTTATATATGAAATAGTGGAGGTTAAAAGGATGAAAATGTAGTGAAACACATTCTCAGAACGTGTTTCTGGACAAGTTTGCCAAGGCGAAATCCTGGCGTCACCATAGCGAACTTTAATTTTTCATGCACAAAACATGTTTTGGTATTTTGGACATAATTTTTTCTGTATATGTCCAAATGGACTAATTCTTAATTTCATGTAAACTAGAGACATAGGGAGATAAATTGCATTAAGGAATAAAGTCTAAATTCAGTATCTAAGAATATCATGTTTTGGATGGAAGTTGAGTGTAGAACATTGTTTCAACATAAGAACAGTCCGAAATTGTTTAGGTATAACTTTCCAATTTCTAAACCAAATTAAATGGAATTTTGGTTATTGTTTTAGGAAATCAAGTGAGGAAAGAGGAGCAAGAGCAAATACATCCCTAATCAAGTTTATAAGCAAGAAATTCAAGGTGGGTACATGTTTATAATAAAGTAAATAAGCCACTAAATGTTTTATTTGAATCAAGAAAGTTTAATGATTTAAATTGCATCATCAATGTTGCCCTTATTGCTTCTTGAATGAATTGTGAAATTTTTATATGTTTGCCACATGAATTGTGTTGATGATTGATGAAAAGACTTTGGAAAGGATTTCTCTTTGAAAGGATACATGTTTATGAAATCATGTTTTTAGAAATGGTTTCCAAAATATATCAAGTGTTTGAAAAGCAAGTTTTCAACAAAAAAAAAGAGTGTCATTTTGGGCAACAAGTTTACAAGTTATGAAATATATGTTATGTGGGTTTGTCGTAGTCCCTCAAGGATGTCACGTGCACATTGATCAAGTTAAAGGCTTCTCCCGCCTGCCCGCTAGTGGCACGGAGCTTCTTCATGGACTCCCTCAAGTTTACGACTACACAGGACTATTATATGGAAATGTGTAGTGCATCATGTTTGTGGATCTCCCCAAACCATTCTGATGTGCTTATGTGCTTATGATCTATTGACATGTTTGATGCATATATGATTTAAAATTTCTCATTAATTGTTTGATAAATTGATAATTTTGAGGTATAAGTGTTTGATGATATTTACATGTGAAATTACTTTGGTTTCAAAAATGTATAATGGCAATGAGTTTCGAAAATGCTTTTTGCTTGTTTCTCGATTATAAATATGTTACCCACGAGCTTTAAGCTCACCCTCATTCTCCTCCCCCTATTCAGGTGATGAGCAAGAGATCGAGTAAGTCAAGAGTTACGACATCACTCCGAATTGGAATACTTTTGTATTTGTAAGTTAGATTTTTTAGAATTCAAGGCTTTAGCCGCATTTCAAATTCTGCTAGTTCAAATGTATTTTGTATTTTTGGTTCTCAAACTTAACTGATGTATTATGGCTTGAAATGTCATTAAAGCTTTGTAAAACTTTCATCTTTTGTTATAAATGAAATATGTGTTTAGATTTGTCTATAATTTTTCTTATTTTCGCAAAGTATCCAATTATGGAAATGAGATTAAGTTTTTGAGAACCTGTTTGGGGTTAGGCTCTTATCCATTTTGTTTTTGGTTTGAGTTGATAAATATGGTTGAGGGCTTTTAAGTTGGCATTAGTAAGATAGGAAATTTCAAGTTATGGGTTCTACTTCAGGGGTTTTCGTCGCGACAAAGCCAAGAGTTCCTGTGGCATAAATTAAACCAAAGTTCTTTATTTTTGTTGGCGTAGTGAGTTCGCCACGACAAGACCACATGGTCACCGCGGCAAAAATAAAATTTTGGGCTTGCCGTAGCGAAGTTCAATCGCTCGCCATAGTGTAAAATTCCTAAAGGGTCCAGGGGATTTTCTCAAATATGTTCGCCGCAGTAAAGCCCGCCTTTGCTTCCAAAAGATTTTTCCTTTAAATTTCCAAATTCTAAGCCTTCCTCCACACTCAAGCTTCATGATCCCATGTCTGATGTTGGGCTCCGGAAACGGGGTACAACATGGAATCCCCATCCAAATAGGACTCTGTCTATTAGGATTTATCTACTTCACAATTAACAAGATAAGAGGTTACATTTATATAAGAATGATACATCCATATCCATAAAGATCTTAACTATCTTTAGATGATCCTCCCACATGGTCTTTATCTTTTAGATTTAACGTCTATTAGTTATGATATTATCTACCACTTCATCCAATATCTCCACATGATCTCTATTTATTGATGATGACTCATCCAAGCCTAAAGCCTTTTATAGCACACTAGTCTACCTAATGCTTACCTATGTCAAGTCCATTAGCCATGATCTATTTATTTGAGCATAAACTAAGTCTTTAGTCCATCAAGAACGTAGCAGTAGCTAAGTTAGTCCATACAGGGTCTGAAACTCTAACAATACTCACACCATGCTTAATCTAACTTGGAGCTTTCGTATGTCACCTTCATGCGGGTGATCTAGCTAACCTTTAACCTAAAACCTGTTTCTAATTGGTTTTGAAATGCCTTTATATGCTAAGAGACTAACAAAGTAACTCCACCAAATTAGTTTAATGCACTCATTAAACTAGTCTAAAGGTAGGCATTTACTTGATCCCCAAACTGCCATACAGTAGTATCTTTTTCCCATGTACCTTTCGTGATCAGCTTTCATTTTCACTAGATTAAGAATTTAGTCCTTTAATTCTTTTCATGTTGCCCATTGTTTGATGATCCAAGATCTTCTCCACTTAATCCTTGAACTTTTTTCTCACAATCGGTGGAGCTCTCTTCACCTAACTCCTATTCGAATCTAATGCATCCTTATAATAAGGTTTGAGAAAACTAACAAGAAAAGTAAGGTGCACCTTCAATATCTTGGGTAACTTCAATATGTATACCACATTCCCTATTTTACTTATCACTTCAAATGGTTCATTGTACTTCAACACCAATCCATGATGTACTTGCACACCAATGCATGATGTACTTGCTTACTTGAAATCTTCTTCTAAATCCGTAGAGTAAGTTTCAATAGTACCTTATCTCCCACATCGAACTCTAACGGTCTTCTGCATAAGTCTGCTCGCTTCTTCATCCATCAAGAAGCTTTTGAAAGACTATCCCTCATATCATCTAACAACTCTTGCTTCTCCATCAAAAACTTGTACACTGTAGGACTCCCACTTATCTTTTGTTATGCAATCTTGAGTGGAGTTAAAGGTTATTACCATAAAACTATCTCAAAGGGACTATTCTCTATAATAGAAGATCTATGTAAGTTATAACAAAATTATAAAATATTAAGTAAACTTACTAGCTACATTGACTTGGACTTACATAATGCCTTAAACACTCCTCCAATAAACCATTGATCCTCTCATTTTAGACATGCTTCTATGAGTGAGTTGCCGTTAAAAACTTCAAATCGTAACCCATTATTTTGAAAAGCGATGTCTAGAATTGGCCTATAAATCTGGCATCTCAATTACTTACAATATCTGTAGAGACTCTAAAGTATTTCACTGCATTCATATAGAACAACTACACCGCAACATCCGAGAGATAAGTTACTAATGCTGACATTTCCACTCAACTATCACCTTCACTTTCTTCGGATCCATCGTGATCTAACCCTTGCTTACTAAACAAATCAAAATTTTGCTCTGTAATTGTGTAAACTCACACTTCTCCATCTTCGCATAGAGCTTGTGTTGCTTGAGCCACTAGAACAATTTCTTCAAGTGCTCCATATGTCATGTCATATTAGTGTTGTACACCACGATTTCATCAAGATACACCACAATGAACTCGTTAAGGAAGTTATACAACACATCCTTCATCAGGTTGTAAAATGTAATAGGGGTATTAGTCAATCCAAACGATGTGCCTAAGAATTTGTATAACCTATATTAAGTCATGAATATTGTCTTTTGCTCATCACCCTCAGTTATCTGCACTTACCAATACTCACTCTAAAGATCAAACTTCAAGAAAACTGCAGCCTTTCATAATCCTTTATCAAATCTTGAACTAAGGGAACATGATACTTATTTTTTATTATTACCTTGTTCAAGGATTAATAGTCCACGTACATTTGAAGTGGTCCATCTTGCTTCTTATAGAACAGCACCGGGGCACCTTTTAGGGCTTTGGAAGGTTAGACAAATCCTACCTCCAATAATTCACCAAGTTATTTTCACAGATCCCTCGATTCCAGTGGGAACATCCTATATAGGGAGCATATAATTGTGATGGCTTCGAGTGCCAACTCGATCCTATGATTGATCTCTTAAATAGGGGGAAGCGTTTTAGGCAAATCTTTTGGAATCATATCCTAATACTCCCTTAATAAATTTGCAACTACATCGAAGATTTACACCACATAGTCACCATCAGTCTCCCATATGGTAACGAGATAGGTCTCCATACCTTTCTTTAGCCCTTTCTCAATGCTCATAACTAGCACATATGCTACTATTATATCATCCGTCGTTCCACCACCAAATTTATAACATTTAACATGTAAGGAAATTTGTTCATGCATGATCATTATACCTTTTAAACTTAGATATGATGCCACCTTTGCTACCTTCAAGAAATTGATCCCTAGTATCAACCCAAAATCTTCAAGCGGTATGACCATGTAATTAAACTTGGCACAGTAACTCTCTATGCTCACTAGGACATTATAAGTAGCTCCTACCACTGCTCATGCCTTCCCTATAGGGTTCTTTATCTTTGTTTGGGTCTTTGAAACCTTAAGCCCCAACTTGTGCACTAACTTTTTTATCATAAAAGAGTGTGTCGTACTTATATCCAGTATTGCAGTTTTATCCTTCCTATTGACTCGTATTCCAATGTACATTAGCTTGTCAAAACGTTAGATCACCTTTAACCACATTCATCAAAACAATCAGATTAATTATCACTTCTTAATCTTCTTCCTCTTATTTGACAATCAAGGCACTTAGCTTTTCCTTCCTTAGACATTATCTCACAAAATGTTGACCACTGCATAGATAATAAGAAAATTTGCCCTTCTTAAAGGACATCTCCCTACTCTTGAAGCCACCATTTTGCTTCTCTTTCCCCTTGAAATCTCCTTTTTTAGAGTCTTTCTTTTTACCCTCTCACTCTTCTCTTGTTAGGCTAGGCCTTTGCCCTTAGAAGAAGTAGAAGAGCCTAACTAAGTTTCCTTCATCACTTGAAAATATATCAAGGTATCACCAGCCACAATTGCACCAACCATATACTTCACATTTTTCCTCAATTATTCCATTTGTGCCCATAGTTGTAACCCAAAAAATAGTTTAAAATTTTTCCCTCATCTAACATATTATCAATGTCCAATAATAGAGAGCTAAATTTCGTAACATACTCTGTTATCGATTTGTCTTGTTTCATCTTCTTCAAAGCATCCCTTGCGAGCTAATATGTATTAATCAAAAGGAATTAATCCTTTAACTCCTTATTTATCTTCTCCAATGTACCAATAGGATCTGTACTTGCACTAATTTCAACAAAGTTCCTCATTCTCCACCAAAGCTTGACATCTCCATCCAAGTACACAGTCATCACATTGACCTTTTCAGCACTGGGTACCTTAGTAGTCGTAAAGTACTGCTCTATATCCCACAAAAATTTCTTGAGCTCCTTCACATTTCGCACACCCATAAAAACCTTGGTTTCACACACCTTCACTATGGTGTTCTTGACACATCCAACATAATGTGCTGCAATAGCATGCCTTAGGATCGTCTTCTAGAGTGTAATCTCCTCTTGTGCCCACATCAAATATGTTATTTGATGGTGCAACAGTTGGATCTACTCCTCCTAAGAGTCCCTTATCCTAAAATGACTAGGCTACCTACCCGGTACATTACTGTGGCCCTCCAGTCAATATCTTATCCAATTAGAAAGTTCCCGAAGAGCTAAACCTGTTGCCATTTTTAGTCGAAAAGCTTTAACTCAATATAAAAAGATATAAGTGGTGGAGTTTTTTTTCTAAACCATTTTATTAAAAAATTTGGCAGTATAGCGACAACATTTTGACATTTTCAAAATTTTTAAAGTCTTAATAAAAGTTCAAAACACTTCTATATTCATATAAAACTCCAACTAAAAATTTTGGACTTCAAGTCCACTTACAAGCAATCTCAAAAATAAATTCAATAAACTTTACAAACTAAAACATATTAATGTATTTCGTTTAAAAAAAACTTTATATACATGCCTTCTTTAAACAAACTACATTCCAAAACACATTCATTGATATGCATTAATTCTCAAATAAACATTTACAAGGAAAAAATGCCTACACAACAACACGTGAAGAAGCAAACTACTCGAGAAGTGGAGTCCCTGCTACTGAAGCTCTTAAGCGTGCATTTGGGAAAAACAGAAAATAAAGTGTGAGCCAAACGAGCTCAGTAGGTGTTAACATTTCTATGCAACCCATATTTAGCAATTTAAACCCCCTAAAAAAATTCATTTCATTTCTTATGATACAATACCAATATAAAACATAGATGCTTTATGAAATCAAATTTCTCAAGTCACTTTTAAAGTAAATTATGGTGGCATCATTATTTTCCTAAAGTTTCTTATACGACATAGCCCACCCCTAACTTTTTTGTCATATGGTACCCTTAGGGATAAAATCACGAAACTAGTTTTACATCACTTATCCATGACTAGTTAACCACTAGTTACAAAGTTGGTTATACATCATTTACCTGCACTAAACACTAGTTACAAAGTTGGTTATACATCACTTACCTGCACTAAGTTAATCGTTATATATCGATAGTTACAAAGCTAGCTCTACATCGCTTACCTGCAACTAGTTAACCACTACAGAGCTAGTTCTAAAAAGCTTTCCCACACTAAGTTAGTCACTATACACTGTTATAATAATATGTATAAAACCTAACGATGTGTCATATGCTAAAACTCATTTTCTTTTTCTCAGCCAATAACCTAATTTCAATGTAACTCCAAATTGTATGAAATTCAACTTTTAAACTTCAATTCACATATTGCTAAAACATACACTTATACTAGCAATATTCACTTGTAATGTATCATTCACCTAAAAGCTCATAATCATACAACATAAAGTCACATGTCATCAATTCTTTTGCAAAGAATTTATTCATATGAAACAATTTAAAATACACTCACAGTTTTGCAAACTTATCACTAAGCACACTCATGTGTTTTATTCTTCTCGTTTACCTACACAAATCGTATTTCGCTTAGGCTTTTATTTCCAAAATTGAAAATAAGACATTAAAACTATGTATTCGGTCTAATTGAATTTGAGATTAGTAATTAATTGCGTAACACATACACTAATTGTGTTTCTGCTAACTTCCATAAACTAACCTATTGCTCTCCATTTCAAATTATAACTTCTGAAATTACTTAAATACCATCTTTTACCCATTCTAACTTATCAATTTCTTCAAAACACTATTTCACCCAATTAATTTACCATAACCATAATCAATCTTCAATAACTCACACCAAAAATTACATTTCCTCTTTAGGCCAAATTGTTCACTACATATATATTTATATTATCATTTGATTTTCTTTCCAATTTTTCAATACAATTTACCGAAGATTCATGCCAAGCATCATCCAAACACATCATAAACCATTTCAACTTCATCACTTGCCACATACACTTTATATACAAAATTTTCCAAATAATATCATAATAATTCATTGAATAATTCCAATGTCACAAATATACTTAATGACCATCCATAATCACATTCATATGGTCATTACATCATATCCATACTTTTATACCAAAAATGCCCTTAAGGCTAAACTTAACATATTTTACATCAAATTTTTCCAATTCAATTCTTTTTCATTTCTTTACTTCTTAGCTTCAAAACCATGCTATGAACATCATGAAACATCAAAATAAAATTTTTAGATTAAATCACACTAGAATCCCTAGCCATGGTCGATCCTCTCACTCTTGACTTATTGGTTTGCTTTCTTGTTTTCAATTCTTAAATGCTTCTAAACTTATTATCTACTCCGTGGAAAATCAAAAATCATCATTTATCTTAAATACATCCATCTCACACAAAAACCCACAAAACTAGAAATTAAAACTAGAAAAACTTACTACTTTTCCTTCAATCTTTTAGATAATTGTTAAGAACCTTTACTTGATCATAATCTCTTCAAATCTTCATCAAAACTCATCAAAATGGCAGCCCTCTTCTTCCTCTTCTCCTTGGACATAAGTCATCCTTGCTTCTCTTCTTTCTTTTTTATTTTTTGATCTCTCATAGCTGTGTTAAAAAATGAAGAAATTGTCTTAATTTTTGGTTTTTATACTCCCCATTAATGAGACACACATCACTCTCCAATTGGTCCTCTTCTAATGCCCATCAATCCACTAACTTCTTGTAAAAAGACAAAATTGTACTTTAATGAATTTAATTCACAAACTAACCAAATGAAGTTCATAACGTATTTTTTAATCATCTTATTATCAAATTGACCATAAAATACTCTAACTAGGGTCAACACTTATTAATTGGATGCTTTAAAAAATTTCAATTGGGTTTAAAATCATCAATACCCATTATTTTCCAAAAAGGGCATTTTAGTCCTAAACTTTCAAAACTCCCGAAATCCATCCAATCGGACTTATTATCTATCCGTTTCAGCATTATTAAACTCTTATACTTATTCTGGATATTTTTCGATATTTCAAGGTTAGGTCCCTTAAAAAAACACTATTAACCCAAATTTACAATTCATCCAAAAGCACTATTCACCAAAATAAAAATTTATATTCAATAAAAGAAAAGGTTCGAAGTTTTACCCCTCCAATATCCCAAACCAAGTATTATAGGATGTGAATTCTTCCTCTCATTAAAGAATGGGCCCTACGAATGCCCCCATTTTGTTGACATACACCGTCAAATTGTTGCCGCTTGCCATATCGAAGAGTGGCTCTGATACCAGTTGTTACAAAGGCTTTCTAAGTACCAAACTTATACCGCAAGTGCACTTACTCTTAGGTCTGTTTAAGAAAGATTTAGTATTTTCCTATATGATCGTCAACAAACCAACTTATTCTCTAAAACCTCACGAACCTCGCAATGTTTAACTCTCACACTCTTACAAAGATTATTGAGAAATGACTAAACTAAAAAGGAAACAATAGAAGCATGAAAGAGATACAATAAATATTAACCTTTATTACTTACCTCAAAGTATATAAAGGAATGCTTTTTAAATCTATGTTATAAGGAGCAAGACTCAATTGAGCTATTTACTAACACCTATGGCTTGATGGCCAAGTTACAATTCAGAATCCTAACTAAAATCAACTAGCTAGAACATATTTTATCCTAATCAGATTACATCATACTAATCAGTAGGATGACACCCTTATCCAAATAGTACTTTATCTAATACGATTTATCTACATCATAACTAGCAAGATAATAGGTTACATTTATCTAAGAATGATACATAAATATCTACGAAGATCTCCACTATCTTTAGATGATCCTACTATATGGTCTTTATCTTTTAGAGTTGATGTCTATTTGTTATGATCTTATCTGCCGTATCATCTAAGATTCTCCCACGATCTTTATCCATTGATGATGAGTAATCCAAGCCCAAAGCCTTTTATAGCACACTGGTCTAACTCAATGCTTACCCATAGCAAGTCCATTCATTTGATCATATACTAAGTCTTTAATTCATCAAGAACTTAGCTATAGCCAAATTAGTCCGTACAAGGTCTGAAACTCTAACAAAACTCACACCATACTTGATCTAACTTGCTAAGATACCTTGGAGATTTTGCATGTCACCGTCATCTGTGTGATCTAGCTGACCTTTAACTTAAGGCTCATTTCCAATTGGCAGTAAAGTGCCTTCATGTGCTAAAAGGCTAACAGTAGTAGTCAAGCTAATAGTTGGAACAAAGTGACGTGTGTACTACTATTTCTTCCATTATTAGTTTCCTTTTCTTGTAAGTCATGGAAATTAAATTATTGTATTGAGTAATAAAAATTATAAACTTAACTAATGTTGAGAAGTTCATTAGGTGATACAAATTACATTTCGAAACTCAATAAGACAACTTGTGGTGAATTTGACTAAAAAAGAAAACAAGATTCAAGATTTTAAATAATTTTTTTTACCTCATTACTTTAAATTTTTTATTTTTTAACGAATAAAATAGAGGATCGGAAGTACTTACTTAGTAAAGAGTCCACAGATTCCCACCCAACTCAACCCACATATCACCAAGAGTAAAATTCAGTTCTATCCTTGAAACAATTTGCGTATTGTCCTTATTGATCAAATCCATATGTAAGTAAGGATAATGTTTATTTAGGTATATATATATATATATGTATGTGTGTGTGTGTGTGTAGGGATGTTTCTAATTGAAAAGGAACATGTATTTGTTTTTTGACAGTGAGGGACATACAGGGAAAATACTCGAATATCTTCACACGAAAAAAATGTTTTAAATACTGAAAAAAATTATTGTCAAAAGACCAATATTTAGTAGGACACGTCTATGGAGATATACGTATCTTGGACAACCCCTGTGTTAAAGCTAGCAGATGATCTAGCCTCTAAGCGGGGACCAATTTATCGTAGGACTGGACACGTCTCCTGAGATCTATACATCTTTGGGAATCCCTGGGGCAACGTCGCTACTTGGACCAATCTGGCATCCCGAAGAGTTATTGTAGAACATCAAAACCACTGAATTTAAATACTAGCTACTGGTCTGGATGCTTACACCTTAAGTTATAATCAGTAAGATTATAGTACTAGTTAACTAGATAATAATCAAATGGTATGTCTAGTTGTCCAATTGGTGTGCACAATGGGGTTAGGCTGTAACTTTGGAATGCAAACATCGATTATTATGTCAAAATAATGCTAAATTTAATCAATAAACATGGTATGTTGGTGGCTGTTGGAAGGATTGCAAACCTACTTTATTGGGAAATCTAATTGGTTTAATCTTGAGGCCCATAAGTTGTGAATGATTTGGATGGATTCTGTTAGATATGAGTCAGTTGAATGAAGTATAATATTATTAGTCAGGAAGTGCCCTCTTTTCCACCAATAATTGGAGCTTCTATTACATAATTATTATAAGAGTTCAATCTAGTGGAACCTTTTCTTTACACGTTTGATGCAGGCAAAGCGAGACGTATTTTCAATGTTTTGGAAGCATGTTGGGTGTGCCCCCCTATCATAAAATAATAAATATGTCATCGTCAAATTGAGCACTTTAAGTGGATTCCAACTCCTCTTCAACCATGGCTTCCCTTCACCCTGTTATAGTGGGTATCCTTTTCACCACCTAACCCCTTGAAAATAACCATTAAATAAAAATTCCATCCATTAGAAAAAACTAAATTTAGATTCCTTTGATTTAATAGTGGGCTCTCTCAAATCTAGGTGTCCAATGGTTTCAGTCTATATTTCTGTTCCTAAGCAATTGCCTTGCTTTCCACTAGATTCATAGGGTCTAATATGTTGAACTTGCACTCTCTGTTGTCTGTGTTTGAGGATTACAACTAAAAAAGATTGTATAAAATATACGTACACACAATACATCAAACAGAGAACAAAAGGTTTCACTCTTTGCAATTTAGTTGTCCTTGTCAATAGATGTTCTTATACAGTGTGCCCAGCTCGATCTGTTCCTTTTCTTTTTTTCTTGTTACTACTAAAGCTTATCACACTAAAGTTTTTGTCACTTTTGTCTCTCTTCTTTATTTGGTAAGTGCTTTTTTTGCCTTCATTTAATATTTTTCTTGTCTGAGACTGGGATGAAGAGATCATGTATGTAGGTTAAACGAGTGCAATAACATAAGATAATAGCCTAAGAACGATTAGCACTTTGCAATGTATTTTCATTTGCTAACAAAGGATTGAGGATAAGATGTTTACTAATTTTATCTCGCATGCTTTAGTTGCTTTAAAGATTACTTAAGAATGTCGGCGGCTTATTAGCAGCTTTTCAATTCCTTGAATGGATGATTAATTGATTATTGACCAATTTCTATTAGAAGCCGTCATTAATTTCCATTTAGTTTCAAGAAAGTTTTTTTTCCCCTTCATTGCCAGTTGTTGGCTTTTACAATCTTATCTTAGGGTCAATGATGCGTACAGTAGCTATTATTAATTTCATAATCACAAGTCTGGTAACAAATCTTTGGCTATCAAGTCGGAGGGAAAGAAGCAAGCTTTGCTGCTGATTGCAACTGATGGACATATGTTCACGTTAACATGGGTGTATGTAATTGCTTTGATTCATGCCAAACGTAGCTGTTTTGAATGCAAGCTGTCTTAATACTTGCAGATATTCTGACGTCTATGCGTTTACATTTTACTTTCTTCATTTATACGCCCTTTTATTTAAAAATTGGTTTGATGGTAAGGGGGACCTAAAGGAAAAATAATTCCTTTGTATCATAATCTGAAATTTGGTCGGTATATTGGATAAAATATTTATGTATACAAATCCACCGTTAAAAAGTAATTACATATTATGGCTTACATTGCAATTACGGATGATTACAACATCTGTAATTGTGAAAGATAAAACTGAAATTGCAATAAATCGTAACAATAATAATCTGAACCGTTATCGGGCAATATTATGATCACGGTCCATGCAATTTAAAATACGGGTGTTCTCATTGTAATCAAATCAAATCATAATTCAAAACTGATAGAAACAAAGATTTGATCTTGTCATAATCATAAAGGACGTAAGCGGACTGCAATCATTTAACCCTATTTGGATACCGTAAACTCCTGTAATGCCTATAGAAGCTATGATGTTGTGGGTCTAAACTTCGTAGAGCGTCTTACTAAATATATCCTCAACAACAAAGATTAGGCATGCAAAACTTATCATTTCAAGTAATCACGAGCTTTAATAATTTCCAATAAGTGCAGCCTTGATTCTGACTCTCTCTTGGTATCTTTACAACTGTTGATAATATCACATGGGCCTCCATTATTGAGTCTTCAAAATTGTAGTGTTAACTGGGTGTGGTCACCAGGGTGGTGAGACACTAAGTTCAAGAAATTCACATTTCTGTTTGACTATTGGCCACAATTCCAGTTGCCAAGGCTTTAGGGACTCTACCAAAAATCGATCGATTGCAACAATTTTATCCATTGCATAGTCACTAGAGGGACCTTACTGCACACTTATTAAGGTAAACTAATAGAGCACGCGGCAAGCATCCCGCAATCAATGACGTCAAGTGGGTGAACAAAACAAATTCTTTTACAAGAAAGCCTCAACTCATCCTATCGACCAATGCACTCTTTTTACTTTTGGAATAATATGGTCTCGAACAATGCATAACAGCTGCTTAACGCTAAAACTCCGAGGTTCGAGGGATATGAGTTCTTACCAATTGATAGAGACCATGTGTGTGAAGAACTCCAATGGAACGAAATGTATAGCGCTCTGCATGATCAATAAATGTTTTTATAAGATGTGCATGTTAGGCCTGCATTAAATTACTGTTGAAGATGTATGATTAGATCCTGAAATGAAAGGTGTAGACAAGTCGGTTCATAGAAAAGAAAACATTACGAATGTCACATGATATAATTCGGATTCAATAACATACGCATGGTTCCTTTATTAAAAAATTAGGACAAATTTTGCTATATTTTAAAGAACGGATTTTACGATCAATGGACTGCTAATCCAATTGTAAGAACAGTTTTATTCAGTTAAGTGGTTGCCGTGATAAATTTCTCCAAGAAGACCAAGATCGTTATTTTGGTTGTATATACGTTCCCAGAGCCATTTGCAAGCCCCGGTACATTACACGGAGGAGGAGAAGGAACTCTATTCTGTAGTATAGTTTTTATTGGATATGAAAATAAAGAACTGTTTTATATCTAAAATGAATTTCTAATGCCTCCTTCTTTCTACATTTGTCAGTATGTATTTATCTGGAGATTATTTATGGAAGTAAATCATCTAGAACTTGGGGTTACTTTCCATTATTAAGTTCCGTAATATAGTAAATTAAGGACACTTGTAGAAGGTTATGTTCCCTAGTAGCATCACATAACACCTCACAGTTGCGATGAATATATCAGAGAATAGAGATCCCGAATCTTTTTTCCACTTATGAATATTTGGACAAGAAAAATTACATATCCCAATCAACCCTAAACAAATCTAAAATGTAGAAAGTCTTTACACCATAGATCGTGCTTGTGGTGACAGTCGCTTCCACTCCACCAGTCTTTGTAAAAATTCCTTAACCTGCATCGATATAATTTATTTATTATGCCACATCAAAAGTAGGAACACCAAAGTAAAATTAAGAACCTTGAAAAAAATTTACCAAAGGGGGGAAAAAAACAGATTAGAAACTTGCCTCTGTTGGCGCTTGTAGCGAATATGAAGCATTTGTTTCCTTAGGAGCTTTAGAAACAAGGATCCCAAGTCCTTGTCCCCTATTGCGTAAAACCTGAGTATCATGTACCAATAATTGTTCAAAAGTTACTATAACGTGTAACGATAGGTTTTTCATATTATTAGAGGAAATCTAGAAGTTGCACTAAGAAAAAAGGGAGATCCATTAAGGAACGTATAATACCTTGAAAGCATCCTCATCCGTTCGATCATCTCCAATGTACACAGGCAAAACATCACTAGAATTGGCATATCCTGAAACAAAATGATACATAATTAACAGGAGTCATCAAGATCTTTCATTCCAAGGAGTCAAGCATGAACCGAAAGGACACGTATGTACATTGAAATAAATTTACTTATGGTGAGAAAATACTCACCTAGCGATTCTAACAGGAACTCCAAAGCTTTGCCTTTGTCCCATTTAATAGTTGGTCGGATTTCTAGAACCTAGTTAAGAACAAAATTATAATAACCATCAAAATATTACAAAATCTGCTCAATTAATGTCACTTTGTTTCTGCTGTAAGTAACAAAATTTTCCAAGTACCTTCCTTCCTTGAGATAACTCGAGTTTTGGATAGTCACCAAGCACTTCTCTAACTTTTTCTACTAGTACAGCCCACATCTGTCACAAGTCACAGCAAAGTTGAGATGGTTAGTAAGTAATGACTCTTATTTACACCCAGTTACAGTAAAAATTAAAAAGTAGTACATAATTAGGATAACCAAGTCAAGTACATGAATAGCTAGATTACACTTAATACCTTTTCTTCTACACATCGGAAGTGTACGGACAGACAAAATTTATTGTTTTCTACTCGAACTCCCGGAACAGTTCTCGTGCGCTCCAATAGAATCTTATATACCTGAAATTCGATTTTTTTAAAAAAAAGTTAACTTCTTTTCCATGAATGTAGCTTTTACTTATTTCTTTTAGTAATAAAGGGAATCAAGTACCTTATCAATCATGGGTAAATACTCGCTAGCAGGTTGAAAAAGAACTCCTCGACGACCCTAAAAAATAAACGAACAATTAAGTTCAACGAGCTTGTATTGTCGTTAAGGAAAGTGCAAAAAAAAAAAAAAAGGGAAAAGGAAAGAAAACTAGTCATGTTATTAATAACAAGTTACGTGAGAAAAGCTCACTTTTTTGTATTTGGGGTTGTTGGATGGTCCCTTAATGTCCATGCCATGGCTACCCGCATAGTAAAGTCCTGCCAATCTTACAAAACTGTAGACCTACAATATCTTGCATCTGTAAGTATGACAAAGTGGACATATCAACGAAATAAGTGTTAAATTTCAGAGAAAGTTCATTTCGACAATGCTTACCTTGTTTCTACATCTTCCAGTGACAATAGCTGTAGGGAAGTATCTGGAAACATCCCTGACAACTTCTCTCATCTAATAGAAAGAGAAACACAATGTTAGTGACATCTAAAGTTTAGTCAATAAAAGTTTAATTTGAAATAAACATAGCAGAAATAGCTAACCTCATTAGTCATGAATGCTCTGTCCGGATCTTCCACGATTGGCGAGAGTGTGCCATCGTAGTCAAGAAACATCACAATCTGCTTTCCTTTAGAAGCGCTGACTATTTGTTCAAACATGCTTAAAGCCGACGGATAATTAATCTGGTTTTAGTGAAAGTTCAGAAAGAAACATCAGTGATCCGTATCGACTGTAAATAAGAATTCAACAATTTTTATAAAAGTACACTCACAATCCATGTTCTTTTCTCTTCGGATTCAGATAAACAAGCTGCTTTGACTCGGGTAGGTGAAGAATCTCTCATTGAATCAACCCAAGAACTAACTTTGGTTCCACCACCACCTTGTTCATTATCTACCTTTCCAGGAAACGTCGGCCTAGTTACAGCGATGCAATTTCTCCCCCTTGGAGATGGGGCCACAGGTGAAAACAAAGACTTGGGCAAGACAACTCTAGTCGTAAAATGGTCAATCCCGGATTTGGCATCACATACAACCACATTTTGGTTAGTCATTTTCCCCTTCGAAGTTCGAAACCTCTGCATATATTCACATAAAGGTTAACGACGCATAAAGTAAAACTGAATTTGGAACTAAGGAGAGCTTAGGGAAGAACTCACCTGAAGTTTTGAGAAGATTATGCAGGATTTTATGGAAATGAGAGAAGAGGATAGAGAGCAGAACTGGAGAAGAAAAAACAGGGGAAAGAAAGAAGTATTGTTTTGGTCTTGGGAGGTGTAGGTAAATAAAGGTCTCAAAAAAGTGAAGCTACACACGCACTGAACACAAATGCAACTCGGTCGCTTGGAATTTATAGACTTGTTCTCACGGCACACCGAGTCAAAACAAGAGTAACGACTTTCTCATGCCTCTATTCTCCTTTTGACCATTGTTTGATGTCTTATTACCATTTGAATAACCTTATGAATATTGAGGCTTCTAATAATTATATTTCTAAATATGATTATTCTGATTCTTAATTCTCTAGAACAAAAATATCACCATAACATTTTAATTTTGTATCCTAATAATATTATAATAGGTAAAAGACACAGTGTTACTCTTCAATTTAGAAAGTTTTAGGAAAAATTCTTAATTCTTTAAATTCTCGAAAACTTCTTATATTTGACCAACGAAACACAAGTAATTGCGTATCATTTATAAACTAATGAAATGTTTCTTAGATAACGATATAATTATATTCTTAAACTTGAATCGCAACTAATTAATTTTGACATAAAGTAATAATTTATTATAATTATTTTTAAATTATTAATTCAATTCCAATTTATATCAAGTTTAGGAATTAAGCTGAGTAATCATTTCGGTAACATTTGATTACTTCATATATGAAATTATAAATATCTGTAATTTTAAACAACTTAAAATAAAATGCCAATATTATTTGATATGTTTTGTTATTATAATTAAAACTTTACGTATTAGTTAATAATTGACTCCTTACAACAACTTCATAAATGGTCACCTTATTTTTGAATATGAAGTATCGTAATCATTTAAAAGATGTAGGGACTATGGGTAGCATCAACCAAGTTACAAGGGGATTGAACTGTTGAAATAAGAAAATATGAAAATAGAAATAAATTAACTATAAATATAAAAAATATAAGACTGAAATGTACTATCAGTAATACATAATGTATAGTATAATTTTATTTTAAATTTCAACTTGAATAACTCTAAAACTATATCCATAACCAAAAATACTAATATAAGAAAATAATCTGAACTAGAAATTATGAAAGATTTTTAAGAAGTGAAAATGAAGTTTTGATACAAAAGAATTCAAAATTATAAATAAATATGATGGAAGTTCAGCATGTTTCCGCTGGTAATAATAATTCATAGATATAGGAGTAGGAGAGCCTTATCATTAAACTATTATGCTAAAATAATTATTTTTCTATTTTAATCATGAATATAGCATTAGATATACACAAGTCTTTAATAGGAGTTTTAGGATTAACAAAACATTTTACAAGTAAGTTGGGAAAATAAGCACCTCCACCCACATACCATACCATACTTAGGGAATGTTTGATTTGATTTGTTGGTATGGAAAGAAAAAAGATAATTAGTAATATATTATAATTAGATGAATACTTTTTTTTTTTTGAAACAAACCTCTAATATAGCAAGAAATAGAAGTTACATCTACTCCCATTTTTTTACCATATTTGTTATAATTTTTATTACCGTCTAGCACACCCTTCATACTTTTGGCTACTAAGGACACCAAAACTTAGTGGAAAAGAGGAGAGAGGGACCACTTTGTGATCCCACTCTGCACGGAATATTTACATAGGCGAAAATGAAATACCATAACCAACCAAAATGCGTAGGAATATTATATGGAAGTTTCCTTGAAAGAGAAATTCCATGTGGACCTTTAGATATGTCCTTCACTTTTCTTACCAAATGACCTTTTTTATTCTTCTTTCACTAGTCAATTCGGTGCATACGTTCAAAAAAGTTACGCTCTACATTGGATGGTTGCAATTCTGGCTCATCTCCAGTTTTAATATTGAAAGCGTTGACGGACTGAACCAGTTATGGGTTGGGTGAAATTAAACACCGTCGGAGTATATAAACGTTCCTCCTTCTCGGCCGTAGCGGGAGGCCTTGTTCAGAATAGCTCAGGTACTTAATTAAGCGATTTTGTTTAGAACATTGACTGGTGCTCTTCGGTTTCTGCTGAACTTTGGAGCGTTCTCTCTAAACTGAACCTAGCGTGAGAACTGAGCCACCGCAAGATTGAACTAGAGCTTGACTCTCAGCTAGTGATGAGGATTTTGTCGGATTCCACCAAACGCACCACATTGCACAATACTCTCATCATGGACATTAATGAATTGCTTAATCGCAACTGGGTCGTGATCTTCCATCATATTTACTGCGAAGAAAATCGATGTGCGGACTAGCTCGCCAACTTTACTGTTAATTTTGACATAGGAATTACTATTTTTGTATATGCACCTTCAGGATGCACCTTGATCCCCGTAGAGGATATTATTAAGATTAGCCTCCCACATCTAATCATGTAATCTGTATTATTTGTTTCCATTAATTTAAAAAATATATATTGAAAATGACTACTCGCCATTCCACATATTAAATTAATGTAGTGTAAATAGCTGTTGTTGACAATAGTAATTTGTGTAAATCAGGGTAAAGTTAAAAGATTTGGTCAGTTGTTAGTGTTTGTAGGATAAAATTCTATGTTGTTAACGGTAATAAAATTAGATAAATGTATAAAATTAATGTGAAAATTTTGAATTTTCATTGATGTTGTAGAACGCTCGCTTTTGCACATAACAAATTATTATTGCACATTTATTTAAATTTATAAAACAAAGAAACAGACAGAGTTGCCAAGTAGTAACTCTTCTTGCTCTTCTTTTTAATTTTTTGGGTGTTATTGATGAAATCATCGCAGGTTAGAGGCAATCGAATAGGATTCGAGGCTTTTAATTGGTTCCGATATTAAGTCCCACGTTGGTTGAAAATTACTATAATAAAATGCTTAATAGAAAAGAAAAAAGTTGTTTCTTGAATAACCGAGGGAAAGAGAAGTCTACTACTATTGAATTTGAATTATGACCGACGGAATGTTTTAATTCTCTTTCATTGTTGAGTTGCAATATATTCTTTTGTTCTCTTTTTTTGCTAAAATAGAACCCATTATTAGGTAAGTATTTCTTTTCCATTTCCCTAAGCATTTGTTTTCCTTTCGACTGAAAAAACATTAATTCGATTACCGTTACCAACTATTCTTTGGTAAGATTGACCTGCTGGAACAATTTTTGAATTAATACATTTGTCGGGCGGCAAGAAAAGAATCCAACAAAATTAGGTGAAGGTTCAAACTGCCTTGTGAAAAGGATTGTGAAACTAGCAGCCATAGCCTAACTTTGCGTAGTTTTCATCAATATCAGCGGCGTCTTCTGGTTTTGTCCTATAATCTTGACATTGTGCAAAGCTCTGTCTGTCTTTGTTACGTACTACTACTAGCTCCACCAATTCTGCATGGCACGTGCACTTTTTCCATCTCCCCATAGTCCTCGAGCAATTAGAGTTAGTTTAGATTCTGATTTCTATTATAATTATACTGTTACTCCACGATGAAAAATAAGTGACTGAAACTTCCATCCTTCAAAATCAATAGGATGCAAGTTTCAGTAACTTATTTTTCACTGATTTTTTAATTATTGGTTTTGAAGGATGCAAATTTTAGTAACTTATTTTTCACCTTGGAGTAATGTTCGGCTTGTTCAACTATAAAAATTATGAACCATTTAATTTTTCGGTTCAATTTTTAACTTTCTAGTTTGATTTATTTTAATAACTCTTATTGTTAAAAACCGATCAATTTATTAATTACTTAGTTAACTTTCGTAAATTATAAGTTCTTATGAACCAAAATCAATCAATTAATTTTCATTTAACAATATATTTATTTCAATCAAACTTCAAATTTTCCGAAAGTTAAGGAGAATATCTTTCAATCATATTTTAAATTCTTTAATTTTATTTAATCTTTAGTTAGTTTTAGGGCAGTTTAATATTGCCTAAATCTTTTAAACCTTAAACCTCTTGTCTTACTTGTTTAATTAACTCCCGGTTCGATTTTTAAAATATTGTTCAAAACTATAATTCTTGAATTTTTTAATTTACTAACATTAAATAAAATATGGATTTCACCGTCACAAATATTGTGTTAATTAATAAATCTCCCATAATTCATTTTGTTAGCAGTGACCCAGGCAAGCGCAGTTTGTAAACTATTAGTGATAAAATAAGGGAAGAGGGGGTCGAAAAATATAGAAATAGTTAGGTGATGATCGTACGAGCCACGAGGTCGACACAATCGAATTTAATAAGCATCTACTTAGAAAAGGTTAAGCGAAGTTCTTTTCTATGATTGAAAGTTTCGACTTTTTGTTGGAGTAATGGAGCGTTCTTACTTTCTTCTTAAGGTATAATTAACTAGTTGTTGGGCATTAGCGACAAAGAAATATGGTTGAAGTTTCGAGGTATTACCGTATACTTAATATTTATTTTGATCGATGAAAATAATTTTTATTTTTAAGGCAAGCTCTTGAACAGTCTATTAGTTACCTTTAAAAAATGGTTCATGCATGGTTACGGATTTAGAGCTTATTTCTTATCTTTTGTGCTTAGATAATTTACAGTGAAATCGTGATACCCCTTAGTATTTAGTACAATAGGGCAAATGTATACAATACAGTATACTTAAATATGTAGG
>JANSVA010000006.1:11087195-11108281 GCA_025504915.1 Erythroxylum reticulatum
TGAAATTCTTCAATCTAGCCCTTAGTCCATTATACTTATTCTTCAATTGAATATCAGTATACTCCTTATTGAACTTTATTTGAAACCCTGCTTTAATATTCTTCCAACCAGATTTTGAAAAGGTAGTGGTTGTTCGATTTTCCTTCTTCACTTCTTCAACCATCAAGGAGAGTAAATACATCTCTACCGTATCATTCCATAACCCATCTTTTTTATTTATTTCCATGCAATTATTGTCATCATTCATATTGTTCAAGCCTTCCATAACTAAATTTAATAACATATAAATATCATCAATCACAATAATATTTACAAAGTATTAAATGCTAAATATTTATTAAAATAAACATATGACAACGCATTGTATTCTACACTTAAAAAAACATCGGTTCTCTACATTAACAAGAGGTATTACATCAAGACAATAAAGTCATGTGAGCTGTAAAAATAGGAATACACGTGAAGACTTGCATGAAAGGCTCATAAATGCATTTAATGTTTCAACAGTTGCATTTAATGCATGAATACACGTGAAGACTTGCATAAAAGGCACGTAAATGAATGTTTCAATAGTTGCATTTAATGCATGACCTTTTTGCTAATTTTAAGGATAAATCCAGTGCTTTTTATTGAATAAAAAATGTCATACACATGAAGAAAAGGCACATAAATGCATTTAATGTTTCAACAATTGCATTTAATGCATGACCATTTTTTATTTTAAAGATGAATCCAGTGCTTTTCATTCAATAAAAAATGTCAAATTTGAACTTATTTGCAATAGCTCTTCCTGGCAAAACAAGAAACAAACATCTATGATGAACTTATAACCAATAATAAGCTACGTGAAGACAAGAATTGGAAAAATAGCTACGTGGGAGTAGCAGTGAAATGGAAGAAGGTGAGCTCGAACCAAAGCCTTAATCCGATGCTCAAGTTGGCGATGAGGATAAAAATGAGGAAGAAAAGCATGGCTCAGATCATGACGGAGTGGACGTTGATCGTAGAGAGGTGGAGGGTGAAAACCTTGGTAATGGTGAAGTAAATGTAAATCATAAGGGGGTTTGAGAGGGAAAGTGTTTCTGAAAAGAATGATGTGGTTGAGGAGGCCGATAAGGGGCTTGTTTGTGGGGAGAATTTTAGTGATAAGGCTAGTATTAATGGCTGTGAAGTTAGAAATTCTGGTAATGATGGTGGTGTTATTGGAGCAAGAGGTACTCCCAGAGAAAAAATAGAGTCTGAAAAGGAGGAAACTAAGGACATGACTGTTGATAAGTTTGGGAATATTTGTACAGATGGAGGGTTTTGACATGAAAAGGGTATTGATCTTGAGGCAGAGGTGGGGGACGATGAAGTTCGCGAATCAGATAAAGAGTTCATAGAGGAGAATGAGGTAGAGGAAGTCAATATGGAGTTGGCAACAGAGACTTTGGGTCAGAATTTAACGGATAAAGGCAAGGGTGTTGCTGTTTCACCAGTCGAGCTGCTTTCTCCAATTTCCTATTTGGGAAGGTACTAAACAGTATTTGTTAGCATGAAAGGCATGTAACCACGGGTCTCATGCTTCTCAAGAAGATGATGATTCTCTTCCTTCTGGTCTTTGCATCATTTTTATCAACTTCTACAGGTGGGTTTACATTTACTATTCTTTTTCTATAGTTTTAATTAGTGCATTATTAGAAATCTTTCACTAGAGAAGCCATGGAAGGTAGCTTCAAACAGGTTTAAATGTACCCAATTAGAACTATACCATGTTCAAACTATCATTAGAAGTTACAGATACTCCCTTGATCACATAACTTTCCTAAGTAGCTATCTGATTTGTTCAAGCTAAAAAGTATAAATTTCCTGCTTTTTCTTAAAACTTTCACATTTCTTGCGTAAATACGAAGAAGAGAAGGTGATGGACGTGTGTATGTTTCAAGGCAAATAATAGTAATATTTGTCAAGCAACGGGTCAGAAAATACAAATAACCACCTACGAAAACAAACTTGGAAATTGCGTGATGTGATGAGCTGCAAAAAATAGCAGAAGACGCATAGATGAAGACGACGAAAATGATAATTTTCGTTGATTTCTATATGCAAGATCTTTTAACAGTGGAAGAGGCTGAAGACGCAGTCAACAGTGCAGGGAAATTAGTGATGTGAAATATGAAAACTTGTTTTAAAATACACGAAAACTTGTTTTAAAAACGTACTAAAATTTTATTTTTTGGTTTCCGCAAAGTCATTCACGTTTTCTTGTTTTTGGAAACGAAAAGTGGCAATATCCTCAGCCAAACAAGTTTTAACGGATTGTTTCTTTTTTTAAAAAACGACAATGAAAAATTAAAGAAAAAAAATGAAACCAAACAGCCCCTTAGTTTTTATGTCAAATTATAAAGATAAGATTAATGTGTTTATGATATTCAAGAGTTTTATAGATATTAAAAAGCAGCAAATGTCAACAGTTGAAGGTTTAGATTTGAAGCTTCAATTCTTAAACTCGCTTATAAATAAAGAAAGATGTGATCATTAGCCTAGGTCTCCAGTAGAGGAAACCTTGTCCCAAAACAGAAAGCAAATGTTGTAGGCGAGAACTAGAGAAAAAGAATAAACTGCCACGACAGAGAGATACAGAAGACTTCGGCAGTTAAGAAGGAAAAACCAGACGCTGCACCAAGATGGCCGTAATTGTTTATTCTATCTTCTTCTTTTCTTTGTCGTATGAATGTGAAAAGTCATGTTTGGCAATGAATCAAGACATGGTCCACAAATCATGCCTATTTAGTGCTAAACCCACTCATTCCCATTACCCCAACCATTTCTCTAGTTTCTCTGCCCCCACCACCAACCATCATCACCACCACCACCACCATCGCCACCTCCACCTAATCTCTAATCAGGCTATCCTTCTCCTTTCTTTTTCAAGATTTTTTTGGCAAGTTTATATTATCTCAATGCGTGGGGCATTTAGAGAATTGCCTACAAAAAAGGGCGACTTCTATTGCATGCTAACGAGTACCCAGTACAGTTTAGAGTTTTCAAACACAACTAGACAATTAAGCTCTTTGTTTGCTAAATATTAAATCGTAATAAATGTGTTAATTGTTAAG
This sequence comes from Erythroxylum reticulatum, assembly GCA_025504915.1. Lineage (NCBI taxonomy): Eukaryota > Viridiplantae > Streptophyta > Magnoliopsida > Malpighiales > Erythroxylaceae > Erythroxylum > Erythroxylum reticulatum. The sequence goes on from JANSVA010000006.1 coordinate 11,090,294, forward strand.
TGAAGGGTTTATGTATATTTACTGCTTTTGGCGTACAATAAAAAAGTTACAAATTGTCCTAACAAGCCTATGTTTCTCAAAAATATCTTTTTTATTTATACTTGGAATTTTAATAAATCCATTTCGATTTCAATATTAGAAAAAAATGAGTACTTCAAAATTTGGATCTGAATAAATTCCTGTCACCTTTCTCTTTTCTTTTTCCTTTTCTCCTAGTCTCAAACATGAAATGTGGAGAGAGAGTCTTCCACTTTAGACTCTCTCAATCTGTCTCATTTTTTTTTTCTTATTTTTATTCTTGCTTTTGAAAGGATTAAAAAGTGAAACGAAAGATTCACACAATCTTCGTGATTCCATATTCTGCAATCCTAAATCCTAATGTGAGGTTACATTGGTGGATTGAAATTAATGTTATGGTGGCGGTGGCCTATCAAACGAATAAAGAAGATCGCCCACCTCGTCCTCTTCAGGAGACTTATAAAGATGGCGTGAACGGTAGGTTTTTAGGGCTTCTAGATTACCAATTTTTTTTGCTTTAATGATAGTCATAGACTGAAGCCTAAAAACTTTTCTCTTGTCCTGATGTTCTTTTACACTTGAAGAAAATATCGAGCTGACTGTACTTACAGGGATGGGAACTTCCTATCAGAACATAATTATTGGCATCTAATTATCCAGTGAAGTTAGGCAAAATAAAAATCATTGATCCCACTCGTTCGCCAAGGATTATAATAGTGGTTTCTTTTTTAAAAGCAATTATAATTAGTAGCCAAAAGGCACTACCTTAGCTTGGATGGTCCAAAGTGGAATTGATTGTCCGGCTGTACTGTCTTGCACGTAAATTCCAACACCATAAACTATCTTCCGAAGAGCTTGTACCTTGATCATCACTAACTCATCATTACCAGTTCAAGCTAGACCCCTACTCTGGTCCGTCCCTCTGTTTTCACCTTTTTTACAGGTTAAGTAAATCCTTTTATAAGTTTAGGAGTACTTTCGGAATAAATATCTGCTTAAATTGAAATATCAAAGTGATGTATTTTACACCGAAGAAATTTATGAAAGAAAGCACACTACTTCAATTGTTAAATTAAAGTTTTAATAACGTTATAAATTCTGGAACTAAATAGCTAATTTTACAAATAAATTTCTGTTATTAAGCGTATGTAATGTGCTGTACAGTTTATATATTTGTTTATGCAATATATGGGTAAATAATTTCTAAAATCCAAATATTGAAATGCTACAAAAGAAATAGATAAAAAGTTGTGGTCCATGTAATAGGGGAGATGTACAAGTGATGGACAAAGGAACTCTTGACACATACCTAGGTCTCTTTTCTACGTGAAGAAATACGCTCTTTTACATTATATTATGTTTACTCGAGGCCCCACATAGGCTCTTATGTACAACAATTCTCAATATATTGTCTATTAATACAAGAAATATTAACTTTATCCCTAAAGTGACATAAATAAAAAGATATAGATTAATCACTTCCATTAATAATAACTTGTACCTTTTTTAATAATGCTAGGATTTCAAATTTTTTACTAATAACAAATATTTACTAACTAAATTGACCAATTTAAATTCTCTTTTGTAAAAGTCACCCTAAATTAAGCCAACATAAGTCATATAGTGGTCGCTTATACTATCAACCTAAAATTCTGAGTGTGCCAAGAAAGAATTTTTCTATAATTTATGCCTAACTTCTTATGGATAATATTAATATAGGTGGGCTTTGAAAAACTTAGAAAATAAAATTCTAAGCTATCAAAATGTTAATAGTGTTAGAATAATATATGAATTAAAGAAATTAATTGATTTTGGCAACAGAAAAGTATAAGATACCAAAAAAAAATTTACCTAATGATAGGGATTTTTATACAATACAAAGAAATTTTGAAACAACAATAAGGTGTTTTTGTTGGAGTAGGCTAATTGTCTTTTATATATGTGTGTGTGTTAATGCTGGTGGATTTATATAATTCTCTCAACTTTAACTGCCTCAATTAGTTTCATGTAATTATTTGACTTTCAACTATCATCTAATTTTGGCTACATTCTGATTAACTGCCTCCATGCACTATTCTTTTTAAAGCATATGTCAATTATGAATCAATTGTTTAGGCTTATCAAATCCTATACTTCTTAATTGATTCTCATGCTAAGGAATCCCTAAACAATATAGTTGACATTTTGAAAATCTTCATCCCTAAACAATATAGTTGACATTTTGAAAATCTTCACACAATTAGACCTTTTAATCTTTGGACTAAATGAGATTAATTTTATTCCAGCTATTAACAATTACCCTCGTATATGTTTGGTTGAACAAAACAAGTATATGGTATTAAAGACCTTTAGACTTTCAAAGTTAGCAATTTTTGCAAAAGTTGACCCCAAATCTTCCAATTGACCTTCATCCTCTACTGAAGATTTTTCATCCTAAAAAATTAGCTCCTCTTTGCAAATTTCCATAATTTATTGTATTCAAAATTTGACTTCTACATCTACTACAACTTATTTTTGTGAAAGACTATTCGTCAGGTTCCTCTTGACATCCAAAAAAAGTTATAAATCAAACTCAATAGCATTGACAGTTGCAATGGGTAGGAATGAATCTTCATATAACAATATGGTTTTGTTACATTTAGGAAATATCATAATTCCTTTATTGATTATATCTTGGATAAAATTCTTGAATCATCAATATAATTGAGTGACTCCATGTATTATGGTACTTATAGTAGTCCTTCCCCCTGTTTCTTCTTTTGTGGAAAATTTCTACTCTAGCGATAAAGTAATGAACTTTTCTTACAATAAGAAATTAAGCATTTTCTCTATTGTCAAAAGTATATTGAGTATAAGTGGCTATTGTCTAAATCTTCCTTTTGAATTCAAGATATTTTCACTTTAAAGAGGGGCAAATATAGTTTCTGGGTGTAATTACTTCAAGTACTGTCGAATCATATGAGTTTGTTTCTTAAAATAAGTACCAATTGAACTCTTTTTTTATGTCCTTCCTCCCTAAGAAGTTCTTCATATTCAAATGCTTTTACTGTCAATTCATAAAAATCACAAAATTCTATACCTTCAAATTTTTTTCCAAATTTCAATATCAAGGACCTTTTGAGATAACTTTATATACTCAATCACTATGAGTGTAATCTGATATCAACTTCTCATGTTTTTTATTCAAGTGATAAACATAAATGCATTCTCGCCACTTTTCTAACTAACTCTAGACAATTCAGCAATATTGACTTCATGTTTAAGAAAAAATGGTATAATATAGTCTCTCCATTTTCGTTCACAAAAGGACAAAATTATTAGACAACAAAGCATATGAAGAGAAAGTTAATAGTCTAAGCTTGAAATTATTAAATTTTTATAATTATCTAATTCACCACGCTAAATAGAAAATTTAGTAACATGCCCAATGGTTGATTGGCCATATTCATTAAAAAAATTAGGAATTCTACAGCTACAAGGATAAGGATTTTTGTAGTCAATGTGCTTCAGATAAGGCTTAAGAAATTCTAGGTGGCTAAGTTGCATCAAGTCAGGCCTCAATAGTTCTTAAACAACTTCCCTAACAACTTCTATATAAATTTGATGTCTCATTTGTAGATGAGCAATAATAAGATTATGGTTTTCAGTCAAAAGGTTGCCCCTTAATCCATAATTTGGTTTATTAACTTCAACTGTAAAGCTAAACCCCTGTTTGCTAGGAGCTTAAAGCCTGATAACCTATCATATATTTCTAGGATTAATGCACACAAGTGTGGTAGGAATGTTCTCTCTTTTATGAGGAGAAACTTATCTTTCTTCCACATAGTAAGAAGCTAAAGGACGACTATATTCACCAACTGTTATTGCATTTTGTGCATGATGCTCCCCCAAGCACTTTAGAGATCTGTCTTGCTAGAGAGGGAGAATTATACCTAGCTATCTACGCTAAAGATGTAGAAAGTTTGTCTTCCTTCTTTGTCAGCATTTTGATTGCTTCAACTGTAGAAGCTGAGTTGGACTTCAATTCTAGAATATATGAACAATGTCATTTTGTGTTGGATATTTGTGGCAATTTTGAATTATTTCTAGCTAGAGATTTAACTAAAGGCGATGCGACCTTCTCAAGATTTTCAATCACTTAGGATACAAAGTCTTCATTCCCTACTATAGGGACCTCTTTCTTTAGGGTTGGAGGCACAAAATTTTAATTTTCATTCCTTGTACATGTATAGTGATCCCACTAGGCATGCCAAATTGTTGGCCACCTATATGATCAACTTGGAATTCGAACATGACAGGGAGAAATTCTCTCGTTGTTTGCATCTAACTTCTTATTGATGATATAGGTGGGACTTAGAAAACTTAGGGAATAATTAGAAAAATTAGGTAATAAAATTCTAAGCTACCAAATTGATAAAAAATGTAGGAATAAGATCTAAATTGAATAGATGAATTGATTTAGGCAAAAGAAAATTTGAGATAATGATAGGGATACACAATGCAAAGAAAATTTGAAATAATAATAAGGTGTTTTTATTTGAATAGTTTGATTGTTTGTTTCTATATTTTATGATGTTGGTGAATTTATATAATCCTTCCAACTTCAATAGTTTTAAGTAGTTTTCCTATAACTGCTCAACTTCCAACCTACTTCCTATCATGCCCACGTTCTAGTTAACTTACCATACACTATTCTCCTAACTTTAACAACCTCAAGTAGTTTCCCTGTAACTGTTTAACTTTCAACTATCTTTTAATTTTGGCTACATCCTGACTAACTGCCTTTATGCACTATTGTTTTTGAAGCACATGTCAATTACATATCAATTGTCTAGACTTCCAAATCTTGGACTTCTTAACTGATTCAACATTCCGTAACAATATAGTTGACTTTTGGAAATCTGCAATCAATTAAACCTCTTCATCTTTGGGCCAAATGGGCTAAATTTTGCTTAGGTTATTAACAATTTCCTGCTATATAGGTTTGGTTGAGCAAACCAAATATATGGTCTTGAAGAACTTCAGACTTTCAAAGTTACAAATTTTTGTAAAAGCAAACCCCAAAACTTCCAGCTGACCTTCATTCTTTACTGAGAATTTCCCTCCTAAAAAATTAGCTCAACATTCTCATACCCTTTTGGAATTCTCTATAATTTACTAAATTTGAATTTGAATTTGACTTCTACAACTACTGCAACTTCTTTTTGTAAAAGTCTATTCTTCAGTTTCCTCTTGCTATCCTACAAAATTTGTATATTAAACTCAATAGGATTGATAATTACAAATAGTGGGAATGAATCTTCGTCGATCAACATGGTTTGGTTAGCTTTAGCAATCAACATAATTCATTTATTGATTTCATCCTAGATAACATTCTTTAATCCCTAATATAAATTCATTGGGTGACTTTATATATTGCGTATATTGTGGTACTAACATTAGTCTTTCCCTCTAGTTTGTTCTTTTATGGAAAATCTATACTCTGGCAATAAACTAATGAACTTTTCTTGCTACAAGAAGTGAAAGAATGGTACCAAAAGTATATTGAATATGAGTGGTTATTGCCTGAATCTTCCCTTTTGACTTTAAGATATTTAGCTCTAAAGAAGACAAACACAGTTTCTAGGGATATTTACTTTAACCACTATCAAATCATATGAATTTTTTCTTAAAATAAGTACCAATTAAACTCTTTTTTCTGATGCCCTTCCTCCCTAAAAATTTCTTTGTATTTATATACTTTTGCTACAAATTTATAAAAATCATAAAATTTTATCCTTGAATCTTTTTCAAATTTCAATATCAAGGCGTCTTTGACCTAACTTCATATACTCAATCACTAGGAGTGCAATCTGACGTCAACTTCTCATCTCTTTGATTCAAGTGATGAACATGTATGCATTCTTGTCACTTTTCTAAGTAACTCTAGAAAATTCAACAATATTGACTTAAGGTTCAATCCGAAAAAATTGAATAGAAAATAGTCTCTCCATTTCAGGACACAAAAGAACAAAATTCTTAGACAACAAAGCATACTAGGGAAAGTTATGCCTGTTAACAATTTTTGGGACAATCTACACTTGAAATTATTAATTTTTTATAATTAGTCAATTCACCACACTAAATAGAAAATTTAGCAATGTGCTCATGGTTGATTGGTCATCTTCACCAAAAAATAAATTAAATTTAGGAATTCCATAGCTACTAAGATAAGTATTTTTGTAGTCAATATGATCTAGATAAAGCTTAAGAAATTCTAGGTGACTAAGTTGCCTCAAGCCATGCTTATATAGTTCTTGAATAACTTCTTTAACAGCTTTTATAGGTTACAGTTTACATCCAAAAGTCCCCCCCCCCCAAGCCATAATTTGGTTTATTAGTTTTAGCTTTAAAGCTAAAACCTTGTCTGCTAGAGCTTAAAGCCTGATAACCTATCAAACGCTTCCAGGATTAATATGCACGAGTCCGATAGGAATGTTTTCTCTTTTATGAGGAGGAAGATATCTTTCTTCCACATTAAAGGAATTTGGAGGATGACTACACTCACCAACTTTTATCACATTTGGTGCAGGATAATCCCTAAGCACTTCAGAGATCTGTCTTACTAGAGAGGGATAATTATGCCCAACTAGCTGCTATTAGAGTTCTAGGAATTTTTCTTCCTTCTCTATCAACATTTTGATTACTTTAACTGTAGAGGTTGAATTGGACTTCAATTTTGGAATTTTGTTCAGATGAACAATGCCATTTTGTGTTGATAGTTAAGGTGATTTTGAATTATTGCTAGCTAGAGACTTAGCTAAAGGTGATGTTGCCTTCTAACTATTTTCAATCACTTAGGATACAAGCTTTCGTTCTCTTATGCAATAGGGACCTCTTTTTTTATAGCTGGAGGCACAACCATTTCTTTTTCATTCCTCATACATGATATAACAATCCTACTAAGCGTGCTAAATTGTTAGTCACTTGTATGATCAACTTGGAATTTAAGCATGCCATGGAGGAATTCTCCTATAGTTTGTATCTTACTTCTTATCGATGATATAGGTGGGCTTTGGAAAATTTAGAGAATAAAATTCTAAGTTTCCAAATTACTAAAGAGTATTGGAATAAGATCTAAATTGAATAGATGAATTGATTTAGGCAAAAAGAAAAGTATAAGATACAAAGAAAATTTGACATAATGATGAAGACACACAATGCAAAGAAAACTTTAAATAATGTGTTTTTATTGGAGAAGTCTAATTGTCTGTTTTTGTGTGTTGTGATGCTAGTGAATTTATATAATCATCTCAATTTTAACTGCCTTAAGCAGTTTTCTTATAGCTGGTCAACTTCCAACCCTTTTACCATGTTAAACAAGTTCTAGCTAATTGCCTATTACATATTATTCTCCAAACTTCAACAACCTTAAGTAATTTTCCTATAACGACTAAACTTCTAGCTATTTTCTAATTTTGGCCACGTCCTGACTATTTACCTCTATCCACTATTATTTTTAAAGCACATGTCAATTATATATTAACTATCTAGGCCTTTTAAGCAATTCTTATGCTCAAGAATTTCCTAAACAATCTATTAGATTTGAATAAAGATTTATACAATAGGACTTTTTCATATTTGGACTAAATAAGTCAAATTTTACTCAGGCTATCAATATATAGAAAAAGGAACTATTAATCTTCCTTTTCTTGTCAATATTTATATTAGTAAATATGTTAGTTTTATATTATTATTGATTTTTTTTAGAGATAAGCAATCCTAAAGTGCCAATCTTTTAGGTTTTTTTCATTTCAGTGCCAAAATTTTTAAAATTTTTAATTGAGTAACTAAACATTTTAAAATTTTAACAATTCAGTTCAAAATATTAATTTTGCTAGTAATTTATTGATTTGGCTAATGGAATCTTTGAAGTTTAAGACATGGTCAATTGAAAATTTTAAAAGTTTAGACATTGAATTGAACAAATTCCAAAAAGTTGAGCACTTAATGACTGGTTATCTCATTCTTTTAAATTTATATTCCAAGATACTTGATTAACTTACACAAATCTCTTACATAGATTAAAGTCTTAATACTTGCTTTTAAGATGTGGTTTCAATAATAAAGTTCTTTTTAAGAGTCATTCAACTCCAAAAATTGAATGTTCCAATTACAACAGGTATAATTATAACTAATTTTAATATTGAAAATATAACAAATCAAGAGTGAGAATATGTTAAAGTTTTCAAGTGTTATTTAGTTTAAGCATAAGGAGAATTATAATTCATATTAATTTTGAAAAGGACAATTGATTAAGAATACATTCATATTATTGCATGCACTCATCAATTTATCAAAGTATTTTTAAAGAGTAACAAAATCTGGATCCATAGTATAGAAAACTCTTCATACTTAATAATGTAAGATATTAATTTACTTCTCCCTTCTTCTCTCTTAATAATATTTTCTCCTTTTAATAAAATGATAAAAACTTTCTAGTAGCATTAATGTAGATAACTAGTATTAATGTAGATATTGTAGTTCATAAATCTAAATAAAATGCGAAAGGAAAGTAAGCATGAATGGGAAAAAGAGATTAAGCAGATATAGATCTAAATTGATATTTAACATTTAATCATGGTCTTTTAACTCAATTTTGTGATCGAATTTAATTGAAGTCCAGTATTTTCTTAAAATATTAAATTCATATCTGATCAAACTTATAAATGGGATTCAGTTTTAAACTTACACATATGTGGTTAAAAAAATTTTAGTTTAATTTTTGTCGTTAAATATTTTGATAATTATACTAGATATAGATAAATATTGATATTATTTAAAATAAATATATGCATAATTATTTTAAACTAAAATATAATTTATACTAATCATCATAAGAAAATTAAATTAGATAAATATCTATCCTATAATTTTGGTAAAGTTGAAAATTTTGTAAGATTTATATAAAACATTAATTGATTTAAAGTAATTATTGAAAATAATTGTAAGTTACTCATAATATTGAGTTAAGTTGGACTTCTACAATTTTTTATATAATTTAAATTTAAATTTGATTTTTAGTTTTTGTTTTTAAAAATTGGGTTTATAAATATGAATTGATTTTTAAATTTAAATTCTTTATATTTTAAGTACCAAAATGTTATTGTGCTAAACTACAATACATATTCACCAAATTGCATTCACTCGGTTTACAAGAGTCCAACTAGAAACAGTCGAATGTGAGACTTCTCAGGATATGGTTTCAATTGATTCGAAAATCAAAATGATGAACATAAATGTCCTTTTAACATCAGGAAGAGAAAAAAAAAAAAAAAAAAAAGGATGCACATAAAGTGCGTACAACTCAAAAAGTTGTTTGACAGACTCAACCTGACAATCATTTTCAAATTGAAAGCTTCGGAAATTAAAAGTTAAAACGCTCCTCCAAAAATATCTAAGTTAAGAGAGACTTAAGGTCAGGAAACAAATTCGGTGAAGTAAAACAAAACCTGCGATTTGATAGATTTGATGTGAAAGTTAATTATTCTTGCTTAGATTTGTATTCATACACATGGTGTCAGACTGGACTGATGGGCGATGGCAACTAAACTAAAGTTGGGATGTGAAATGTACGTCTCAAAATTCTAGGAGTGGAAGAATTTCACATGCCTAATTGCGTAAACGCGAAAGAACATATTTTCGTGGAAGACTTTTCACTACATTTATGAATACAGAAGGATTCCAAGAAATTAAGTTTTACAAGGTGTCGAGCACGTTTAGTTGACGAGAGACCCAACTTGGCAAGTTGGAGAAAATAAAAGTCTGGAGCTTTTTATAAATAAAAGACAAAGTTCTTACGGAAAATGAGACTATGCCCGATAACTTATTTTTTTTGATAAGCTGGTTTATAGCTAAGGTTTAAATTCAGACTATTATAAACAAAATAATATGGTTTTATTTTAAAAAAAATTGAGTTTAAGATAAGTTTAAACTTAAGTTTGAACTCAATTAAAAAAATGTTGTTCAATATTTTTAAATTTTTTAAACATTTTTTAAAAAATTTTGGCAAAATACCATGCCATCCCTATGTATGGACAGCACAGGACTCTTTTTTTAAGACTTGAGCTAGTGATAGAGAAATCTTAAATCTAAATTCATAATTTTCACATGAATTACGTGCGGATGGAATCTTATGATCACATATAAAGATTTGAAGCATCAACGTAAAGGGCCATAGTCCCATGTAGTGAACATTTTTCCTTTTTGTTCCACAGGTGAGTTTTTAGTTCTACACAGCCTTGTCATTTCTTCTAGGTTTCTGTTTATGCATTAGGTTTTTCGTCCTTGAGCAGCATTATTCTGAACACTCAAATACTTGATGAACTATGGTTCCATGGCATATTGCAGGGTAGGCTAAATTATAAATTAAAAGTATAAAAAGACCACTGCTTCAGGGAACAGTTCCTAGCAGTCATCCATACGGATTGATTTTCTTGTAGAGCATTGTATATTCATTTATATTACGAATTTAGGCTCTATATGGATAATGATCCTCTGTATAAGATCCAAAATCACGTTAGTTCTAACATACAAATAATTATGCAAGTGGGTAAAAGACAGTGGAAGGAGAGAATCGAAATACAGGAAAACTTCAATGCCGAATGATAATAGTAATACCACTTTGACATTGCAACAAACCAACTTAAAATTTAAGATGCCAGAGAAATTTTGTGTTTGATGTTTGAACTTCGAGAGTAACTTCCGTACTGTTGAATGATGGTGTTAGCAAAAGGAGGTTTATTTTAGCAGGTTGATAATGGGCCAATAACAAAAATCAAGTGTACGGATGGGGTTACTAAGCCCCTCTGTGCTGTGGAAATTATACAGTAGACTTAATCCAAGTCCGAATGTGATAGAGACCAGAACATATGTAAATAGAGATGTAAATGGGCTAAACTCTTTCAGTTCCTTTTGTCATATTGGACTTGCACGCATGAAATCCTTCATCCGCTTTAAGGCGGCCCTCACTCTAATGACTCTTTTGAGCCATACTTCCATCATTTTCCACGAGATAGTATAAAATAAATGTGGCCTTTTTATATATTTCAATGTTATGAATAGTATAAAATAAATGTGGCCTTTTTATATATTTCAATGTTATGAATATTATACCAAACTCGATATTAGATTTATTTAAGATATAATAACATATCAATTTAATAAATAGGTAATTTTTAAAAATTATAAAATAATATAAAAATTTTAGAAAATTATAAAATAATCTCTGGATATATTATATTATGTAATCTTTACTTTTATATCAATTATGTCTCAAAAATATAATAATATAAATTTATATAATAATTATCTTGTATTTATATTAATATTACTTTTCATATTTTCTCATATAAAAATAATCATAATTAATATAAAAAATTGTTTAATTCTCATACAAGTATAAAACTAAGAATATTACAAAATACTTGGAATGCACAATATCTTATTTCTTACATCCGATTAATCGCTTTATAACCTAAATCATTCTTTATATGCATAAATATTTGTATATCCGTACGATATAATGTCAATGAGTGACTTTAAGTAGAATACTACAACTTTAAAATACTATCTACGCAAAAATTTGATTTGTAAGGGGAGGAATATAATGTCTCATGCTATATTTAGAATTAACGAGGATGAATAAAATTTTATATTATTTTTATATATAATGATGTGTAAATTATGTAATTCACTTAAAATATAAATTTATTCAATAAATTGATGGTTTATAATTTAAAGTGAGTTTGATTCAACAAATTATTATTTCTAACTACCAATCAAATTTAACACTTTTATGATAAAGTGCCCATATGAGAAATAATATTATACTAATCCTTCTTTCTTATAGCAGCATCAAGTTAACTGGAACAAACAAGAAATTTACTTTGGTTTTCTCTTTGTTACCAACATTTTGATCTTCATAAAGAAGGCATGAAGTTAATTTTTAGGAAGTTAATTAGGTGAATAAATTAGGAGATTCAATAATTCGAACAAAAGAAAGAAAAAGGTAATTAAAATACATTAATTTATGTAAGTCTTATAGTTCCTCAAACTTGTTCATGTCATTAGAACTATAATCCTTTCTACATCATACTCAATATCCTGATTTGTTTTTTTAGTTTGTATAGAACTTCTTATCATCCGAGACTTTAGTCCTTATACATGTTATAAATCTATAAGCACAGTCTTATTAAAATGATAAGAAATAGATTATAAATACATTTTATTAAATTAGTACAATGCAAACAATTTTTAGTTTGTTGAATAATATGTATATATGTTGAATTGATAATACAATTTCTAAATGAATAAACTAGGTTCTTTTTTTCAATAATAAATTTGATATCACCATAATACTATTATTTTAACTATAGATGTATTTGTCATATTTTGGTTTAGGCATATAACTGGGGCAAAGAAGATTTGTTTTTTTTTCTTCAACACTAAGTATATAGAAGATTAATGAAGACCAGTGACAATATTAGAAATAATTTTTTCACGCGGCAAGTATTAGAAATAATTTTTTCTGCTTTTCTTTACATGTTTTTATCTTTCTAGGTTGTTGATTTGACTTGGTCTTTAGGAGTTATATTTGTTGAAGATCTGCCCAAGCTTTAGGAAGTAGGATATTTTTAGTTGCTTTTCTGCTTTTCTTTACATGTTTTTATCTTTCTAGGTTGTTGATTTGACTTGGTCTTTAGGAGTTATATTTGTTGAAGATCTGCCCAAGCTTTAGGAAGTAGGATATTTTTAGTTGCTATCTTCGTGTTATAATTGTTATCTATTGCCTATAACATCTACAAGTCTATGTAATAAATGTATGAGAAAAAACATCCCTTATAAAAAAATGCCCCATCCTTTTTTTCTTCTTTCAACGTTTGTTTTATTTCCTTATTTTAGCTATTAGTGGTATTAGAGCCATAAAAAAGGAGCATGGAGTGTAAAAGGACCTCTAAAAGTTTTGTGTAACCTCCTATTCCACAGTTTGATGGTCATTATAACCATTGGAGTTTGCTTACGAAGAACTTATTAAGGTCTAAGGAGTACTGGTACATTGTTGAACAAGGTGTAGCAACACCTGCTGCTAGATTTGAAGTCTTAGATGCCCAACAAAAGGAGTTAGAGGGATTGAAGTTGAAATATTTGAAGGTGAAAAATTATTTCTTCCAAGCCATTAATAGATCTATCATGGAAACTATTTTTAGTGAAGAAATTTCCAAGGATATTTGGGATTCAATGAAGAAAAAGTATCAAGGTTCTTTTAGAGTGAAGCATGCACAACTTTAAGCCTTAAGAAAGGAATTTGAGACCTTAGAAATAAAGAATGGGGAGGAATTGGAGACTCTAGAAATGAAGAATGGGGAGTCTATTACTCGTTATTTTGCAAGAACTACAAGGGTAGCAAATAGAATGAGATTCAATGGTGAAAAGATGGATGATTTTGTTATTGTTGAGAAAATTTTGTGATTCATAATGCTTGTGTTCAATTTTGTTGTTCGCTCAATTAAAGAATCTAAAGACATAGACACACTCTTTTTTATGAACTCCAAAGCTCTCTGCGAGTCTATGAACATAAGATAAATTGAGGTTCAACCTCAGAAGAGCAAACTTTGAAGGCCTCCATCACTAATTCATTTTCAACTCTAAATAAAGGAGAAACAGGGCGAGGTCGAGGTCGAGGAAGAGGAAGAGGTAATAACGATTATGAAAATCAACAAAACCATAATAATCATTACCAAGGAAAAGGAAGAGTTCGTGGGGGCTACCAAAATCGAATAAAACCAACAAACAAGTCCAGCATTGAGTGCTATAGATGTCACGTACTTGGACATTTTCAATCAGAATGTTGAATTGATTTGTCTAAAGAACATGTAAAAACATCCAATTTTGCAAAAACAAAGGAAGTAAAGACCTTGTTGATGACAGTCCAAGTCAGTCAATAACCTCAATCAAACGTATAGTATGTAGATATAGACTTTAGCAACCATAAATGTGGAATTAAATGTTCTTTTTCTTATTAAAATGAAGACTTTCATTCTATTGTGAACTTTGGTGATTTTTGAACTGAGAATGTGCTAGGAAAAGTTGATTATATAAAAATCAAGAATGGTTTTACGGAAACAATCTCTAATGTGTTTTATGTTTTTGATTTGAAAAGCAATTTGTTAAGTGTTGGTCAGTTATAGGAAAAGGGTTATGTGATAACCATAACTAAGGATGCTTGTTAAATATATGATCTATCTAGAGGAGCTATTGATATTATCCAAACGAGTTCAAACAAACTATTTCCATTGAAGATTGAAAGTGCTTAGACTTGCTTGATGACTAAAGTGAAAGACCCTTCATGGCTTTGGCATTTCTGCTGTGGTCACTTGAATTCTAGTGGATTAAAGACCCTTTAACAGTGACTAGTCTACCCCAAATTACCATTCCTTCCCAAGTTTGTGAAAAATGTGTTGTTAGCAAACAATAACATTCTTAATTCCCTCAAAGGAAATCCTAGAGTGCAAAAAATTGTCTTAGAGCTAGTTAATTGTGATATTTGCGGCCTAATAGTGCTAACTTGTAATGGAGGTAAAAGATACTTAATTACTTTCATTGATGATAATACTAGAAAACTTGTGTTTATTTTTTGCAGGAGAAATTAAAAACATTTAGTGCATTAAACAAGTTCAAGGCACATGTTGAAAATAAAACAGAGACAACATTAAAACTCTCTGTATCAATCATGGTGGAGAACATTGCTTTAAGGAGTTTAAAGTTTTTTGGGATACTCATGGCATCCGAAGAGAGCTTATAGCAGCTTACACACTGCTAAAAACAGTGTATAGAAGAGGAAGAATTGGATCATCCTTAACATACTGTGATGCTTACTAGTAAAAGGGAGAATTCCAAAGAGTTTTTGATTGGAAGTGGTGAATTATAGCATTCATGTCTTAAACAAGAGCCCTACTTTTATTGTTCAAAACATGACACAAAAGAAGCTTGTAGTGTAAGAAGACAAGTTGTATACCACTTCAAAATTTTCGATTGCATCGCATACACTCATATTCCTCGCGAAATGGAAGAAGCTTAACGATAAGAATGAAAAATGTGTCTTTTTTGGTGTAAGTGAAGCATTCAAAGCATATAAACTGTTCAGTCTAGTAATAAAGAGGATTATGACCAGTCGAGATGTCATTTTTGATAAAGAGAGCATTTGGGATTACAGTGGGCACTAGCCTACTCCTATCACATCTTTGATAACACAAATGATGAATAAAGTCAAGATGAAGAAGGAAGACAGTAACCCCTACAAATTCCAATGGCTTCAAATGCATCAAACATACCCCCCAATAGTTATTAAAACTTCCCTAATAACAATAGAAGATATTGATTTAGCAGCTGAATCTAGCCTTCATTATGTTAAAAAAGGCCAGCATGGATGATAGATTATAAGGCAACATATTTTGATCAAATTAAAGATTTAATCACCCATTTTGCCTTGTTTTCAAATTGTGATTCTACATCTTTTGAGAGTGCTATCAACGAATCAAAATGGTAGAAAGCGATGGATGATGAAATAGAAGCCATTGAAAGAAATAGTACATAATATCTATATGACCTTCCAAAGGGGAAGAAGACCATTGGTGTGAAGTGGGTCTTCAAAACAAAACAAAAGGCAAATCATGAGATTGATAAGAATAAAGTAACATTGGTGGCTAAGGGATATAAGTAAGAATATGAAGTTGATTATATGAAAATTTTTCCTCTGATGGCAAGGCATGATACAATCAGATTGATGATTGCATTGGCAGCACAAAATTCATAGCCTATCTTCCAATTGGATATCAAATCCGCATTCTTACATAGAGACTTAAAGGAACATTTACTTATTGATCAACCTCCTGGTTATGTTAAGATTGGAAACGAGCATAAGGTATATAGACTAAAGAAAACTCTTTTTAGACTAAAGCAAGCTCTACAAGCATTGTACAGTAGTATTGAAAATTATTTTTTCAAAGAAGGTTTTTAGAAATGTCTATATGAGCACTCACTTTTTGTTAAATAGGAGAATGAAGGGAAGATGCTTATTGTGTTTTTATATGTGGATGATCTTATTTTCACTGAAAATGATAGTTCCATGTTTGATAAATTAAAGAGGTCTATGATGGTTGAGTTTGAAATGTCTGATCTTGAAACGATGCATTATTTTCTTAGTGTTAAAGTAACAGAATTAGCTGTTGGAATTTTCATTTCTCAAAGGGAATATATGTAAGAAATCTTTAACAGGTTTCAGATGTAGAATTGCAATTTTTTAAGTACTTTAATCGAGTTTGATTTGAAGTTCAAAAAGTATCACGAAGGAAAGAAGGTGAATATCACACTTTACAAACAAATTATAAGCAATTTAATGTATTTAAATACAACAAGACCAGACATAATGCACTCTATAAACTTAATCAACAAATATATGGAGAATCTAACAAAAATGCATTTGTTAGCTACCAAGAGAATACTTCTTTATTTACAAGGAGCCAAGGATTATAGGCTATTTTATGAGAAGGATAAGAAATCAAATTTACCGGACTTTTATTAACAGTGATTATGTAGGAGATCAAGATGATAAAAGAATCTCTTCAAGTTAGATGTTTATGATGGGCATATGGGTTGTTTTATTATCATCTAAGTGTTGCTTTGTCAAGCAAAAAGGTTGAATTTGTTGCTGCAACATCTATGCTTGTCAAGCCATTTGGTTGAGGAAATTCTTGAGGAGTTACAATTCAAGCAAGTAGAAGCTAGAACAAATTCTGTGACTACAGTTCAGCAATTAAACTCTCTAAATATCCTGTGCTACATTGAAGAAGCAAACACATTCGTGTGAAGTATTATTTCTTAAGAGATCTCAACAATAATGGAACAACTGATCTAAAGTATTATAGAAATAAAGATCAGTTGGTTGATATATTAACTAAGCCACTCATTATTTGCTTTCTAGAAGTTAAGAAAATTAATGGGTGTTTGCATTTTTGAAGATCATGTTTGAAGTTGCTAGTTGCTCAAGTAAACTAAAGGCTTGAAAGCTTTTAGTTTAAAGGAAAAATTGTTTAAACTAATATTTTTTGTTTTTCTATACACGTATTAACCTTTATGAGTTATTGATTTGACCTTGTCTTTAGGAGTTTTATTTGTTGCAGATCTGCCTAAGCCTTAGGAAGTAAAATATTTTCAATTGCTATTTGAGTATTATACCTGTTATCTATTACTTAGAAAGTTTGTAAGTCTATGCAATAAATGTATGATAAAAAATTCTCTCTGAAAAACGTCCCTACCTCTCTTTCTTTTTATTAACCTTTGTTTTACTTCTTTCTTTTAGCTATCAGCTGCAACCTGGCATGGTAGTAAGCTAGCATGATAGTGAGTTGGTGTGATGGTAAGCTGAAGTGATGGATGAGTGGGTCTAATGGATAAGTTGGCGTGATGGTGTAGCAAGTTAGAAACTACAATAAGATGTAACGACGACAAACTGGCAACGATGATAAGCTTTCTGAGAAGAGAGGATAACGTTTGTAAGAGAGTCGGTCATACTAACAAAGACATATGCCCTGTTTGACAAACAATTGATTGCATTAGCTATTAACTGATTCTATTAGCGGTTAGCTGATAACTGATTATTTCAGCTGATTTGACCAGTAGATAATATCAGCTATTTATTAAAGATGTTTAGTAAATTTAACTATTTAGTATTAATTGTTGATGTGTTAAATGACTTATGAGAACATAATTTAAAGAAAAATTATAAGGGCTTGAATATTATATTTTGTAGTATTTCGTTGAATATTCTTGTAAAAATTTAGATTTAGATATTTAATTTACAAAAATAAATTTATAACTTTAATAATAATAATAATAATAATAATAATAATAATAATAATAATAATAATAATA
>JANSVA010000006.1:11123077-11137212 GCA_025504915.1 Erythroxylum reticulatum
ATACATACATACATACATACATACATACATACATACATACATACATACATACATATATACTTATTTTAACACCTGTTTATCACACTAATAACCTCAAAATAATTTTCCTCCATTAATAGCAATTTATTTCTTCTCTAACATATTTTCTTCCAATTTATTCACCAACATCAATTATTATTAACTATTTATCTCAAAATTTCAAGAAAGCAAATTCATTCTCAATTTTCACCAATTATTCACAAAATGTGTTATGCAAGTTTTTGAAATTTGGGAATCTTAGAAAAGTAATCGTTATGCTATCAGTTTTACAAAAAGTTAAAGAAAAGGGGTTTACCACTATTTTCTGTGCCTTTAACTTTTAAAGTATAAAATCTTTTTAACAGTTGAATGGTTTGGCTTTGTGGAAACCCTTCAGTTGAGTTAAATATCGATTGAAGGGCTATCGTGGGGTCATTGGGAGGGCTCCACTCAAGTTCCTTAAGGGGAACTTCGTGATAGGTCCTTTCAATATTTTTCTCTTCAATCACTAATTTGTTTTTATGTTTTAGCATCTCTATATGATTCCATGTCATTTTTTAAACTTTAGAATAGATAATATGGTCCATCATAGAGTTGTCTAGAAAGAATAAAAGATGTTCCCTAACCATGGAGAGAAATAAAGTCAAAGAAATATAAAAGGTCAAATCTATCATCATTTGTTGTAACATCTTGTTTTCGCAATGTTAAGGGCTAAAACCCTAGAATAATGAATATGAGAGATAATGTTGAGAAACTAGGACATGCATTTCATGCTCATGCATCATTTAGCATACATACACATTAATTTGATAATTGCAGACATTGCAATAACTGTACATGCACTCATTTGACATTTACGATGTATAGTTAATCTTAATTGATTTATAAATGTGATTATATTGTGAATTATGGATATTATATCTCTTGAAAATTGATTTGGTGAGTAAAATTATTGATCTAGAATTTTTGGTAAAATTTAGGAAATTTTGAGGAATTTTTGGACTAGGAAAAATGCCAAGTGGTAAGATAATTGATTTATGGTAGTAGAAATAAGTGTCAAATGACAGTTGAAATAATTGGCAAATGGTATTAGGATTTGTTGAGAATGTGACATTGAAAATTGGGTAACAATTGGATTAGAAATTGGAGATAAATGGACTGGTTGAGAAAGTATAACCTATAAGGTGGTGACATGTGGTAAGTGACAAGTGCCATGCCACACACCCATCCACGATATTTCCTTTTATTTGATGTTTTCTTCTTCTCTCTTCATTTTCGATCTTTTTTTCTATGTTTCTTCTTCTTTATTTCCACATTGTGAACTTTGCCATCATTTTTCACATGTTTCTTCAAGATCATGTGTGTTCTTCCTGAAGAAGAATCTAACCTACTCCACCTTCTATGATGATGATCGTGTGGTTCAAGGAAAGCTAGGGTGAAGTGATATTTTGAAGATCTTAAAGTTATACAAGTAAGTATCATATTGTTCTTCATGATTTGTTGAATATAATCATATGTGATGATAGTTAGAGGTTAAATGATCATAAATGGTGTTTTATATATTTTGGAATGTGGGTAAAGAAATGAACACTTTGATGTCTTGTTTTTCTATTTATGATGATCAATATTTCATAAGTTGTTATAGAGATGATGTTTCATGTTCTGTTGTCAATATATCTAAATGTGAATCTTTTTGGGTGTTTTGGAGATGAACTAAAATGACTCTAGAGCTAAAGAAAGGAAGTAATGTGGTGTCTTGAAATCGGAAGAATTAAGGTGATAGCGAGAAGTGAAATGAATGTGGGATTAGAGTTGAGTATGTGCAGAAAGTTGGTGATGAATGTGTGCATATATTCTGTTTTGGTGTTATAATCAAACATAGAATATGACTTGTTTGTGATTGAAATTGAGTGAAAATGGAAGTAGGAATGAAGAGGAAATAATGAGGATATAAGCTACAAAAGATAGACTAAGCAAAAGAGATGAAGTAGGATGAAATGATGATGAAGTGTGCTAGAATATGTTAGATGAAGTGTTTTCACTAAATAGGCATTTGTATTTTGGCCACATCTTGACCCATAGACATCAAAATGGGATGATTTTAATTTTAGAGTAAACTAGATACAGATGGATATAATTTTCATGAGGAATTGAATTAAATTCTATCTCTAAAAGTTTCAAAATTTGTCTTCAAGTTGAGTACTGTGTGCTGTCGTGGTGTGAGAATAGTCTGTAGTATTTTGAGTATAACTTACAGAATACTGAACCAAGCTGTATGAAGTTGATTTCTTTAGAAACTTAATACATATAGGAACTTTGTTTAGAAGATTGTATTGCCTAAATACCTCATTTTCTTTGCCAAAAGGGATCACCAATTATTTGCACGCCAAGCTATGTGAAATTGATGTCTTTAGAAACTTCATACATATAGGAACATTAGTTTAGAAGATTTTATTGCCTAAATATCTCATTTTCTTTGTCAAAGGGATCACCAAGTATTTGAATGATCGTGCACAAGCATGATCGTGACAGAGAGGGATCATCAGGGAGTTGCACGATTGTGCTGGGATCATTAGGCAGTTGCATGATCATGTACAAGAACAATCATGCGCTACTGTTTTCCCACCTTACCTTGATGTTTTTGGATTTAATTGAGATTTGAAATGAAACTAGATGGTTGTTGAAGTAAGTGCTTAAGTGATTGATATGTTTAGGATGTTGACTGACATTAAAATTGAAGAATGGATTGACTTGATATGAATTTATCTCAATTCGGAAGTTATGAGTAGTTAGTGATTTAAAAATGTTCTTATGAATAATATGAACTAGGTATGAATGAATGAGAATTGGGAGACTGTGTGGATGTATAATTTTAGGAAAGGATTAGTGAACGAATGATTGATGAACTTTGGATAATCAAGTTTCACGAGATATAAGTTACGATATACGGATGATCATAAGATATGAATTAAGGAAATATACCCGGGATTGTCATTGAGCATGCATTATACATATCACATATACATATATATATGATTGAGTATTCATGAAAATGTGCAAATTAGTAATGTTTAAATGTGTATGTATTGCATGATATAGAAGAGCAATTAGAGCGACAACATCCAGATATTGCTAGGACATTAAGGTAATAGCTATCTAGAGCATGCTGTGAGTATCCTAGATAGTCTCACATTGATTTATTGTTTTGTTTAAATTATAAATTGAATTATTATATGATGTGAATGTGTTGATTCCATACATTGAATGTTCGAGGTGTTTGATGCATGAATAATATATTGGAAGTGCTAATTGTATATGAATTTGATAGAATGTGTGATATTCAACTTCATTGTTGACTGCCGGACCAAGGTCCAATGATGAATGTGAATGTGAATGTGAATAATTTAGCACAAGTGAATGATTGAATACATATGATGCATTTTACTACATGAATGCATGATAAAATAAAGATAGTTGTGTCCGGAGTTGCCAGTGAAAAAGAGCTTAAATCTCAGAATTTGATAAGAGCCTCTGGCTCACTATGTATAATGAGCCCTGTATCTCCAATGGATAAGGGACAATTATTAATAAGCCCAGTATCCACAATGGATAGGGGACAGTGAAAAAGGCACTCGGTCATAACAAAGTAATAAATGAAAGTGAGTTTCATGTACATTGCACATACAATTAAATATGCATTATATGAATGATTGAATTGAATTGTATGAACTGTATGAATGAGAAAGGTGAATAAGTGAACAAAGTGTTATATGGTGCTATTTGATAATTAGTGAAAGATATGCTTTATGTGATGACATAAATTGTTTGTGAACTTGAAGCGTGAACTGTATGTGTGATGTGTTATGAGTGAGCCATCGATGATGTGTAGCTCACTGAGTTCGTAAAACTCATCAAAATTTCAACGTTGACTTTCCAGGTGCGAGAGAGCAGACTTAGCTTCTAAGACAACTTAAAAGAGATCTAATACTGCTTTTGGATAGAAGAAATGACTCAAAAGTCGGTCAGTTGAGATTGAAGGACTTAGATAGAATTTTGTATAGTTCCTCATTCAAGTAGCATGTAGCATATTTTGTAATAGAGTTGTAGACTCTGATAGTCCTCTGATATTGTATATAAGGATGAAGTTTGTAATGGTACAATGTATATTTGGTTTTATGAAATGAAAATAAGGAATTGGGTTTTTAAATATTGTAACATTTATGTTTTAATGATGATGCCATGAGAAGTGAATGTGACTGCTCTAGTGCACTGCTTTCACTAGGCATGTGCTCAAATGTTTGAAGGATGTATGGGCACAAATGTCTTATAAGAGTGGGATGCTACAATCCTTGGTATCAAAGTATGGTCTGGCATCCATAGGGACAGATATAAGTATATAGACGTGATATATAGTGAGAAACTTAAATAATAATCACTATTATTGTCTATTATAGGTCATCTGCCATAGTTGATCAAGTGGGACAATCAACTAACTTAGGATCAGTAGGAGCCAATAGAGAGTCTTCTATATCTTGACCTGAGAGAATGCCTTCGAGAATTCCTGAGAGAAGGGAAAGGAGGTACAATGAACTGAGAAAGAAGGGGACTGTGGACTTCTACGAAAGTATAGACCTTGTAGAGCTAAAGGATGGCTAAAGAGAATAGGGAGAGTCCTTGATCAGATAGGCTGTGAGTCAGATGAGAAGTTAAACTATGCAGTTTTCTTACTGCAAGGCCTAGCATACCAATGGTGGAAAACTATTCCAGGAAGTACCACCAGGCCTTGTAACTTGAAGTGGGAAGGCTTTTTGAAGGTCTTCAAAGAGAACTACATGCCCAAGATCTACCTGAACAGAAAGATGAAGGAATTTTTGGATCTAAAATAGGGCAATTTTTCTGTGGCAAAATATGAGATAACATTCAATAAACTGATGGGGTATGCTACTGCTTTAATTCCTATTGAGGAAGACAAGTGTAGGAGATTTGAAGATGGGCTGAATATGGAAATTCGGACAAGGCTAGCTATTACTAACTTGAGAAGTTTCTTTGAGTTGAGAGCAGCCTCGATCCGAATAGAGCAACTGTTGAGAGATGATCAGGGGAAAATAGACAAGAGTTTAGAATGAAAAAGCCCAGTAAATCTCAGGGTAGTTCTAGTAGAGGTTTAGTAAGCACCATAATAGATCTTTTCGACCACCAGCTAGATCAAGACAGTTGATATTCAAATATTAGGGTACTTTTATATAATATGGCAGTGGAAGAGGTGCAGTATTGAGTTAGTTACCCAATTGTGAGCATCGTGGGAAGAAGAACAATGGTGAATACTGGAAACTGTCTGGAGCTTGCCTTCGATGTGGTTCTTTTGATCATCAGATCAAAGATTGTTCCGTTATGTATGGATCACAATCTGGAAGGAGAGGAGGAGTGGTAACTGAAACAATTATCTAGCAGAGCTGAGCTAGTGGGTCTGTACAGAGAGGCCGTGGTAGAGGCAAAATGAGTTCTATGAGTCCTACTGTCAGGACTAAGACGCGGAGCAACCAACCATCGTCTCAAAGTCTATGCAATGAACAGACAAGAGGCTCATAATTCTCCAGATGTCATTACAAGTGTGTTACACTTTTTGTTACTTATAAAGCTCTTGCATTGCTAGATCCTAGATCTACACATTCTTTTATCAGTGGATCTATTTTATCGCACTGCATCTAGCATCTAGGTTGCATTGTGATAGAGAATTATTGAAAGATGGATTAGAGGTGAGTCCACCAATAGGTAGTACCACAGTAATAGAAGAAGTCTGTAAGAAGTGTTTGATTCAAATTGATCTGGAAAAATTAGAGGCAGATTTAACTGTAATATAGTTAAGGGAGATAGATATTATTTTAGGCATGGATTGACTCACTGCTCATAAAGCCATTATGAACTGCTATACTAAGGAGGTAATATTATAACGTTCTAATCAGTTGAGTACCAGCCAGATTGATATCATTCGTGAGTGCTTTAAGGTTGTTGCAAGGAGGATGTGAGGCTTATCTAACCCATGTAGTTGATACTTGAACTGAGCAGAATATGTAACACATTCCTATTGTTAGGGAATTCCTAGATGTGTTTCTCACAAAATTATTTGGTTTAACTCCAGATAGGGAAACGGAGTTACGATCAACTTAGTTTTGGGTGCTGCTCCTATATCTATTCCTCTATATAAGATGACACCTATGAAACTAAAGGAATTGAAAGCTTAGTTGTAGGAGTTGTTGGAAAAGGGTTTCATTTGACCTAGTGTATCACCATGGCGAGCTCCTGTCTTATTTGTGAAGAAAAAAGATGGAACTCTGAGACTGTGCATCCATTATAGGCAATTGAATCGGGTAACAGTGAAGAACAAGTACCTGTTGCCTAGAATTAATGATCTGCTTGTCAGTTGTAAGGAGCTCGGGTGTTTACTAAGTTGGACTTGAGATCTGGGTACTATCAGTTAAAGGTAGCAGAGGCTGATGTACCAAAAAGTGTGTTTAGGATCAAGTATAGGCATTTCGAGTTCTTAGTATTGGGTTAACTAATGCCCCAATTGCATTTACGACAGATGAATAAGGTGTTTCAGCCCCACCTGGATCATTTTATGATTGTGTTCATAGATAACATTTAAGTGTATTCGAAGAGCAGAGAAGAGTATGCTGAGCACTTGAGAACAATCTTACAAATCATGAGGGAGAAACAACTGTATGCTAAATTTAGTAAGTGTGAATTTTAGTTAGATCAAGTAGTGTTTCTAGGTCATATAGTAACTAGACAAGGCATACAAATGGATCCAAAGAAGATAGAAGTAGTAATGGAGTGGGAAGCTCCAAAGAATATGTCTGAGATTTAGAGTTTCCTCAGATTGGCTGAATATTATCGAAGGTTTATAGAGGGGTTCTCATTGATCTCAGGCCTTCTGACTAAAATTCTGAGGAAGAATGTACCTTTCAGATGGAATGATGAATGCAAGAGAGTTTTAAGGAGCTGAAGCATCAGTTGACTATAGCACCGATGTTAAATATTCCATTGGGAATAGGAGGTTATGTGATTTATAGTGATGCTTCACATAAAAGATTGGGATATGTAATGATGTAGTATGGTAAAGTGATAGCATATGTATCGAGACAATTAAGGTCTCGCGAGATTAATTATCTGATACATGATTTAGAGCTTGCTGCAGTGGTTTTGGCCTTAAAGATATGGAGACACTATTTATATGGAGAGACATTGCAGATATACATTGATCATAAGAGCTTGAGGTATCTGTTGAGTAAAAAAGAATTGAATATAAGATAGAGGAGATAGATAGAGTTGTTAAAAGATTATAAATGTACGATTGAGTATTATCCAAGAAAAGCTAATGTAATGGCTGATTCCTTAAGTAGAAAATCAATTAGCTTTGTAGCTCAGATTTAGATATCGAGGTTACCGAGCTTATTTAAAATGAAAGCCTTGAATGTTGAGTTGAATCTAGAGAAGAATGAGGTATTGATTGCTACATTGAAGCTGAGAACGACGTTGGATGATAGAATCTGAAAAGTTCAGAGTAAGGATCCTGAAATGGTGAAGCTTATTGAGAAGTTGAAAATGAATCCAGATTCTGAATTTGAATTGAGAGATGAGACACTTTGGTTAAAGTAAAGGTTATGTGTGTTTGACATTGATAATCTGAGGAAAGAAATTTTGGAGGAAGCTCATGTAGCAACTTATGCTATGCATCCTAGTATCACCAAGATGTATAACACATTGAAGCAACATTTCTAGTGACCAGGGATAAAGAAGCAAGTAGGAAAGTACATTGCTAAGTGTTTAACTTGCTAGTAGATTAAGGCTAAGTGTAGGCTCCGATTGGGAAGCTACATTTGTTACCTATTTTGGAATGGAATTGGGAGCGAATTATGATGTATTTCATTATAGGATTGCCAAAGACTCCGATGTAATATGATGCTTTATGGGCCGTAGTGGACCGATTGACAAAGTCGGCCTATTTTTTATCTGTGAAAGAGAATAACTCACTAGACCAATTAGCCTATAGGTAAGTGAATGAGGTAGTTAGACTACATGGAGTTCCAGTGTCCATTGTATCAGAAAAAGATCTTAGATTTACTTCAAGGTTTTGGAAGAGTTTATAGTCAGCTATAGGTGTAAAGTTAAACTTCAATACTGTATTTCATCCTTAAATAGACGGACAAAGTGAGAGGACAATTAAAACTGTTGAGGATATGCTTAGGTTATGTGTATTAGAGTTTTAAAGAGCATGCGATCAGTATATAACCTTGATTGAATTTGCTTACAACAACCATTACCACAGTAGTATTGGAATGATACCATATAAGGCATTGTATGAAAAAAAATGTCATTCGCCTGTGTATTAGGATAAAGAGGGTCTGAAAATGGTTAAAGGCCCAGAACTGATACATGATACTGTTGATAAAGTGAAACTGATCCGTAGTCATATTAGTGTTGCTTAAGATAGAAAAAAAAGTTATGTGGATCAGCACCAAAGGGATATGGAATACATAGTAGGAGATAGAGTGTTTATGAGAGTATCGCTTTGGCGGGGAGTGCTTAGGTTCGGTAAAAAGGGTAAACTGAGCCCTAGATATATTGGTCCTTATGAGATCCTGGAGAGGGATGGACCATTGACTTACAAGTTAGCCTTACTAGTTGAGATGTCTCAGATACATAATGTGTTCCATATGAGTATGCTAAGGAGATATTGGTATGATTTGATGCATATGCTACCATCTTAAGAGATTGAAGTTGCTAGTAATATGAGTTATATAGAAGAGTTGATCAAGATAGTGGGATATTAGATGAGACAATTAAGAAATTGTGGAATTCCATTGGTGAAGGTCCTTTGGAAGAATCACTCGAGCGAGGAGGCTACATGGGAAACAGAGGAGCACATGAGGAGACAATATCCCCATCTATTTGAACAATCCGGTAAGAAATTTGAGGAAGGAATTTCTTGAGGACGGGAGAATTTTAACATCCTGTTTTCCCCATGTTAACCCTAGAATACTAAATATGAGAGATAATATAGAGAAACTAGGATATGAATTTCATGCTCATGCATCATTTAGAATACATACACGTTAATTTGATAATTGTACACATTACCATGACTATATATGAACTTATTTGACATTTACTAGGTATAATTAATCTTAACTAATTTATAATTGTGATTATCTTGTGAATTGTGGATATTATATGTCTTAAAATTGATTTAGTGAGTAAAATTATTGAGCTAAATTTTTTTGGTGAAATTTAGGAAAATTTGAGGAATTTTTATACTAGGAAAAATTTCAAATGGTAAGACAATTGATTTATGGTAGTAGAAATAAGTGTCAAATGGCAGTTGAAATAATTGGCAAATGGTATTAGGATTTGTTGATAATGTGACATTGAAAATTGGGTGACAATTGGATTAGAAATTAGAAACAAATGGACTAGTTAAGAAAGAAGACCCATTAAAACCCATAAGGTGGTAACATGTGGCAAGTGACAAGTGTCACTTGCTATGCCACACATCTATCCATGATATTTCCTTTCATTTGAAATACTATCCTGTGTCTTTTATTTTATTTGATGCTTTCTTCTTCTCTCTTCATTTTCGATCTTCATCTTCTACATTTATTCTTCTTTATTTCCACAATACCTTCAACTCTCACCATTGTGAATGAAATTGAGCTGAAATGGAAGTAGGAATGAAGAGGAAGTAATGAGGATATAAGTTAAAAATGATAGACTAAGCAAAAGAGATGAAGTAGGAAGAAAATGATGATGAAGTGTGCTGAAATATATTAGATGGAGTGTTTTCACTGAATAGGAATCTGCATTTTGACCCTATCTTGATCCATATACATCGAAATGGGATGATTTGAATTTGAGACTAAACTAAAGACATATGGCTATAATTTTTATGAAGGAATTGATTTTGAATTCTATCTCTAAGGGTTTCAAATTTTGTCTTGAATTTGAGTACTGTGTGCTGTCACGGTGTGAAAATAGTATGTATTATTTTGAGTATAACTTGTAGAATACTGAACCAAACTATGTGAAAATGATGTCGTTAGAAACTTAAGACATATAGGAACATTTATTTAGAAGATTGTATTTGTGGCATCCTACTTCCATCAGAAATTTGTGCTCGTACGTCCTTCCGACATTTGAACACATGCCCAACAGAAGCGGTGCACCCACTACATCACTTTCACTTACTTATGGCATCATAAATTAAAACATAAGAATCACTATAGCTAAAACCCAAATTTCTTATTTCATTTCTTAAACAATTTGTACATTGTAGCTTTAAAACAACATCCATACATGTAGATTATCAAAAACTAATTAGAGTTTACATATCTGTATACAAAACATGCTACATACATGAGGAATTAAACAAAAATTTATCTAAATCTTTCAGTCCAAGTTGATCGACCTTTAAACCATGTCTTTTATCCAAAATCAGTATTAATTCTCTTCTAAATTTACTTAGAACCTATATCATCTCTCTCAAGCTTGAAAAGTCAATGTGCAATTTTTGATGAGTTTTAAGAACTCCGTAAGTTAACCATGTGCAATTTTTGGTGAGTTTTGAGAACTCCGTAAGTTAACCATCCTAGATGGTTCACTCATATCATATAGCAGAATAGTCTATACAATCACATAGTTCATATCATTTGAAGTACCACCATGCATCATCACAAAACACCTTGTACACAATTTTCACATTTCTCATTCAAAATAATTCAATAATACATTACAATCATTCAATTAGTACATACATCAAGTGTATCTCTAATGCTCATGAGACTCATGTTTGTTTATTTCGTTGCTGTGACCAAGTGCCTTTTTCACTGTCCTATATCTATTGTGGATACTGGGATCATTAATACTGTCCCTTATCCGTTGGGGATACAAGGCTCATTTTACATATTGAGCAAAAGGCTCTAAGCACATTCTGAGCTTTAAGCTCTTTTTACTGGCGAATCTGGTCACAATTGCCTTTATCTTTTATGCATTCATGTAATGCAATACACCACACATATTCAATCAATCACATTCATAGTCTCATTCACATTTGTCATCGAACCTTGGTCCAAAATTCAACATTTAAGTTGGGAAATCACATATTCAGTCAAATTCACATTCAATGAGCACTTCCAATGTTATTCATACATCAAATGCCTCAAACATTTAATATTTGGCATTATATACACATCATATAATGATTCAATACATAATTCAAACAAACAAATAATCATATTGAGACCATCTAAGTTACTCACAGTTTGCTCTAAATAACTATTGCCTCGAAGTTCGGGAAACGTCTGGATGTTGTCGTTCTAAATGCTCTTCTATATTATGCAACACATATTTACACACACATCACAACTTTAGACAATTATATAAGTACTCATTTATGCACATATGTATACATGGATTATATACAATGCATGCTCAATAACAATCCTAGGTACATTTCCTTAGTACGCGTCTTATAACCAATTAACATCATCTTTAAATCATTCCTTAATACCTAATACACTTCCTTTACTTTAATTGCTCAATTCCTCATCAACTAGGCTCATTTAAGATCACATTTAAGCCTAAATACCTCATAAGTAAACATTAATAAGTCATATATATATATATATATATATGTTTTTGGGACAAAAGACATAACTTTTGCTGTGGATGTTGGATTAATATCATCTTAGAACACTTCGAAGAGAACTTCGAGTTTTACAATTTCTGTGAAGACCTAAAGAGAGATTTTGATGTCTAAAGGGTTAAAATAGCACATTTATGTAAGTTTCTTGAGAATGTCCGCCCAACAGACATATCCCTCCAAACGGACATGAACGGAGCTAGGAAGCTGGAATTGTTGAGAATGTTGGCCCAAAAGACCTGAAGTTTGCCTAATGGACATATGAGAAGCATATTTCACTTAACAACATTTCCCACGATTTCTACACATATACTAACATCATTTTACACCAAATTCTCCAGTATTCACATGTATTTATGCAACTTAATTACATGCTACTTCAACTACCATATTAGTTGCATTAAAATCCATAAAACTCTACCCATTTGATTTATCAATCATATATATATATAACAAGACATATCACCATCATTTTCTAGTTTACTAAATCCTTACTCCTTCCCGTTTCAAGTGTTTTATTAAACACATCTTTTACATATCTTATCATTCCTACTTTAATTCCTCTTCATTTTCACCTCCATTCCAATTCAAAACATCCAAAAAACACATCATACAAGATTGTTGATCATAACCTCCATAAACAAAACATCAACCATGTCTATGCATTCTTCAATATTTCAGCATACATTCAACTCCATTGTTACCTTCCCGTTATCTATAAACTATCATCCTAATTCTCCTCTCTTCGAGACACTATACTATCACTCTCTTTCTCTTTTAACTCACTTTACTTCACCAAAACAGAACATATTAATGTACACATTCATCCTCAATTTTCTGTACATGTTCGACTTCATATTTCACCTTTATTTCATTCTTAACTATCTTCTTAATTTATCTCATTTCAAAACACCATAGTACTCCTTTTTATTAGCTCTAAACTCATGTTAGTTCATCTCTAAAACAAACAAAGAAATTCACTTAATATACGAAGGAAACAAAGCATAAATATCCAATTTACAAGTAATAATTTCTGCACTTCTTTCTACACCATTTTAATGATCTTTCAAGTTCCAACTCATCTCTACAACAACTTATGAAAGGTTAATCATCTTATATGCAGAAACAAGACATTTATATGCACATTTCATCATTTATGATTTACACATTCAATTCATGATCAAGTCATCAATCTCAAATTACTCATCATATTAGTTTCATTTAACACTACCCATCATGACTAAAGCATAACTTACTTGATTTAGCTTCAAAATCTTCAAACTCTTCAAGAACACCAAGAAGCCCTAATTTTTCATATAGTCCATGCACAACATCATAGAGGATGGGAGGTTTATGTTTTCTTGTGGCAAATGAAGAAGATAATAAGGTGAGAGTGGCAAGTGAAAGATGAGAGAGCTAGATTCAACTTGAATGGAGATTGGTGATAAAATTTATGAAGAAGGTGAAGAAGAAAACCACGAAGAAGAAGAAGAAGAAAGCAAGATTAAAGACAATTTAGTGGTCTTCCAAGTAATTAAGATAATCGTGGGATAAAGACATGGCTTAGCAAGTGACACTTGTCACTTGTCACTTGCCACATGTCCAATCTTTATAGGTTTAAGCTAGGTTCTCTTATTTAACTAATCTAATTAAATCCAATTTCTACTCCATTTGTCTCCCAATTTTCAATTATACTTGTCAATAAATCCTAAAGTTATTTTTCAAAATTTTCACTGCCATTTGACTCTTATTTTAACTACCATTTATCAATTATCTCGTCACTTAGCGTTTTTCTTAGTCTAAAAATACCCAAAATTTTAGAAATTTCCTAAATTTCACCAAAAATTCTAGTTCAACAATTGTTATCACCAAATCAATTTTCAATACATATAATCCACAATTCTCATTAAAATCACATTTATAAATTAATTCTACCCGAAAATGTCAATGAATGCATGTACAATCATTTTAATATGTGCAATAATTAATATTCACATGTATATGTATGTTATATTATGCATGAGCATGGAATGCACTTTCTAACTTCTCAATAATCTCTCATATACACTATTCTAGGGTTCTAACCCTTAACATGAGATAACAAGATGTTACAATTCTCCCCTCTTTAAGAAATTTCATCCTCGAAATTCTTGCCTAATTGTTGAACAGGTGGAGGTATTGTCTCCTCATGTGCTCCTCCATTTCCTAAGCTTCTTCCTCACTCGAGTGATTCTTCCAAAGTACTTTCACTAATGGAATTACTCAATTTCTCAATCGTTTTGTTTGATATCCCATTATCTTTGTAGCACCCCCTTACCATAGAGTAACCACCGGAACGCCCGTAGGTCATTCCGGTACATATCCTACGATAAGAGACCACTAATGACAACCACCGCTAAACTCTCCATGGCATCACAAT
>JANSVA010000006.1:11157608-11169487 GCA_025504915.1 Erythroxylum reticulatum
TCATGATTTTGCATGTGAACATTAGTGGTGGAGAAATGAAATGATATGCAAAGTTGTGGATTGTCATGATCATGAATTGTGTTGAGTGTGCCATGGATATATTTTAGTTAAACACATTTTCCAAGTCTACCATTAGATTGCTCAGTTTTTGAAGATGAAGAATGTTGATTGATCATGAGTAAATGCTTGAAATGTTGATTTCTTGCTATAATAATTAAAAGTCACTCATTTGTGGTTATGATTATATTGTCTTGGAAAATAAGGGAATTGAGCAAATGTTTTGGGTCTTTGAGTTTAATTTGGATGTTTGAGGACGGATAAAAGCTAAGTGTGGAGGAAATTGATATGCGTTTAATTGTTGATAAATTTAATCATTTACACTTAGCGATTAATGATACAAAAATGTTTAAGATACTCACTTTAATTCATATGTAATTTTAGGTACAATTTGGAAGCAAAGAAATTAAAGTGAGTCGAAAGCACCATATATGAGTTATTTTTTTGAAGATCAAATT
Source organism: Erythroxylum reticulatum (assembly GCA_025504915.1). Lineage (NCBI taxonomy): Eukaryota > Viridiplantae > Streptophyta > Magnoliopsida > Malpighiales > Erythroxylaceae > Erythroxylum > Erythroxylum reticulatum. The sequence goes on from JANSVA010000006.1 coordinate 11,158,124, forward strand.
TTACTTGTCTTTATGGAGCAAGAAGAAGAAAATTAAAAGACGATAAAAATGGAACACAAGGAAAAAGAAAAATTTAAAAGCAAGCAGCATTGAGAGGCTTAAAATGACAACAGAAGAAGGAACCTAAAGGATAAAATGCAGAAGCAAGGCAGTGAGGCACAACGTAGTAGCTGGGTAACACATAAGTGCGTCTACGTTTTACACTGAACGTATGCGTTTTGTTGAACACAACGCATACGTCTGCGTTTTGTTGAACACAACGCATGTTGAACGCAAGCTTATGCGTTCAGCGCAATGCATATGCATTCGTTGGGCGTGATCACAGAAGGATTAAAAAAGCTATGCAACTTAAATTGTCACATCACCAGCACAGCTACAAGAGACGCAGTAGAGAGATGGGACGCAAGCATGAAGGCTTCGACTTGAGGCTGGAGGCGTGAACCAGCAGCTCAGTGGAGAAGGGAGCTACGGCTTGCAGCTTCAGCTTGGCAGGCTGGAGCTTCCAAGGAGAGACTGTGAGGGCTACGTGAGAGAGGACAATGTTCAATGAACAGTCGGCTGGGATTCAACATTAAATTGTCCCATCAATAAATACTGCAAGGAGAAGGGTTGTGTTGGAGAGTGGGCAGTGAACATGAACCAAAGGGATTTTTAGCTAGGGATTAAAATGGGAGCTAGAGCAATTTTTCAGAAAATACCTATGAAGGGCTAAACATCCCGATACTAGTTCAGAGGTGATATCGACACCAACGACCCAAGTTAAGTATTTTTTATTATTTTGTTGTTTCTTCCTTTCATTAGAAATTGATCGTGTTATCTTATTTTAATTGATTTGAGTATTGTGTATGGATAATCGAATTTTTGTTATTGTTCGGTTATTTGTGTATGAACCCGTTAGGTATTGTGAATTAATGATTTTAATGCATTCATTGAATCGCTAATTTCAAACTCATTGTTAGAATTTTGATATAATTCGTAATTATTATGTTTAAATTCATGTGTAGCGACTAATGATTCATAATCATTAGAGATAAAATAACTTAGGTTAAATGACGCATCGTATGTTGTTGTTGCCTTGATTAATTAGTTTTCCTAATTCGTAATGCTATTGCCTAGTTAAATATAGAGATCGTATCCTAGGTGTTCGGTGGTTAGGTTTAATTAACAATCGTATCTTGATTAAACAAAACCTAAGGAAAAACTCGGGTTAATTTTTAACCCACGATTAATAGTTGCTAGGAGAGGTTAAAGAACAACAAATTAATAAAATATGCTTAACTAGGGTATAGGCCAAGATTAAACTAAAGAACCGGGTCTCTATTGAATTCCTCACTTTTATTATTCTTTACATGTTTTCTTTAATTTGTTTTTATTAGTTAGTTTTATTTTATTTTCATCTTTCAAAATCAAAAACCCCTCGTTAAGTGTAAACATTAGTTAATTTCATTTCATAAACTTTACACACACTCTCTATAGGATCGACCTAAACTCGTCAATACTATAGTAGTAGCCTAGTTATTTTATTTTGACTAGCATAATGACCCTAGGTCACTTGATTTTGCATGAGATCCTCGTAATGTCAGATTAGCTCTTGCCAGTGATAGATTTAATCCTTTTCACACAATCAATGTTTCATATAGTATATGGCCTATAATTTTAGTAGGCTATAACTTAACACCATAGAGATGTTTGAACTTAGAAAATTTGGTATTGCCTTTAATTATACCTGGCCCAACTACTCCTGGAAAGGATATTGATGTTTTCTTACAACTGATAATTAAAGAGCTGACAAAGTTGTGGGAGTTTGGGATAAAGACATATGATGCTTCAACTAATGAATCATTTAAGATGCGTGTAGCCTTGTTATGTACAATTAGTGACATTCCAAGTTATACAATGTTTTTTGGATGGGGTACAAAGGGAAAGTTAGCTTGCCCTAATTGTCATTATAAAACTTGCTCTCAATATTTAAAGAACAGTAGAAAGACTTGTTATCTCAATCATCGAAGATTTTGGATAAAAATCATCCTTGGAGGCATAGTAGGAGATCATTCAATGGTGATGTAGAGTTAGGAGAATCACAATGTATGTGATCTTATTAATAGGTATCATTATGTGTTTGGGAAGGCAAATAAACAAAAACACCAATTGATAATCCTCGGAGGAAGAGGTCCATATTTTTTGAATTACCTTATTGGAAGCAGAATGGGTGTCGACATAATCTTAATATGCAAATTGATAAAAATGTATGTGATAATATTCTAGGAACTTTGTTAAAGAGTTTGGGGAAGTCAAAAGATCCTCTTAATGCAAGGTTTAATTTGGAAGAAATGGGGATTAAAAAAGATTTACAGTGTGTCAAAGTAGATGACTCTCATATGTCACCATCCCAGAATTGCTTTTATATGACCTAGAGGAGAAAGTGAAGAAAGTGAAACTACTAAAAGGGTTTATAGCTAAAGGATACTTGACTAAAGAACGTGTAAATTTTTGTTGTATTTATATGTGTCATGAGGTGAGAAAAAATATAATAGGCATAAAGAACACAACGATAATACAAATCTTGTTGACATATCTTCTTAATTTTCTCCCAAAGTTGGGCATCCTATTGGAGGGAAAGGGCTAAGGAAAGACAAAGCTATCAATTTAGACTTAAATACATTACATCAAGCTCATCAATACATTCTATTTAATTCAAATCAAAAAGACGTTGAGAAGCACATTAGGTAGGGTTCATATACATTATTTATGCATCTTAAGATCAATTTTTCCCATTATATAAATTAACATATATCATTATTTTTAGGGAGCATTAAAAATTGAAAGAGACAAGTAGTAAAAGAAGTCGATGGGCAAGGGCATAAGATCATTCCAATAAGTTTCCTCAATGGTTTCAAGATAAGGTGATATCTTGTAATGACAAACTACGTAATATATGTTGGTTGTCAAAAGGCCCTAATAATATGGCAAAGAATATTCAGGTTATGTTATTAATGTATACAAGTTTATGAATAAAAAATGGGATGTAAGGTGTAAGATTCAAAAAGTTGGAGTCTCTTTGACAATATTAACTTCTAGTTTTGCAAGTTCCAAAGACCAAAATCCAACACTTGGAAAAGTGACTTACCATGGAGCAATAGAGGAAATTATTAAACTAGATTATTAGGGACAGTTTAGTGTAGTCTTGTTCAAATGTTGTTGGTATTAAGAAGAGAAAGATAAATATAGGCTTACTAGGGCAAACTTCGAAAATTTACGATCTATAGATGATCCTTTTGTATTAGGAAGCCAAGTTGATGAAGTGTTTTATGTAGCTGATTGTATTGAGGAAGGCTATCATTATATGAAGAGGAAGGTACCTAAGTATCTATTTGATTTACCTTTGGATGATAATGAAAATGTTTAAGAAACATACTAGGGAGAACCAAATTACTATGTCAGTAATTTTTTTCGAAATAATGGGGACGAAAGGCGAAGTAAGGTAAGTAGGGGATGATATATATGAAAATGTAGCAAATGATGAAGTAGGGGAAGGGATTGTTTAAAAAGAGTATGCTTTTCTAAGTGGAACGAATTAATAACTAAAATGATGGAACAATAATTTGAACCGCATAAAGATGTAGTAGAAGATAATGGATATAATATAAGCATGGATATGGAAGAAATTATTATTGCTCAATGCAAAGGTAATCATATATTATTTTAAGAAAATTTCTCTTATGTATACTAACATTAATAATTACTTTTAATATCAAATTTGTGAAGAAGATGGGGAGAGGTCCAACTTTGCTTAAGGAGGTTTATGCAAGATCGATGGAACAATGCAAACCAAATTTTTTCAATGCTTTTAATCAAACGATTCAATATGATGAGAAGATGTTAACTAAATTCACAATTTTTCTTGGGTACTGTGACTCGTAAACAAAAACTTGCACCTCTAAACCATGTTAATTGGTGATAAGTTTAAATTGCATCATGTTTTAGGGCAAATTTTGATATTTGTTTAGCTGTTAATTCATTCATTTGGTATGTATTTAGGTTAGAATTGTGTTAGTTTGTTAATTATTTATTTTTTAAAGTGTTTTATGTGTTAGTACAAGCCTTTGAGCGTAAATATTATGTTTTTTAGGTAACTTGATGTGTTTGCTAGCGTTTCAAGGTCAACATCGAAGAATGAAGAAGTTTTGGAGACATTCGGGCCAAAACAACAACCCAAGATCATGACATGTTAGGCCACGATTATGATAAAGCCTCAGATGTGAGCCACAATCATGGACTGCATCAAGCAGATACGCAGACACTCACGAATATCAAGTTTTGAGGTTTTTTTGGACCTTTCAGACCTCAAAAAAACCCTAGGGTTACCAAAAACACAAGAGGACATAAAAAGAACAAAAGGAGGTAGAGAAACAAGCCTTTTGCATAAACCACCTTGAGAAACCCTAAAGAGAAATCATTGAGAGATAGATGACGAGAAGAAGAAAGAGAGAAGAGGAGAAAAAGTTAACTCAAAGTACTTCCCAGATTAGGAGTTTCTCGATATCACTGCCTCCCGTCATCCATTTTAGATTATATTTCCTCTTCTTTTTAGTTTTATTATTGTATAGAATTGGATTGAACAGTTGAAGATAGGATCTAGAATGTCGAGGATGTTCTAAACTTACCTTCGAAATTTTATTCTTGAATTAATAAGAATATGATTGTTTGTGTATTTATTAGATATTGCTGTGGTTTGATTATGCTATTGCATAATTTGATAATAAACTGAGAGGGTGAATTGAATGAAAAACAATTAAATTGGACTAACAAGGGTTAGGTGATTTAATAGAAACCAGAATTAAATCAGATCGATAATTTGTGCAGAAAGAGATTTTGTATAGGTTTCTGACAGTTTAGTTGAGAACTTCAGAACTAAGTAAGGATTTGGATAGATTTTAAATCGAGAGATTGCAACATCCATAATCTGATTAGACTTTATGATTAAGGGTTAATGGTTATAACTCTAGAAAGAGTAATCAACCCTAAGATAGTCTAAAACCAACAATCCAATAATTCATAATCAGTTAGGTTAGCATTAAGGATAGGTTAATTTCATTTTCTCTCCATTGGTAATTTCCTTCGATTATTCTTGGGTGTGTTGAAAATTTCTTAGTAATTAGTATTTTCATGTTTGATTCTTAATTTGATTTATTGAATTAAATTCTCTTATTAGTTTTGTTGTATCTTAAATTTTTGTTATTTATTTATAGCCTTAGATTTTAGGATTAGATTAGTTCCCTCCTTATGGGATCAATACCTTTAATACTACACTAATAAACTGTGCACTTGTGGATTATTGGGGGTTAATATTTAAACCTTACACACAACCAAACCAAAATCAAGATTTTGGTGTTGTTGCCAAGGAGGTGATTAGTTTAATTCTTTAGTCTAAGGCGCTTTAGTTAGCTTTTAGTTTATGTTCTTTCTTTTTATTTCTGAATCCTTGCTCTTGCATGAACACAAAAATTACGAGAAGTTCAGGTCGTGCTGTTGAAACTTTAGAGCTAGATATCACTTGATTAGAACGATCAATTAGGAAAGTCAGTAGGAAGAAGAAGAAGAAATCACAAAAGCAACAATGGCTGAGGAATTTCAACAAGATTTCAATTACAGAGCAAACCAAGGATGTCAACAAAGAACCCTTATAGATTCCATGTGACCAGGGTTCAATGTCACTAACCAAAGAGTAACCAGGCCACCCGTATAAGCAGCCTCTTTTGAAATTAAACCAGACCTCCTAAATATGCTTTAACAAAATGTGCAATTTTATAGACTAACGAATGAAGATACCAATGCATATGCAGTAAATTTCCTTGAAATCTGTGATACCTTTCTGTACCACTAGATGTCGGAGGATGCGGTAAGAATTAGGCTTTTTCCTTTTACCCTAAGAGATAAAGCAAAGGCCAGGTACCACTCCCTCAACCCATCCATTATCACCACTTGGGATCAACTAGTTCGTGCCTTTTTAGACAAGTATTTTCCCCTTAACAAAAACACAAAGATTATCAAGGTTCTTTCCCTACTTCTATCAAAGTGACAGGGAATCGAACTATAAAGCCTGGAAATGATACAAGGACTTGTAATGCCCACACTATAACTTACCTAAGGAGTTCTTGTTGCAAACATTCTATAATGGAGTAACCCCACATATGAGAGGCACAATTGATGTAGCTTCAGAAGGATCATTGATGAGAAAGATGGTAGATGAAGTAGAAGAGCTGATAGAGGAGGTGGTGAGTAATAGCTACCAATAGACGAACGGGTAGAGTAGACAACCCACTACCTTCTGAGAACAAAAAGGAATTGTAGCTATTAATTAAATGGCAGAGATGCGGGCAAAATTGACAACTTAACTCGACAACTCAATAATATAAAGGCTTCATCCTCAGCTTTGGTAAAAGTTGTGTAACTAAAGTATAAATTCTGTGGACAGATGGACTATGATATGGTGGATTGCTTCTTGAGGATGGATAACAATCCAAAGAAAGTTAAGTATATAGGATCTCAATATAGATAAGGAGGAGGAAACAATCCTTACTCTGACATATACAACCCTAGGTGGAAGAATCACCATAACTTCTCTTGGATGAACAATGTCAAAGGACAATTCAGACCCTAAGGACCACCAGGTCTCTAGCAAGATAAACCGAGTTCAATGGAATCCAAATTAGACAAAATTTTAGATAAGCTTGGAACCCTAGATGATGTATAAAAGAGTCTTGAAGGTAGATTCGAATAAGTAACAAAAACATGCCACTTCAATAAACAATCTATAAGTCTAAGTAAACTAATTGTCAATTGCTTTCTCTACGTGAAATGTGGGAATTCTTCCTACCAATTCGGGAAAAAAATTAAGGGAGAAAATAAAGTCTATTACACTTCGAAGTGCGAAGGAGCTTAAACCACCTACAAAGACAATAGAGGAGTCCTTCCCTCTTGTTGAGAAAGATTAAGAAAAGGAGAAAGAACTGAATATGAGGGAATACCCTCTTTATGTCACTACTCTACCATATCAACCCAAATTTCTTTTCCTCAATGATTACAAAAGAAGAAGCTGGATGCACAATTTCCAAAATTTGTTGAGAAATTAAAGATGTTATAGATAAATCTCTCATTTGTAAAGGAATTGGAAAACATACCTAAAGATGCAAAATTTTTAAAGGACATATTATCAAAGAAGCGTACTTGGGAAGATAATCAGATGGTAGCTCTAACTAGCACTTGCAGTTCCATAGTCACCAGCCAGATTCCATCTAAATTGAAGGATCAAGGGAGTTTCATAATACCATATGTGGTTAGTGAATTTGAATTCACAAAATGCTTGTGCGACTTAGGAGCATGTATTAATCTTATGTATTTATTAATATTCAAGAAGTTAAGGCTAAGTGAGGTCAAGCCAACATTAATGTTAATTCAATTGGCTAATTCATCTATTACAAAACCATTTGGCATAATGGAAGACATTCTGATGCAAGTGGACAAGTTCATTATTCCTGTAGATTTTATGGTTCACAATTCTAAAGAAGATAAGAATTGTCCACTGATCCTTTGTTGACCGTTTATGAATACAGGAAAAGCCACAATTGACACTCACAAAATGAAATTAACACTTCAAATAAGCAAAGATCATATTGAATTCAATATGAATAAGGCTTTAAAGAACCTAATAGCAAGCAGCATGTGTATGAAGGTTGAAATTATGGATCAAAATTTTCAAGAACAAGTTGAGAGTTGCATCGCAGAAGTATAGTCAATGACAACAACAAAAAATAATGGATATGAGAAGCTTTTAAGTGTAAAGGAGATGATGAGATGGAGGGTTCAAATGTTCACAAATGCATCAAGATAAATTAGTCCGAACTAAAGCACCCATACCACCATCCACAGAAAAACCACCCACATTGGAGCTCAAACCTTTACCTACACTTCTCAGATATACCTTTCTTAGTGAAGGTCAAACGTTATCGATAATCATCTCCAATAAATTGAATGAGAAACAAGAAAATAAGGTGGTAGCAATTGAGAGAAAGCGAATGAAAGCCATCGGATAGCAGATTTCTGATATTTGAGGTGTAAGCCCAAATGTTTGCATTCACCAAATAAACCTCGAGGAAGGATTTAAGACAGTGACAGAGCATCAATGAAGGTTGAACCGTAACATGAAGGAGGTGGTCAAAAAGGAAACAATTAAACTCTTAAATGCAAGGATAAATTATCCTATCTTCGAAAGTAAAGGGTCAGTTGACGGTAATAGAAAGTGAGAGTGGAAAAGTAATTTTAACAAGAATGGTCACAAGATGGAGAGTGCTTATAGATTATCACAAAATCAACTCAGTGACTAAGAAAAATCATTTCCCTCTTCTATTCATAGAGCAGATGATAGAAAGGGTGGCTAGTCATTTGTTTTATTACTTCTTAAATGGATATTCAAGATACAATTAGATCTTCATTTACCCTGATGATTAAGAAAGACCACATTCACTACCCTTATAGTGCCTTCATATACAGATGGATGCCTTTTGTACTATGTAATGCCCTTACTACATTTCAAAGATGTATAATGTTTATCTTTACCGATATGATTAAAGATATAATGGAGTTGTTCATGGATGATTTTCAGTTTTTGGAGACTCTTTCGAAATGTTTTTAACCAATTTGGATAGAGTTCTTCAAAGATATGAAGAGTCATACTTAGAGCTGAATTGAGATAAATACCATTTTATGGTGTAAGAGGGGATAGCGTTAGGGCATAAAATCTCACACTAAAGATTTGAAGTTGACAAAGAAAAAATAGAAGTTATAGAAAACTTCCACCGACATGTAATGTAAAAGGTGTGCGATGATTCTTAGGTCATGCAGGATTTTACCAACGATTTATCAAAGACTTCTCACAAATTGCAAGACCTTTGACAAACCTATTAGTCAAGGATGTTCCCTTTCTATTTGATGACAACTATATGTCTACCTTCAATAAACTAAAGTAGGTATTAACATCAGCACCAATTATATCACCACTGGATTGGACACTTCCATTTGAGGTTATATGTGATGTAAGCGACCAAGCTTTAAGTTGTGTATTGGGCTAAAGGAAAGATAAAAGGTCGCATGCGATCTACTATACCAACAAGACCCTTACAGGACCTTAGCTTAATTACACCACCACAGAGAAGGAATTCGTCGTAATAGTGTACACATATGATAAATTTCAACCATACCTTTTGGGATCAAAGATAACCGTATTCACCGATCACACGGTGTTAAAATACCTTTTCAATAAAAAAGGAGGCAAAACCAAGACTCATTCAATGAGTGTTAGTTTAATAGGAATTTAATATAGAAGTGAGAGATAAAAAGGGAGCAAAAAATGTGGTTGTAGAACACTTATCTAGACTGGAAGAAAGGGAATACAAGCCAAGTGAAGGTATTAATGAAAATTTCCCTGATGAAACCCTAATGCTACTTGAAAGCTTAGCTATACCATGGTTTGTCGATATTGCGAATTATATTACCAATGGTAAAATTCCTTATAATTGATCTTACTAACACAGAAAGCAATTCCTACATGATTGTAACCGATATCTATGGGATGAGCTAATTTTATATAGAACATGCCCTAACAGGTTAATGCGATGATATGTTCTGGAGAAGGAAATGTTGAACATCTTAAAGCAATGTTATGAAGGTACTCAAGAGTGGATTTTATTAGCCACAATTTTTTAAGGATGCTCAAACTTTTTGTGGCACAATGTGATTGGTGCCAGAGAATAGGTAACATCTCCAAAAGAGATGAGATGAGATGCCTTTATCCAACATTTTAGAAGTGGAAGTCTTCGATGTATGGGGCATCGCCTTTATGGGTCCTTTCCTGTCTTCAATGGGAAACATGTACATTTTAATAGGGGTGGATAATATCTTACGTTGCTCTAACCAATAATGGAAAGGCAGTGCAAAAGTTCATCAAACGATTATTCATTATATTTGGGGTGCTACGTACGACAATAAGTCATAAAGGTACACATTTTTGTAATAGATCTTTTGATGCCCTCTTAAAAAGATATGGAGTGCGCCACTATGTTCCTACACCCTACCATTCGTAGGATAGTGGCCAAGTGGAAGTTGTCAACAGGGAGATGAAACGAATTTTGGAAAAGATGATGAATAGCTCCAGGAAGGATTGGGCAATAAAGTTAGACGATGCTTTATGGGCTTATAGGACTGCTTTCAAAACAACTATTGGAACAACTCCTTATAGAATTGTATATAGAAAAGCTTGTCATTTGCCAATCGAACTAGAACATCGAGCGTACAAGGCGATAAAAGCATTAAATTTTGATTGATAGCAAGTAGGCAAAAAACGACTTCTGTAACTAGACAAACTTGAAGATTTTTGTTATAATGTGTACGAAAATTTCAAACTATACAAGGAAAAGGTAAATAAATGGCACAATTCTTGTCTTAAACAAAAGGAATTTAAAGTAAAAGACATATTTCTGCTATATTATTCAAGGTTGAGGCTATTTCTAGGGAAGTTAAAATCTTGATGGAGTGGATCTTTTATAGTCATTCAAGTTTTCGATCATGGAGCCATCAAATTTGAAAATGCTAACAGGAAACTTTTAAGGACAATGGGCATCATTGCAAATATATCTCAGAGGATCGATTTCCAAGGACAAGGAAGTGATTTCCTTCTATTTAAATACTTAAGACGCCCCCATAGATGTAAGGACAAGCTAATGCATGCTCAGTAGTTTGATTGAAATATTTAGGTTTAGTTAAAGTATTTTTAAATTGTAAATAAAACTTTAGTAGTTTGAATTGATCTGGGATCACTAATTCTCTCACTCTCTTTAAGTAATTTCAAGATAAGACAACAATCTTAGCTGTCCAGCGGATTTGTTCTCAGTCCCTCACCATCCTAGCCTCCATCACCTTGAGGCTTTGTTTCTAACCTTTTTCTTTTAAATTTAGTCTTTATTTTTTATTTTATGTTACTTCTTTCCATGTGTGTTTTTTAGTCTACTTCTCACATTGATGACAATATGTTGTTTAGGCGTGGGGAGAGATGTGTGTTTTGCTTTGAGTGTGAATTTTACATATTGTATGATAGTTTGTTAGGTTGCATATTATGAATTGTGTGAATGTGTCGAGGGATTAGATGGAATGAAATTGATTTAATTTTGAACATAATCTATTAGTTTGTGAAGATTCATTAGCTCGCAAAATTAGTGATCCGGGTTCTTTGGCTAAATATGTAAGTTAATTAGGATTTAGTGTTAGTTTATCACCCTATAAGTTGTCACATTCATTCATAATTTTAGGTCT
>JANSVA010000006.1:11169587-11201606 GCA_025504915.1 Erythroxylum reticulatum
AAAGTGAATGAATAAATGAATGATTGAAAGATCGAGTGAGTCTATTGACTATGGTCATTTTGAAGACATTATTCAAGTGAAGAAGTTGGGAGACTGAGGAAAATATAAGACAAAATTACCTCCATTTATTTGATCACTTAGGTAAGAATTTTGAGGACAAAATTCTTTAAAGGAGAGAATTGTTGGAACCCTAATTTTCTAGAAAGTTATTACTATTATATGAGAAATTGTTGGTGATTATTCATATGTAAAGAAAAAGGAGAATTCTTGAATTTGAAATGAAGTAGAAAAGAAGGTTTAGGTCCAAGATGGGTTATATGTGAAATGATGGAAGTTAAAAGCTAGAAAATGTAGTTGGTACATGTTCACTAAGTATGCTTCGGTTTTTTAGCCATAAATATTTATCTAGTTATCCCAAAGAGATGGTTTTTGATTTGCAGTAAACTAGAGACATAAGACTACAAATTTTTCTATAAAATCGAGTTTTAATTCAGTTTCTAGGAATCTTAGTTTTTAGATGGAAGTTGAGCATAGAATATTGTTCTAGCATAAGAACAATCCAAAAATGGTTAGGATATAAGTTTTAGATTTCTAAACCAAATTGAATAATTTTGGTGTTATTAGAAACTTAAGACAATGACAAACATTTTTCTAGAAGTAAGTATTATTAAATTCCTTTAATTACCTAACCAAAAAAGGTCTAGATTTTTGGAAGGAGTTAGAAGTATAAGATGTTAGTTTTAATAGACATAAGGGCTAAAATAGGAAGGAAAAAGTAAATAAAAGGTAAAATGGGAAGGAAAAGTAAATGAAGGGTATAATGGGAAAAGGAAAAAATAAATGGTCTTGAAGTAAGAAAGAAAGAGAGAAGTGTCGTGAGAAGCCAAAGAGAGAAGAAAAAAATGTGAAACAAGAGAAGAGAGAGGGTTCGTGAGAGTATGCAAGAGAAGCTTGGAAGGAGGAAAAAGAAGAGAAAATCAACTTGTTAGAGATAAGTCTTCATCTTTCTTCTTACTAGGTTCAAAAAGGGGTTAAATAGAGACTAGGGTTTGTGTTGGGAATGAAGGAAGAAACAAGAGAAAGATAAAAACATCTTGATTTTTGGATTTCTAAGCTAAGGTTTTGGTTTTTCTAGCTTAGATGAACTATGGGTAGGTTAGGTTTAAGTTCAATTTTAGAATTTTTGATTTGTGAAGTTTATGAATTTACATGTGAATGTGGATTGAATGGGAAATTGGATGTTTTAGGAAACTAAGAGAACCCTATCTAAGAGAAAAAGGAAAGGCAAGTTTGACTTAGATTTTTGCAAGCAAATTAGGTGGGTAATGTATTTATAATTATTGTGTAATTGGGCAAATTCTTACCTATGGTGTGTATTTTGATTTGCTTAAATTTGATTTGCTTGAAATTGAAATCATTGTAAATATTTGGAAATGCATGATGAATTATGATGGTGTTATACCTTGAAAAAGGTTTTAACATTTTATATAAACGAAAAGAAGAAAAAAAAAGCATAAAAGTATGAGCATATAATAAAATCATTTGAGCATCATTATGTGCTTTTGTTTGGGAAAGAGTTGAATCGTTATATTCGTCATGTGCATGTTGACAAGAGCCTTCTCCCAGTTACCCGCTTGTGACATATGAGATCCGAAAAAGGACTCATTTTGTTCATGGTGAAAACTTCAGTTTCTCCATTTTGTTTCCATGGAACCCTCCAACCATTTATTTGTGTATTGCATCTTTGAATTGTCAAGTATGATGCATTTTAGTGTTATATTTAATGACTAAAGTCTATGTTATGTGTTATGAGTTTTGAGCTAAACTGATTTATGCTTGAATTCCTAAAATAGATTGAGAGTGCTTGATTTGCTAGAATGGATAGAGAATGCTTGAATTACTGGATATATAAATACATATGCTTGAATTTATGGTCAATTATTGATGGCTATAAATACATTAGCCGCTGAGTTGTGTAGTTCACCCCACTATTCCCTCCTCAGGTGCAGAATGAGAAGGTTAGCAATCCTTGCAAGGCAATTGGACAAACTCCGAGATAGTTAGCTTTTGGATAGCTTATTAAGCATGCCAAACATTAAGCATCAATTTATAATTGTTTAAGTTAGTGATATGTATGTTGATATGAGATTAAAGCTATGTATGAACCTTATTTTGATTTAGTAATGAGAATCAAAATTTGAGGATTTCCTTTTGTGTATGATTAAGTTATTTTAAAGGTTGAGTATGATGGTTGTGGAAGTAGAATGTGTACGTGCATATTCTTCTTCATTGAGATTGCCAATTGTTGTTTGTTTTAGAATAGTAGGTTAGAGATTGGAAAGGGTGTATGGGATGAATCATTTGCAGTGAGATTTAAGAGTTTGAAGAAAGGTACTTAGTAGTTGAATTGATATGAAAAGCTATTGCATTTTTTTCAAGCATTCATAGGTGTAGAAATTGTTTTCTGAACTCAAAGGAAAAACCATATCTATCTAGGTAGAATTAGAAAGGGTTTTCTTCATAAAAGTTATAGATTATCCTCTTAACTTTCCAATGGTATAAAGTTTGTAATTTTTGGACTTTGTATGAAAAAGATATGGCTTTTCCACGTTAACATCACTAGTGCTAGCATAAGCTGCAGCACTATCCCTAACATAAATTGTGTCCTAATTTCAACGATTAAACTGCGTTGACTTAGGCCGAATTATGCAAAGCTTCCTTGTTAAAAGCTTTAGCTTATCTTTCTAGTTTTCAAATGGTATAAGGTATGAAATTTTTGGACATCGGAGTTGAGAGATATGATAATTATAAGTTAGGGATGTTGCACTCAATGTATAAAAATCTCGGGTGCAATCGCAACAAAGAAAGGTTCAATTGCACTTCATCTCTTCTCCAGCCTTGTATGATCGCACCTCGTAACCTCTCCAATGTTTCACCACCTGAAAGGTTTTCTAGCTTTGAACATGGTTGACTCTTTTGACTAAAACTCTGTCATCCGACCTCTAAATGACCTGATTCTTAAAGAATTGAAATCCTAACACATTCTTCTATCCATCCATAAAATTTTGTAGCTTTTGGAGTTGAGTTGAAGAAGATTGATGGAAAGAAAGTGAGATAATCGATTAGAAGAGTATGAATTGGTTATGAACATACTTTGGTATTTTAATCATATCTTGATCTGTAGAGCTCCAAATGAGATTATTCTTATTGAAAAATAAACTAGAAACGTGGAGCTACAATTGTTCTGAAACATTCAAGTGGTGATTCAGGCGTTTGACTAGTGTGGGCTCGCCCTTTGTGGTTTGAGATGTTATGAGAATGAGGATGAACTGATGATGGATATAGAGATTCTATGGAAATAACCTTATAGGATAATACGCTCATGTCTTATGATATTTGGAACGATAGTTGGGCTCCGAAAGTCCAATTGATGGGGAGTGGAAAGACCGTAGGACCGGATGAGATCCTTATAGAGTTATGGAAAAGAGTATGTGTTATTGGCATCGAGTGGTTAGTACAACTCTTTAATGTGATCCTCGAGTCAGCCAAGATACCGAATGAATGGAGATTGAGTAGGTTAATCCCCTTATACAAGGACAAAAGAGACATCCAACAATGTCCCAACTATCGAGGCATCAAATTACTAAGTCATACCATAAAGTTGTGGGAAAAGGTAATTGAAAAGAGAATATGGAGAGCTACTTCTATATCGGACAACCAATTCAGATTTAGACCTGTTAGGTCCACGATAGAAGCAATACATCTCCTAAGGAGACTAATGGAATGCTACAGCAAACAAAAACAAGATTTGCATATAGTTTTTATAGATTTGGTATGATATGGTGGTGTTTAGAGGCAAAAGGCATTCCTATGACTTATATCAGAGTAATTAGGTATATGTATGAAAGAGCATTGACTAGCATAAGGACGATGGGGGTAATATGGAAGCGTTCTCCATTGGTGTAGGACTACACCAATGCTCGGCCTTAAGCCATTTTCTATTTATATTAGTGTTAGACTTACTTACCAAACATATTTATGGAGATGTACCTTGGTGTATGTTATTTGCTGACGATATTGTCCTGGTGGATGAGACCAAGGAGGGGGTCAATGCCAAGTTAGAACGCTGGAGAGAAGCATTAGAATCGAAAGGTGTTAGAATGAGCGGATCCAAGACGGAGTATTTAGAATGCAACTTTTCGGGTAGCTAAATGGTACAAGAGACAACTGTGGCAATTAGGACTAACATCATACCTCATAAATCACAATTTAAATACCTCGAGTCTATCATTCAGAGAGATAGTAATATCAATGACAATATGTTACATCATATTAGATCTGGGTGGGTTAAATGGCGAAGTGCATCAGGTGTTTTGTTTGATAAAAAGATCCCTTCTAAACTTAAAGGGAAGTTCTATAAAATGGTGATTCGGCCAACAATGTTATATAGGACAAAGTGTTGGCCTACTAAACGTAGACATACATGACAGTTGTTAGTAGCAGAAATGTGTATATTTAGGTGGATGTGTGACATTACCAAAAGAGATAGGGTAGGTCCGAAATCGTGTGGAAAGGGAAAGACTATAGATGGCTAGCATTGCTGACAAGTTAAGAAAGTTAAGGCTTAAGTGGTTTGGCCATGTACGCAGGATGCCCTCTGAAGCTCTGGTATGACGATGTGAGAAAATAACCCTTAATGGCTACAAGAGGAGAAAAGGGAGGCCTTACAAGAACTGGAGGGAAGTGATCAGGAATGATATGTCCGAAATGGCCCTTTCTGAGGCCGTGGATAAAAATAAAAAGGTTTAGCGTGAGCAGATCAAGGTAAACAACACCCTTTAAAGTCCTTGCGTATGACCTAAAAATTAAGTTGTAGGCCCGAAACCCTTGGCCAAAACTTACGACTCGTAAATGCAGAAAGATTTCATTCTAAAACCGTAGGATTGTCATACCCTTAGGGTCTCTCAGTGAAGATCCTAGAGTAACTAGCGACAAGAAGAGCATATCTTTATAGTGTGTAAGGTACTAATAGATTTGGCCTCCTTCAAGTATTTCCTTATTTATTTTTTGAAACTTTATTTACTGATTATTGTAGAGTGCCAGTTTTTATTTATTTACTCTTTTATTCTACATCACCCCTTTTTACATCTACATGTGGGTCTATCGAAAACAGCCTCTCTACAATGTAGGGGTAAGGCGGCGTACTATCAGACATCCCCAGACCCCACTTTATTACGGGACTTCAGACTAGGTGTGATGATGATGACGATGATGAAGTCATCAATTTCAAATTACTCGTCATATTAGTTTCATTTAACACTACCCATGATAATTCAAGCATAACTTACTTGATTTACCCAAAGCTTCTTCAATAGTCTCGAAGACACCCTAGCCTCCCACATATACGATCATCAACTTTTAAAGTAGAAGGGATAAGTCTTTTAGTAATAAGATGGAGAAGACAACAAATCTTGAAGAAACAAAGTGAAAGAGTTGGACAAAAATCAACAAGATGAGGGTGAGAGTGAGAAGGTTGTGAGTGAAGAAGGTGAAGAAAAGAAGCATGTATCGTAATTGTTAAGTAAAAGACCATAAGATGGTCTTTAATTTAGGTGATAAAAATCGTGAGTGGTGAGTGGCAAGTGTTGTGACACTTGTCACTTGCCACTTGTCATTTTGTTGTGGTCTCCAATTGGCTCTTTCGATAAGCTAGTCCATTTGTCTCCAATTTTCAACTCAAATTTCTCCTAATTTTCAATGACACTTGTCATTAAATCTCAATGTCACTTATGAATAATTTCTACATCCATACTGCCATTTATCAATTGTTCTGCCACTTGACATTTTTCCTAGTCCAAAAATACCATTAAATTCTAGAAAATTCTCATATTTCACCAAAAATTCTAATTCACTACTTATACACTCCAACTTAATTTTTAAGATACATAATCTATAATTCACATTATAATCATAGTAAAAAAATCATTTATACCTGAAAATGTCAAATGAGTGCATGAATAATTCATTATAATGTGTGCAATAATCAAATTCACATGTGTGTATACTAACATTATGCATAAGTATGAAATGCATTTCCTAATCTCTCATTGTAATTTCTCATTTTCAAAAATCTAGGGTTCTAACCCTCATTATGGAAATGGGATGTTACATCTTGAATAATAAAAGAATTATGCAATTGTTAAGAAATTTCCTAATGAGCAGTTATTTGTTGTTATTGTTAGTAAAGTGCCTTGGTATGTTGACTATGTGAATTATCTTACATGTGGCATTTTAAGACCTAACATGACTTCTCAGGAAAGGAAAAGATTCCTTCACTTAAGCAGGCACTACTTTTGGGATGATCCATACCTCTACTGGATTTGCAAGGATGAAATCATTCGAAGGTGCATTCTAGAGGATGAGTAAGTAAGTGTCTTGAACTTTAGCCATGAACTCCACTGTGGAGGTCAATTTGGAGGGAAAATTTGCTTGTAGAATTCTTCAAAGCGGTTTGTATTGGCCCATCTTGTTTAAGGATGCTCATTTCTTCTGCTTGAAATGTGATAAATTCAAGCGAACTAGAAATGTAAGTAGAAGAAATGAAATTCCCCTAACTAACGAATTGATTATTGAATTATTCAATGTTTGGGGTATTGATTTTATGGGTTTGTTTCCTAAATCTTGTGGATTCAAATATAAATTGATTACTCCTCTAAATGGGTAGAAGCAATACCCACCCAAACTAATGATCCTAATGTTGTTGTTAAATTTTTTAAGGAAAATATTTTTAGTAGGTTCGGGATTCCACGTGCAATCATAAACAATGGAGGAAGTCATTTCTGCAATAAGCTTTTTAAGAAGCTCATGAAGAAATATGTCATAACTCACAAGGTGACAACTCTTACCATCCACAAACTTTTCGACAAGTGGAAACAAGTAACAAACAAATTAAGGGGATTTTGAAGAAGGTTGTGCACCCATCACAGAAAGATTAGTCAACAATGTTAAATGAGGCACTATGGGCATATCGCACAGCTTACAAAAACGTTTTAGGAATGAACCCTTATCAGTTTGTTTTTAGGAAGACTTGTCATTTTCTAGTCGAGGTTGAGCATAATGAACTGTGGGCAGTCAAGATCATGAACCTGAATCTGAATGATGGAGGATGGGAGCGTTTGGTTCAAATTTCAAAATTGGATGAACTAGAGTAAGGCTTATGAGAATTCCAAAATTTACAAGAAAATAACAAAACTCCTTCATGATAATGATCTTGCAGGTAAGTTCCTCATACCTAGAATGAAAGTTTTGTTATATAGTTCTCGGTTGCACTTGTTTATAGGCAAGTTGAAATCAAGGTGGAATGGGTCATTCAAAGTAATCAAGGTCTTTCCATATGGAGCCATGAAATTGGCAAACCTGCGAACAACGGAAACCTTTAAGTTGAATGGTCATCGAGTGAAACCATATTTGGGAGGAGCAATTAAGAAGAAAATCGTAGAATTAATCAATTTGAGCAATCCACTTCAAGCATGACTATTTGGGTAGTCCAACTACAAGACATTAAAGAAGCACTTAATGAGAGGCAACCCATATAATTTTTATCTTGTTTTTTTATTCCTATTACATGACTCTTTATGTTTTTATTCTATTTATTTATTTATTTTTCTTCTTATCTTTATAAATTAAAAAAGGGGTTTGTGTCTCAGGGAGTCACACTAGTAGCACATCGTAACACTACACAAAATAAACTAGACTACTATTATAACAATGGCGAGTTTAAGTCAATCACACAAAGAGTGTGTATAAAGTTGTTCAAATGAAATTAATCAGCATTTAGGTTTTAGGGGTGGTTTGTTTAGTTTGAAATAAGAAAATAAAAAAACTAACCTAATGAAAATAAATTAAAGAAAACATGCAAAAATGATGAAAATGGTGAATTCATTAAGAGCTCAATTTTTTGGCTCAATCTCGGCCTACACCCTATTAAATATATTTCATTGAATCATTATCTTCACACTCTCTTTGAACTATTGATCATAGACTAACAACAAGCTCTATTAATCCTAATTTTTCCTTAAGTCATAGTTAATTAAGAAGAGCTCGTTAATTAACCCTAGCTATCGGATAACGTAAGAGATACTCATTAAGTTTAATCGAACAGTTGCCTTATGAGCAAGAAATAAATAGCCAATCTAAGCAATAATCACACAAGCTCGAAATATTTGACCTAGGTTTTGTTATCCCTAATGATTATAAACCATTAGTCGCTATACATGAAATGGGGAAAAAAAACAATTATGTATTGTATTCAACATTCTTACATAAAAATAATCAAGTAGAGTATTTACTCATTCTTACACAA
The DNA here is from genome assembly GCA_025504915.1 of Erythroxylum reticulatum. NCBI lineage: Eukaryota > Viridiplantae > Streptophyta > Magnoliopsida > Malpighiales > Erythroxylaceae > Erythroxylum > Erythroxylum reticulatum. The sequence goes on from JANSVA010000006.1 coordinate 11,177,950, forward strand.
CACCCAAACATTAAACATATAATAACATAATCAATCCATAAGAGAAAAAACAACAAACAATAAAAGAAATGCTTAACTAGGACATCGGTGTCGATGTCACCTCCGAATCAAAGTTGGAACGTCTACCCTTCCATGGGTCTCTCATAGTTGAGAGTTTGGCCCCTTTTTCTCATCTCTCCCAAAGCTCCCAAAGCTCTCTCAATTAAAAACACTCTTTTTCTTTCATCCAACTTCGGTTGTCACATAAATGATTCTTTTATATTAAAAAGTAGTGTTCGAGTGAGTTGTAAGTGCCTCACGTGTGTGTATGATAGTGTCACGCCTTTCATTGGAATGACAAATGTGTCACGCCTATGAAACCTTTTGTTATGGCTGTGAGATGTGTCTCACGACCATGACAAATCATGCTTGGCCGTGAGCTGGATCAACAATCCTCATGCTCTTCATTTTTGTTACTCTATTCCTTCTAATTCTTGCTCCACAAAGATAAGTGTGATTCTTAAGAAGATGAATCAAATATAATGCTTTAGACACACTTTACCTCTTTCGCATCCGAATTATATCTAAAACCATATAACAACTATAGTGAGTATCTTAAACATTTTCATATCATTAATAACTAACTGTAAAGAGTTACATGTATCAATAATTAAACACATATCAATTTTCCCCACACTTAGCTTTTATCCATCCTCAAGAAAACATCAAAATTAAGCTCATAAAACCAAAACATTCACTTAATTCCCATATTTTCCAAGAATACATAATAATAAGCAAAGATAATTGACTTTCAAAAATCATATTAAGAACTCAACATTCCAAGCTTTTACTCATGATCAATCAACATTCAATACCTTTAAAAACTAAGAATCTAATGGTAGACTTATAAAATATGATTAACTAAGATATATCTACAGGTACACTCAATACCATTTATGATCATGAAATTCCACAACTTTACAAATCATTTCATTTCTCCACCGCTAAAGGTTCATATGTAAAATCATGGATCAAAGGACTTTTCAAGGTTTTAATGTGGGCAAAGTTAAAGTGAGATGTATTTGGGTAAAGTAACATGAAAGCCATTAAAGATAGGGAAACAAAAGTAACAATCAATATACTATCAAGTGCAAAAACTAGCATTCCTTAACAACTGTGTACATCATCTATGATGAATGCAAAAATGATGTTTCACCGTGCAAACTCAAGTTCTCACACAGAAACCACATGAATCATATATCACTCACAAAAATTGATCAAAAATAAGATTTGGTAACCATAGGGAATGACCATTGAAAGCAACATCCACCTCTTATTCAACATACTTAAGTAACCCATTCAATACAATTTAGTAGGAAAGATTAATTACAAACAATTTTTCAACACATATGCACTTCGTCCTTGCTACATTTATTTAAATGTTTTTCTTTTTCTTTCTTTCTTTCTTTTTCTTTTCTCTTCTTTTCTTTTGATTTTCCCTTTTCTTTCTTTCTCTTTTTTTCTTATGAAAATTAAAAGAAACTACATAAATATGGGAATTTCAATGATAAGACATAAATAGAATCCCAACATTATAACCAACCCACACATATGTACACCCCACACTTATACTTTTGTAGATCCACAAAATTAATAATCAAAAAATGTTCCACTAGATTTAAGGCTTGGGAGGACATTTGGTTAGGGTTAAAGCATGTAATGTGGTTGATACACAATGAAAAGGCAAATAAAGCTTAAGGGGGCTTAACAAGGGAGAAATCATGTCAATAGGGTTGGCTATTTGGCTAATGTAGTTTAGAAAAGCAAAGAATGCCTAATCATTTCCATATTAATACATGGGATAAAAATGTAGTCTCGAATGAAAATTCAATGCAAAATCAGGATGTTTATGTTATGAAGGTGACATATTATGAAAAGACATTGAAACTAATATAGATGTACCAGTCTATTAAGGCTCAAAATCTCACTGGCTTTGTCTATCACTAGTCACTATTCTTCTAAAGATAATGCACATCGACCAATCATAAAAGCAAAAGTACATGCTTAAGTTGCCATGAAATTCTCTATTCAATTCATTCTCTACTCATGACTATATAATCCCAAAAGCAATAGAAAACGAGTAAATGTTTGTTTATTTGTTTTATTCTTTCTCTCATTTTGATTGAAAACTTAAAACAAGCAAGAAATAGACCAACGTAAAACATACATATATATCTAACTAGTGCCAAAAAGTAAAGGAAAAGAAATTTACTTCCCTTGGGTTGCCTCCTAAGAAGCATCTTTGTTTAGGGACGGTGGCTCGACTCCATGTCTTCTTCTCACGTGAAAAAATTATGAACTTCTGGTATCACAATTTCGGCAAATTCCACGTGAGGTTGTTCATGATAGGGTATTGGTTGACAATCTGTCATGTTCAACACATTCCTTATCTTCATAATGTCAAACTCTACTGTGTCCCTACTATTAGGAAAGACCTCGAATGTCTCTTCACCTTTTTCTTCTGCGTTCAATTTCTCTAACCTGTTAGGTAAAAGAAAAGAGTCATTCTTAATAAAAAAATTGAAACTCAGTATTTACCTCAGAGCTAAAACATATAGCTTTTTCTACTTCGAGCTCCTTCTCTATTTCTTTGTCACAAACAATTCCTTGAGTAGTACACTCAAGATTCTCAATCTCCTTTTCACTCTATAAGGCCTCTGAGCTAACTTCCCTTGTGTATACCTTAAGTTAAGATACTTGCATTTCTTCTCCTTGTGATGCTATATGGTCGAGAGCTTTCTTTAACTAACCCATATGGCTTGCCAACTTCTAAATCCTAGAACTTGTTTCTCGCTAGATTTGCATCTCTTCCTATTGTAATTGCAAAGTATTAGCATCACAAACATTAACTAATTCCTTCATAGAATTACCTATGTTTTGTTGGTTTTACAAATATGGGACACTAGACCCTATATCTTGTAGAAATTGCCTTACTGTTGGAACTCTCGTACACTTTATTGAAGTTGAATATTATTAGCAGGCATAATATTAAGCAAATCTTCCAGAGATGCACTTGATTCATGATAAGAAACTTCAGGTTTATATGGGAATTGTTGTGCATCCTACGCATACTATGAAGGAAGTAATTTTATGGGTCATCCCATCCATAAATAAAATTAGGTTGATCAGTAAAATCTTAGTTATAGGATTAACAATAAGAGTTATAAAAGAAATTACTTCTGTCCATGTCAAATTTTCTCTCTTTTTTTAATTCATAAAAATAAAACAAAATGGAACGATCAAGAAATGACTAAAAATAAACTAATTACGAACAAATATATACAAAACACCAATTAAACCACAACAAAAACTAAAACACTGCAATCCCTAGTAACAATGACAAAATTGGTAGCTCGTCTTAACATTACACCAAATAAAATAAACTACTATTATAGCAGTGGTGAGTCTAAGTCGATCCCACAGAGACTGTATATAAAGTTGTTGAAATAAAATTAATCGTTTTTAAGGTTTGGTGGGGTTTGTTTGGTTTGAAATAAGAAAATAAAATAAAACTAACCTAATGAAAACATACAAAAATGATGAAAGTGGTGAATTTATTAGGAGCCCGATTCTTTGTTCAATCTCGACCAACACTCTATTAAACGTATTCCATTGAATTATTATCTTCACATCTCTCTTTGAACTATTGATCGCAGACTAACAACAAGCTTTGTTAATCTCGATTTTTGCTTAGGTTATAGTTAATTAAAAAGATCTTGTTAATTAACTTTAACTATCAGATAACCTAGGAGACACTCGCTAAGTTGAATCGGACAACTGCCTTATCATAAGAAAAACATACCAATCTAAGCAATAATGACACAAGATCGGATTATTTAATCTAGGTTATGTTATCCTTAATGATTATGAATCATTAATCGCTATAAATGAATCATAAAAATAACAATTACATATTATATGTGATTCTAACAATGGGTTATTACATAAAATAATCAAATAGAGCATTCAATGATTCTCATACAACATCCAAACATTAAAAACATGATAACATAATCAATCCATAAGAGAAAAGAACAACAAAAAATAAAAGAAATGCTTAATCGAGTTGTCGGTGTCGATGTTACCTCCAAACTGGCATTGGGATGTCTACCTTTCCATGAGTCTCTCACGGTTGAGAGGTTTTCCTTTTTTCTCATCTCTTCAGTTTCAATCATCACATAAACGATGCTTTTATATTAAAAAGTTAGGTGAGTTGTAAGTGTCTCATGAGCATAGTGAGCCACCTTAGTTGAAGCTCACGGCCATAAGCCTTATGTGCATAGGCATAAAATAGTTGTCACACTCATAACACCTTTTGTCATACAGTGAGATGTGTCTCACAGCCATAATAAACCATGCATGGCCATGAGCTAGTTCAATGCTCTTCTTGCTATTCATTTTATGTATTTTTCTTACTTTCTCATCTTATAGAAGACTAAGAGAAGCAGAACAAAGATGAAAATACCATTCCCACAAAGACTTCATAAGAACATATTGAATTTGTAATGTTTGTAGAAAAGCTGAAGAAATTGCAAATTACTTTACCCTTTGTGAAAGCATTAGAAAGCAAACCCACGTGCACAAAGTTTCTCAAAGACATATTATTAAGCAAGCAAACTTGGGACGATAATCAAACGATCTTTTTAATGAAAAGTTACTGCTCTTTAATTACCAACCATTTGCCTTCACAGTTGACAGATCCAAGTAGTTTTACTATACTATGTGTAGTTGGTAATTTAGAAATCTCTAATTGCTTATGTGACATAGGTTTAATTATTATTCTTATGCCTTTTCCAATCTTCAAGAAATTAGGGCTAAGAGATATAAGTCCAACCTCTTTGCTTACTCAATTGGTGAATCAATTAGTAGCGTGGTGGGGGATGTTTTTGTAAAAGTAGACAAGTTTATCATTCCTGTGGATTTTGTTGTGTTAGACTTTGAAAAGGATCAAAATTGTCCACTAATTCTTAGTATACCATTTTCGAACACTGGATGATCTTTGATAGATGTCCATGAAGGCAACGTTATCCTTCAAATTGATGACGAACAAGTATAATTCAGTATGAATAAGGTATTAAATAATCCTAATAAGGGTAGCTTAATCATAAAAATTGATGTAATCGAATCTTTAAACGAGGAAGAAGATAACAAGGAACAAATGATAGATGACAGAGGACATAGAGCTTAAATAATTTAAGGAAATCTCTATTCACGAAGCGGAAGAAGAAGAGGAGACAAGGGCGAATAAGGAAGAAAAAGAGTAGGTCACCTTCTTAGAGGACAAACTGTTGGATTCAACCAAAGTTTCAGAGAGTTTCATCATTCCATATTTTATTAATATTTTTTTCAAAAAAAAGTACATTATTGAACTTACTAGGTTTTCTTAATTTGATTAACTATTTCCATCTAATTATCTTGCAATTAGTAGCTTATTTACAGGCTACCAAATTGAAATTGAATGAAACAAGTGGAAGCAAGTCACTCATAATAGACCTAGGTTGAGTATAAAAATGAAGAGTATGTCAACACAATAACGTAAAAGAAGCGCTACTTAAGAGGCAAACCAAGAATTATGATATTTTATTTGTGTTTTTTTATTTTTTAAAGTTTCTTTGATAAGGAGTGAATTGATGGAATTTTTTGGTATAAAATGTCTCCAAATTCCATCACCCACACCATCGCCACCTCAATCACCATAACTATTCTTGCTTTAAATTTATATTTTTTATTTTTATTTTTATTGGTTTGTTTTCTACATTGAGAACAATGTGTTGTTCAGTTGTGGAGATGTCTATGCAATTGCATATCATGTGTGTGTGTGTGAATTTTGCTTTTGTATATATCAAATGTGTGAAAATTTTACAATTGAGTTAGTTTTTGATTAAGTTGACATAGTGTGAATATTTTATGTATTGTGATGTGTGCATTGTGTGAATGTGTCAATGGTAAGAATTGAATAGCATTGGCTTACTTCGAACATGGTCATTTAATTTGTAAAGGCATAGTAACTTATGAATTTTTTATTTTAAATGTCTTTGGGATAAATATGTATGTTAATTAGGATATGAAACTTATTCTTTGACTTTTTTTTGTAGACATTTATAATTATAGTCAATTCAATTGGTTAGCATTATTAGTGCCTTTCATGACAGTGATTGACTAAGAAGAAAAAAGGTAGGATAAGAAAATGTAAAAAAATTATTAAATAAAATTACTACTCTATTGGCCCTTCTTAAGAAAATTAGGTTAAAAATAGAGTTGAAAACCAGTTGAGAGTTATGATATAGTTGAGTAAAGGGGGCATTCATGAAAAAATGTTTATCTTTGTGTCAAAAGGCTATAATAATGCTCCAACCAAACTAAATAAACAACTTGAACTAGTTAAGTAACCAAGGGACATTCATGACAAGATGTTTGCCTTCACATCAAAAGACTAGGTTATCGTTAAATAAAATATTTTAAAAAAATAGCATTGCAATAAATAAAACCTACAGATCATTTACAATTAGCAATAATTTTCATGAATGATTGCTTAGTGATAGTTTACATTTGTAATAATTGTCCACGCATAAACTTCACAACAAATTGAGACAGTGAATCAAAAGTAATCAATTTTGGATTGTGTAATGAGATTTGATAGTTTAATAGACCCACAATAATCAAGTTAATAATCATATGAAGAAAGATCTTGTTTCAGAAATTAATTGTCTAATAGATAGCTTCAGATCTAACTGAATAAGTTAAGAAAAGTTTTATGCATCGAGAGGTTGCAAATCTGAAATTTTTGAATTCAATTAGGGTTAAATGATTAGATCTTGAGAGAGAGTAATCAATACCTTGAGAAATCTAGGATCAAACACATAATTTAATTAACAATAGTAAAGGAAACAAAATAAGGTAATAATATATCCTAAGAATTCATCTTGCTCACAACCCTAAATTTAATTGGCTACTTATTTTTTATTTGAATTATTTGCTTTTTTATTATTTGTTTCAATTCCTATTATCTATTATTATTCAAATCAAATTCTGAATACCTTAGAAAAAGTAAGGTTCAAATTGTTATCCTTGCATAATCTTTGTGGGAATGATAACTATATATACTACAAGATATGATTCATATGCTTATAATGTATTAATGGTTTTATTAGATATAAAACTTGCAAAACAGAGAATAAGAGCCAACCATTGTTTTTTAAGGAACTAAAAAATTTTAGCAAAAGTTTGATCCTTGTCTTCTATGAAATTATAGAGATTATAACTAATCATATACATTATTGATGGATGATTCATCATATAAGGCTTTACAGAATCTAGTATAGTCATTTACCATTTATCTTATATGATTATTATAAGCATAAAATTGATTTCCATACTTTAACCATTTAACATCATCATGTACCTATCTCTACCTCTCTTTTCAAGAAAATACTATAGTATTTCGTACTTTTATCAATCTCTCATGGTTGTTGCTTCTTTTTTGATTTTGTACTATTTAATTACTTAAGAATGCTTCAATTCACTCAATTAGTCTAAACCAAGTAAAAAAGTTTAAATTTAAACAGTTGTTCTAGTATTCATTTGAAATGGTGGCCTAATTGATCATCTAGGCATATTCATGATATGGTTTTTACTCTCACGTCAAAAGATAAGACAACTTTTCAAACATGCTTCTAACCGCTCTTATGTCATATGAAGTTTATATTTTGCTTTACTTCCAATAAAATGATTGAAATTTTACGAATCCTTCTCATGTATGTTTATTTTATACATTAGGTTGAATTTTGTGGATTAAGTAAATTTCAAAGGATTGGGGAGTAAATTTATTCAATTTATGACTTTATGCAAGTTGCTAAGTTTCTAACAATTTGATAAATGCAACAATTGAATGAATAATAGATAATCTTAATCTCTGTGACTGATTTGTTAAATTCTTTCCTAAGACACTACCTATTTAAGTTAATTGTAATGAAATTGATTTGCCTAAGGATAAGCAAACATTGGAGAATTTGATAAGTGCTAATTAGGTTATATTTTTAGGAAAATTTTAAGAGAATTTGGATTTTGTTTAGATAATTTCGATAACATTTGGTACTTAATATTGCTTATAATTTATTTATAGACCTTTTCTTAGCTTCAGTTGGAACTAAGTTGGAGAATATTTGGCATAATTTTAGAGGAATAAGGGTCTAACAGGGACCCGTATTCTTAAAATATAAGACTAATAAGGACTTATAAAGTTCATTCTATTTTTTAAGAACTTGTTACATAAGCAAAAAAAGGTCAAGTGGGAACCCATTTTCTATAATATATCTTAAACACAAAACTATGTTCATGCCTTCAAGACTCATATTTTTAAGATAAACCCTCAGGTTCACGATAAAGGAACTACTAAGTTAACATAGGTGTAACATGGACCTATGTTGGTGACCCATATTAATAGTGATTTTTACGTATATTAGAGTATTATAGATAAATGAATAACATAGGACTAATACAAATCTATATTAGAGCCATATTAGTTGAAAGTTTAGATTTTTCTTGAGATAAAAGTATAGAGACATAAGTATACAAGGATAGCAGTATGGGAAGCCATAAAGCAGTCAATAAAGCCTGAAATGGAGAGTCCTTACATAAGAATGAAGCAACTTTAAAGTAAAGAAAGAATTTATAACAAGATTTAAGATCCGTGAGAATAAGCTCTTGTATTTTGTGTTCTTTCTTTTTCATTATTGGTTCTCTTTTTTTAGTATGGACTAAATTAATATATAGATCTAAATAAGATGAACCATAGAGTTATTATTTGGAATTGATTTCTTGATGTGATGAAACACCTAAGTTTTTGTGAATTATTCATATTTACATTATATTGAATTGAAATATGTTAGTGTTTTAATTCAATTTCATTTTTCATAAATAGGGAATATAAAATCATATGTATAAATAGATCATGGCATCAATAATAAGAGTTGTATAGAATCATAGAGATATAATTATATAAATCATCTAAGTTAGAGTCAAATCTATCACAGAAATTTATAAAAAAAAGATAATATGTTCTTAGGTATTTTGATTAGAAAAAAATTTCAATCAATAAACTTACAAATAGGGGTGGTATGCCTTAAGAAAGAATATAGAACTTCTGTTGATCCAATAATCTAAGATTAATCTATTAATCAAAATAAATTCAAACATAGAGAGGCTATAGGGGATTCGTATTTGGATCTTGTTTTCTTTGATTTGGTATTTTATTTTAGTTTGATAAATCTTTCTCTTTAATTAAATTATTTTTTTTGGTAGATTAAATAACATAAATATGGTTAGTACTAGTACTTGTATTCCTCGTAAAAATGATACTTGTATACCAAAGCTATACTATAAGATTGATAAGTACACTAGTTTAGTAATCTTTAGCAGAGTTTTAGTTAGATATATATATTTCATAATCGACATAATAATGATGAAATTAATCAAAATGTTAATCTTAATAAGTGAACTCAATAATAATGTTTAAATGAAAAGACCAATATTGCATTCAAACTGAGGTTTACACATTATTATTCTTACTTATTCTCCAATCTTGTGAATTCTGCTATATAACAGACTAAAAATGTGGAACAAAAAACTATAACATTGCATTGCAAATCAAGTCACAAATCACCTATCATAAAACATACGCCAAAAGTCATAAACAAAATTTTCTATTATGTTATAGGAAAATGCAATGGGATCTTATCCTATCACAAACATTAAAATTGTAACCCACTAATGCTTTATTCAAATTATCAACATCCACATAATTTGGTTTGAATATCCTCTTATCTCTTTTATTTTCAGTGACATGTGGCAACACCACCATTTATCATTTTAAAGTACTAAAACAATTACAAAAAGAAAAATATTTAACTCCAAATTGTTATCTAAACCATTATTTCACAAAATATAATATTTCTAGAAAATGTAAAGAAAAAGCAATAGATATACCTAGCTAGCTTTATATGCATCAATGTCAATATCTAAATTCTTGCTTATATTTATTGCGTACTTAGAAATATATGAAAAAATCAATATTAAACAAGGATTTGTCTAGGTTTTCTTCTAAAACTTGGTTTGCATCTACCTAGTAAAATTATAGCACCAAATTCATTTCAAATATAGAAGTTAGTATCATTCTTTTCACAACCAAAAAATGTTAAGATAACTCATCACAAATATAAAGTCTATTAGGTGATTGCCCAGACACCCAAGAATCACACTCTTAAATAACAAAACTGATGAAAATATATTAATAAAGTGTTAAGATTATACAGCATAAGATACACATAAAGAATTAGAATACTATAAATCAATTTGAAATTTACTTTTTATAACTTGCATAATCATCCCACCATGTTACTTGTATGGTTCCTAGGTTTGAAACACAGAAGGAAATCACTCAATGTCATCTCAAACCTAACATTTCAAACAATGTCGCTTCCAAAAAAATTTGTAAGAACAAATCTATCAAAACAAAATTAATGTTAAATAAGATAATATATAAACACCTTAAAAATAATAATAGAGGGTGCACTAGCATTAATGTTAGTTTGACAATTAATACTAATTTTTAAAAATTAAATCAAATCAACTAGTTCAACCATAATCACCATAAATTGGCCAGCTTTCTTGTTTGGCTTACTTTAATAACCTATATATATATATATGAAAATTGGCTAACTCATAATTAAATTGGCCGCTTTTCTAAACTATAAGTAACATTGTTTAAATTGGAGAGAAGATCTCTTCAATTTCACAAAGTCTCCTTCAAACATAATTTAATCTTTTCAATTTGAAAGAAGAACAAACATTTTCCCAAGTTAGTAACTCACTACCTTTGCATCATCCTCCTCCCACATAACCTTCCTCACTTTTCTTGCCACCTCCTACCCATACTAGCACTTCATCATGTGACCATTGTTGTAATCTACCTTTTATGTGTAAGATAAGGTATAAATTGATTAAACTCTTCTCAAATAGTTTTCAAAATATTACCAAAATTCACAAACATCATTACCTTCAACTTCATATACTCCTGCTTTTATATCCTATTAGCTTCCAATGCCTTACTAATTTTGACATCATTCCAAGCTATAATCCTTGTCATCTATTTTCACTTGAAGGGACAACTAATGTGTTGCATGTCTAAATAAAATTTCTACAAATATATTATAAAACGAAGTCCACTTTCATGAATTACGCATTATAGATAGGTTTACATATTTATTGATGATCTCAATTTTTAAGATGCATAACTTACCATCAATAAAGCTATGCATCCACCATTCAAGGCATAACATTTTTGGCCTCCACAATCTTGGTGGAATATGATTGTAAAGATAGTTTAAAATGAAATATCCTAAACCAAGTTACTCATAGTCGTCAACAGTGACTATAATATCTAACGATTTTATCATGATATCATAGTTGATATTTGAACATCATAACATACTCAACACATATAGAAGTAAATTTCTCTGAAAACATTCCTCTATCCACACGTCTTTAACTTTCACGAGTGTACGTTTAATCATTATTTAGCAATCATTGACTTTGTACTCCTCCTTAAGCCTCAACATCTTACATTTGTTGACTTTTATATATACTAGCTTGGTTTTGTTTGGAACCCCCATAATTTATTCCACACTATCACCCTTAATCTCCTTCACTCCCTAATTTTCAATGATAGCTTATTTGGATCAAAGTGGCTACACAACTAGTAGTAGAGGTCCCTCTCACCCTATACCTCTCCATCTCTATAGGTTCAGTAAATCGTATACCGATAACCCATTTTAGCTACTTAAGAGTTAGGATGTGTATCAATTTATACACCTTTTTTAAATAGTAAAGTAACTAAAATCTATATAAAAACTTGTGTAATAAATAAGAAATCAATATACTTTCATATTGTCTAACAAAACTATAGTAATTTAGTTTCATTTAGTCTAACTTTCATACCCTTTTTCTTTGTTTCTCGACTTTGGTAACTTATTGTGCAAGTGATAACTTTATCAAAAACTTCCAATTTAAAGTTTCAAATCAACTTATATAACACACCACTACCATAAAGCATATGCCCAAACATCTAGAGGACATCCGAGAACATACCCTATGAGAATGACATGTCAAAGCAATCATATTTACTTATTATGGTATCATAGAAACACAAATATTTCAAACAATCAAATTTTCCCATTTCATTAACAAACATAGCTTACATCGTAGCATTACATTCCACACACCATATATTTACATTAAAAAACATTTGTGAGTTCACTATTCTATACAAAATGTGCAACATGAAATGAGAAACTAAACAAACGCATTCTATCTAAACTCCTTAGATATCAATTGACCAAACCTTTGAGCCATTACTTGTTCCCAAAATTGATAATACTAAACTTCAACTAAGTTGCTTTAGAAGCTAGGTTTCCTTAGTACCTGAAAATCAACATTACAATTTTGATGAGTTTCGCAAACTCAGTGAGTGAACCCTCATCGATGTGATCACTCAAAATAGAATATAAACATCATAAGTGTATAACACAGTTTAATCAGTATATCACCTCATTAAGAATCAAGTGATATTTATCATATCATTCAGAATTGAATGCCTGATCACATTATACATCATATTTTAACAAGAACATTATGAATACAAGCATTTTATATAATCGCTTTAGAATAATCTGATTATTCATATCATCATCATTTACAAAAACATTCATATCTCTATATCAATACAATTCAGTAATTCTTCACAATCATTCACATGATACATGAGATGATATATATATATATATATATATATGCAAATGCACATGCACATGATACTCCACTTTCATTTTTATTTTGTTGTGACTAAGTGCCTATTTAACTATCCCATATCTCTTATGGATACCAATCTCATTTTATAACTGTCCTTACCTATTGTGGATATTGAGCTCATTGATATCTGAGCCAGTGGCTCTTTGTACTCATTTTTTAGCTTTAAGCTCTTTTTGCACTTAGGTCACTCCAGTCACAACTTTTTATCTGATCATGCATAACAATGTAATTAAATACATCAAATCACATATTATGCTATTAATAACTTTCATTCAGTGTGTACAGTCATTTATTACATTCATCGTATCTAATTCTAGCATTCAACATTCAGTTAAGAACATATTTTCCATATTCACATACATTTAAAAAGCATTTCCAACACAATCCAGAATATCAAACTCCTCACACCATCAATGTCCGGAATTATCACAATCATATCAATAACAATTCAATATCTGATGGTTAACTAAAAACAATTCAATCATAGTAAGAAAACATCTACGTTAACTCACAGTACACTCCAGATAAGCTATTGCCTTGACGATCTGGCAATGTCTGGATGTAGATGCTCAATTTGTGCTTTTGTATCATGTAATACATACATGTTTACACATTACTAACTTGTTTAATCAAATGAGTACTCAATCATACACATGTATATGTGTTATGTTCGATGTATGCTCAATTGACTATCTCGGGTGTGTATTCTTATTCACAGTTCTTGACTATTCAAAAAATCATAACTTGTCTATCACCACTTTGCAATCAGGTTTGAACTTTAAGTTAGCTTGATTCACTCCAAATTCATTAATCATCCCTTACACTTATCCTTGAACGTTTTCATGATCAAAAAGCCTCTCATAATCCACACATAATTGTTACTTTAAATTTGGAATTTCAGTAAGCTAGATCTATATATTCACCAAACTTTTTCCAGCAGTATATATTCATACATTTACCAAATTCTCATTCATAATTACCCCATGTTCTTCAATGCTCATTCATACATACCTTATTCCTTTAACAAATCAAAATTTTCAGATTTGAAGGTAACCACATCAAAACAGTCCATTCTTTGGGTTATGACATCAATTAACTACATAAACTTATCAAGCTCTTAACTAGTTAATCAAGAAACAATCTAGGCTCACTCCTAGCCTTAATCAAGTCCAAATATATCAATTTAGAGTGAAATTTCTCATCTGGTTCGACATGTACACAAAGCTGAAATTAAAATTCCAGAATTTGTCATCAACATCACTAATATGTGTAACTTTGCTACCTTCAATACTTCACAAATTTTACAAGCTTAGAGACATCACTAACACCTGAAATTTTCTGGATTTCATGTCCTTTAAGGTTACTTCATTTCAGATTAATTTAACTTCCTTATTGGTTACACTAAAGCTTACAAAATTCTGCTCACTTATGACATTAACAGTCACTTTTTACAAACACACCTACAGCTCTAATTTTTCGGATTCAAGAACACTTCAATAACACCTATCTTTAACATGAATACACCTTCATTTATACTTCAAATCTTAATATAATTCTTCCATAAAACAACTTACAACCTACGGTTTTCGTACATCAAGACCAAAGAATAATAGTATCCAATTCATGTATCATTTTCCAGCACACTTCATCATCAACATCATATACAATCCATCCCAATCCACTCACTATAATCCTTTTATTATAACATTCCATAAAGATCATTCTTTTACTTACTTGTCTAGCTTAAATATCAAGCTAACTTAGCTCTCCATGCATGCAAAATCATCACCAATTTAAGGTGAAAGTTGGATGGTTTTCGGCTAGGATCAAAGACTATAACAAGAACAACTATGTTCTGATTCATTACCTAACTTTGTGAGGGTAAAAACATGATTTTGGTGTAGCCATTTAGCAATAATTAAACTAAAAATGTAGAGTTATGATATTAATGTAGCTTTCGGTGGAGAGAGTGAAGAATGAAGATGAAACACAACATAAACTTTTCCAACATTTGTTTAGTTCAACTAGGTTCAAGATGTCATTATCTTATATTAACGTGTGTCCTTAAGCATGGTAGCCACTTATCCTCTTCATAAACTACCAAATTTCACCTAGTTATTAGTCCATTTTTCACTCATTCATTGCTACCATTTGTCAATTAATTACCTATGCCAAATGTCACTCATTTATATATGTCAAATGTCACTTATTCATAGGCTTAGTCATCCTAATTTTCCATGTGTCAATTTTTCTTACCACTTGTCTTATGATATTGCTTTCAACAAACCTGCACTTGAAGTGTAAAGGACAATATTTTATTTTCTGAAATTACATTTTTGAACAACTTTGCACTTGTAGTGCAAAAGATGACTTTTATTGCATGAAATAACGTTTTTGAACTTACATATGCATAACCAAGTCATATATGCTGAGTGTATGTGTTCTCTTTTAGCTTAGAGCCATGGTAAGGTGCCATTTTATCGGTTGGACCAATAAATAAAAACATGGTGTCTTACTTGATTTTTATACTTAATATTTGTATATGATTTTTGTGATTAGTGAGGTAACGATTGGCCAATCATATGCTAGTCATAACAGATTAAGCGACCCCCATACCCTTGATGCTAGTACATAAAAGTATCGACACCTTTTTACAAGACTTACAGGTGATTCCACACTTAAAGGTCTGGTCACCCGACGAGGTCATCACTTAGAGTCATGATGCTCTTGTCAACCATAGTCCGGACTCACCATGGATGAAAGTCAAGCCAACACTAGGAATCGGTGGTGTGCACAATAGTTTGGCCAACTAGTGGCGACACACATGATTGTTTTGGCCTATCCTAAGATTTGTTTTCCTAATAAGATTTGATTTATACATGTAATGTTTTTCTACTTTGCTGTAATGGAACTGGAACCTATGTTCACTGGATGAGTGATTAATAGGCTAGGCCTATGTGGTTCCTAATTAATATATATTGAGTCATAGGCTAAGCCTATATGTTTCTCTATCATGTATGTTCACTTCATAGGTGGTTATATGCATGCTAGATGCGTGAAAAACCCATCCTTAGGTTATCTAGACTGTCATGGTGTGTATCGGGCTTAGTTTGCAATATATGCTTTTCCTGCTCATTGAGTACATAATGTACTCACCCCTCCACTTTCCAACCATGCAGGTTAATTTAGTGAGCTTGAAGCTCTGAGTATATCGTGTGGTCTTTTGACATTTTTAGGGCATTATCGCATGTAAGTAGTCTCTATTTTGTACTTTTGTTGTATGGTGACTTATAAACAGTTTTTATTAAGTTGATTATGTTAATATGCTTTATGATTTTGTAAATTAACTCTTCATTGTCCTATGGTTTGTAAATAACTTTATGTATGAACCTTTTTTACTGTCGTTGAGATTACCCTTGAATGGACTTAAAAGTTCAGAAGTTATGGTAGAGTTTTAAATGTGAATATAGAAGTACGTTTAAAATTGATTTACAGGTATTTTAATTGACTTTTGGGGTTTTCAAAATACAGTCGTTGTAATGTCCAAATTTTTTCAAAGGATATTCAGTGAACCTTGCATAGTCAGGTTAGGGTATCATGAGTATCCTTAGCTTAGGTATGCGGCAGTTTTCATGTGCCCAATGTGTTTCTGGGTTATGACATTCAAATATTCTTATACTAGTTCTTATTGACCGATTTTCTTATCTATTACATAAATGTGTACGTTTTCAAACTTCCTTATGTTTGTGTACTTTCTATCATCCTCAAAATGTATAAGTCTGCTTTTGATATAAACAATTAATAATTAATTTCTTCATGTAAAAAAATAAATTTTTTTCTTCATCTACATCATTGATACAAGCAACCTATATATATATATATATATATACATAACTTAGTCATCCTTTATAGGAAATTTTTTATTCTAATCAATTATTCAACTATAGCTTCCTATTTTGTAAGGACAATTCTAAATTACAACTAACCTAATATATAAATATTCTATAGCACTCCCCATCATATTGATGCACTGATATTAATTATGCCCAACTTGTTTAAATATAATAAACCCAAATCCCATTGAAGGCTTTTATTAAGATATCTCCCAGTTTTTCTTTATTTTCACATATTATGTGGAAATTAAACCTTCCTGTTGTTTGTTCTTGAACAAAGTAACAATCAATTTTTACATTCTTGATTTTTTCATGGAATATAAGATTAGATGTAATATGGTGGGCAGCTTGGTTATCATACTACATTTTTACTAGGGCAGCTTGGTTATCATACTACATTTTTACTAGTACTGAAAGCTTAAGATATAATTAAATCAACAACTAATATATTTATATTGTATCATAAACAAAATGTGTCATAGCTTGATATTATGACTCTTTACTTAATCATGAGAAAACATTTTGTTTCTTATTCATCCACGAAACTATATTTCCTCTAACAAACACAACAGCTTGAAGTCGATCTCCTATCAACTTGGGACCTTACCCAATCTACTTCTAAATAGCATTCAATGTGAGTATTCTATTATTTTTATAGAAAATATCATGTGTAAGGGTTATTTTAAATAACACATAATTTATTCTAATGTTTCCTAATGCTTAATTGTTGGAGAAGAAATAAATTGGCTTACTGCACTAATCGCGTATCTAATATCTTGAGGTGTTAATATAAGGTATTTCAAATTTCCAACTAAACTCTTAGATTTTGTAAGATCTTCAAACGGCTTACCATCTTATGTAAGTTAAACATTAGAAGTCGTTGGAGCATCACATAGTTTAACTCCTGATTTTCTATCCTATTTAGTAAGTAAAGTAAATATTTCCTTTGAGAGATGAATAATCCTATTTTACTTTTGATTACCTCAACTCCCAAAAAAAAATTTAATTCTCCTCGAATCTTTTATTTGAAACTGAGAGTGGAGAAAGAATTCTAAGGGATAGGATCCATGTAATGTCATTTCTAGTAATAACAATGCCATCCACATATATTATTAATAGACGGACGCCAGCTTTAGATTGTCTATAAAATACACAGCAATCAGACTTAATTTTTTCAATACAAATTTTTCGATTGCCTTAATGAATTTTCCAAACCAAGCTCAAGGAATGTTTTCCAAACCATGCAAATATTTCATAAGCCAATAAACTTTTCCATTCTCCCCCTAAGCAACAAATCCTGGAGGTTGCTTGCTATTGACTTCTTGTTGGAGATCATGATGTAAAAAATAGTTTTTTATTACTAATTGATGTAGAGGCCAATTTTGAGTAGCTGTTACAGAGATAAATAGTCTGATTGATGTATGCTTAGCAACCAGAGAAAAAGTATCAGATTAGTGAACACCATATATCTTTACATAACCTTTAGTAATAATGTTAGCTTTCAAATGAGCAAATAATCCATCGTAATTTACTTTGGCTATAAAAAAAACATTTACATCTAATAGCCTTCTTTCCTGAACGTAAATGTACCAAGTTCTAAATACCATTTTTATATAAAGCATCTATTTCCTCTACCATAGCAATGCACTAGCCAGAATAAGTTAAAGCTTGATAAATAGTCTTAGGAAGGGAGATGGAATCAAATGATGCAATAAAAGGACAAAAATAAAAGAACAAATAATCATAACATACAATAGAGGAAAAAAGTTAAATATATTAACACTTACCTTTATGAAGAGGAATAGGAGGATCATTAGTAGAAACCTGATCTGATGATGAAGGTAGTAGTCCAAGACAGGAATTAGGAGATTTTGCCATTGAGGATGGAAATGAACAATAGAAGGCTTAGTAGGAATAGGAACAGAAGATGTAACATTATAGATTAGTAAATCATCACCCCCTAACTTGTATGAGTAAAGGTTGGATAATAAGGTGTATTCCCTAAGAAGGCAACTGATAAGTGTGAATTGCATCATGTTTTAGGGCTTAGTTTGATATGTTTTTAATTGTTAACTTAATCGTTTAGCATGTGTTTAGGTTACAATTATGTTAGTTTGTTAATTATTTGTGTTTAAGTGTTTTTATAGGTTAATACAAGTTTATGAGCTTAATTATTATGCCTTTGAGGTACCTTGATGTGTTTGTTAGTGTTTTAAGGTCAACATCAAAGAACGGAGAAGTTTCGGAGACACTAAGGCTGAAACAACGGCCCACGTGTGCCACAATCATGATAGAAACCCAGGACACAGCCCACGATCGTAGCCTGATTGCCATGATCATGATAGAAGGCTTAGATGCGGCCCATGATCATGGCCTGCATCGGGCAGACGTACAGACAGTCAAAAACATCAAGTTTTGAGAGAGTTTTTGGACCTTTCAGACCCCAAAAAAATCCTAGGGTAACCCAAAACACAAAAGTTATATAAAGAATAAGACAAACAAAAGGAGGTAGCTTTTGCATCAGCCACCATTAAGAAATCTTAGAGAGAGTTCGATGAGAGATTGATAAAAAAAAGAAGGAAGAGAGACGTGGAGAAGAAACCGACGCGAAATACTTCCCAGAATAGGAGATTTCCCGACGTTGTTGCCTCCATCATACATTCAAATCTTGTGTATGATGTATTTTCAATTTTATTAATGTATAGAATTGGAATAACCGTTAATGATAGGATTGTGTGAATGTTGAGGATGTTTAAACTCACCTTTGGGATGTTTTTATCTTTGATTTAATAAAAATCGTATTGTTTTATGTTATTTGGATTCATTGTGACTGATTTCTAAGATTGCATTATGTTATTTGGATTCATTGTGACTGATTTCTAAGATTGCATAATTTGGTAATAGACTGAGAGGTGAATCGAATAAAAAATAATTAAATTGGGCTAACGAGAGTTAGGTGATTTAATAAGAACGAGAAATTAATTAAATCGATAATTGTGTGAAGAGAGATCTCACATAGGTTCCTAGTAGTCTATTGGAAAACTTCATATCTAATTAGGGTTTAGATAGAATTTTAATTGAGAAATTGCAATTTTCCATAATCTGATTAGGGTTTATAATATAGGGTTAATGGTTATAACTTAGAGAAAGTAATCAACCTTAGGATCATCTAGGACCAATGATCTAATAATTCATAATCGATTAAGTTAGTGTTAAAGATGGGTAAAAATTCCCCTCTCTCAATTTGTAGTTCTTTAGGTCGATTCTTTAAGCGTGTGCATTGCAATTGCTAATCTGTTAATATTATGTTATTGATTCTTGAATTGAATTACTTGATTAGATTGCATTCTTGTTTTAGTTTCGTTACATTTTGAATATTACGCATTATTTTGGGCTTAGATTTAAGAATTAGATTAACCCTCCTCGTGGGATCAACACCTTCAGTATTACTTGAATGACCTATATGCTTACGGATTATCAAGGTTAAATATTAAAACTTACATATATCAGAAAACCGTGATCAAGTTTTTGGCATCGTTATCAGGGAGGCTATTATTTTAGTTCTATAGTTTAAGGAATTTAGTTAGTTTTTAATTTTGTTTTTGTTCTTTCTTTTTTGCTTCTGAAATTGTGCTCTTGCATGAATAGAAGAGTCACAAGAGGTTCGACTCACACTTCTGAAATCGTAGATTTAGACATCAGTCGACTAGAATAAACCATTAGGAAAGCTTGGTATAAAGAAGAAGAAAAAGAAGAAATCGCAAAATCAACAATGGCAGAAGAATTTCAACAAAATTTGGACCACGAAACAAACCAAGGATGGAAACAACGGACCCTTATGGACTTCACAAGACCAGGGTTCAATGTGGCTAACGAAGGACTAGCTAGGCCACCTGTTCAAGCAGCCTTATTTGAAATCAAACTAGCCCTCCTATACATGCTTTAACAGAATGTGCAATTTTATGGACTAACGAACAAGATCCCAACGCACATATAGTGAACTTCCTTGAAATCTATGATACGTTTCAATACCATCAAATGTCAAAAGATGTGGTCAAAATTAGGCTTTTTCCTTTTACCTTTAGAGATAGAGCAAAGGCTTGGTATCATTCCCTTAACCCAGCTAATGTCACGATGTAGGATTAGCTAGTTCGTGCTTTATTAGACAAATATTTGCCCCTGACTAAGACCACTAAGATCATCAAGGAAATTACCAACTTCTAGTAAAGTGACGAGGAATTGATTTACAAAGCGTGGGAAAGATATAAGGATTTGGAATAGAAATGCCAACACCACATCTTACCCAAGGAATTCTTGTTGCAAACATTCTATGATGGAGTAACCTCATATACGAAAGGCACAATTGACGCAGCTTCAGGAGGATCACTGATGAGAAAAACAGTTGATGAAGTGGAAGAGCTAATAAAGGAGATGGCAAGTAATATCTACCTGTGGACGAACAAGCGAAGTAAACAAACTACCACCTTCTGAGAATAAAGGAATTGTATTTGTTGATTAAATGATGAAAATGTAAGCTAAAATTGATAGCTTGACTCAATAGCTCAACAACATAAAGGCTTGCAACTTAAATGTAAACTCTATGGATAACTAAACTATGATACAATGGAGTGTTACTTGATGAACGAAGGTTATCCAGGGCCAGTGATTTTTATAAGAGTTCAATATAGACGAGGTGGGGGAAACAATCCTTACTCTAACACCTAGAACCCTGAGTAGAAGAATCAACCTAACTTCTCTTGGATGAATAATGTTGGAGGAAAGTTCAGACTTTAAGGGCAATCAGGCTTCCAACAAGATAAACCAAGATTAATGGAATCTAAGTTAGATAGGAATTTAGATAAGCTTGAAACTTTAGATGATGCACATAAGAAGCTAGAAGGAAAATTTGAACGAGTAAAAAAGAACCATAGCTCTTCAATACACAATCTAGAGGTCCAATTACACCAATTGTCAAACGCTTTTTCTACACAGAATTTGGGAAGTCTTCCTAGCACTTCAGGAACAAAACCAAGGGAGCAACTAAAAGCTATTACACTTCAAAGTAGAAAGGAACTTGAACCACCCACAAAGATAATAGAAGAGCCTATCCATCTTATTGAGAAAGATCAATAAAAGGAGAAAGAAGTGAATATGAGCAAATACCCTCCTTATGTCGAACCTCCACCATATCAACTCAAAATTCCTTTTCCTCAACAATTACAAAAGAAGTTATATGTACAATTTGTAAAATTTGTTGAGAAATTAAAGATGCTACAAATAAATCTCTCCTTTGTAGAGGCGTTCGAACATATGCCTAAAATGAAAAAAATTTAAAGGACATATTAGTAAAGAAGCAAACTTGGGAAGATAATCAGATGGTAGCTCTAACTGGCACTTGCAATTTCGTAGTTACCAGTCAAATGCCTTCTAAATTGAAAGATCCAGTGAGTTTCACAATACCCTGTATGGTTGGTGAGTTTGAATTTAGAAAGTGTTTGTGTGATTTAGGAGCAAGCATTAATCTTATGCCTTTATTGATATTCAAGAAGATGGGACTAGGTGAGGTCAAGCCAAAATTGATGTTAATTCAGTTGGCAGATCAATCCATTAAAAGACCATTTGGAATAGTGGAAGATGATCTGATGCAAGTGCACAAGTTTATTATTCCTGTAGATTTCGTAGTTCTAGATGTTAAAGAAGATCATAACTATCCACTAATCTTAGGTCAACCATTTATGAATACAAGGAAGGCCATAATTGAAATTCACAAACGAAATTAACACTTCGAATAGTTAAGGATCAGATCGAATTCAATATTAATAAGGTCTTAAAGAATCTAATAACAAGCAACATATATATAAATGTTGAAATTATGGATCAAAATGTGTCAGAACAAGTTGAGAGTTACATCATAGAAGTATAGTTAATGGAAGTGGAGATAGACAATGGATATCAGAAACTTGAATCTAAAGGAGACAATGAGATCGAGGATTCAGATGTTCAAATTTGTCAAGATAAATTGGTTCAAACTGAAGCACCCATACCACCATCTACAGAAAAACAACCAACTTTAGGTCTTAAACCTTACCTAGACATATTAGACATGCCTTTTTAGGTGAAGGTCAAATGTTACCGACAATAATATCCAATCAATTAAATGAGAAACAAGAAAGTAAGGTGGTATAAATTGTTAGAAAGTGAATGAAAGCCATCGGATGGTAGATTACTAACATTCGAGACATAAGCCCAAATGTTTTCATGGACCGAATAAACCTAGAGGAAGGATGTAGAATGGTGAGGGAGCGTCAATGGCAGTTAAATCCTAAGATGAAGGAGGTGATCAAGAAGGAGATATTCAAACTCTTAGATGCAAGGATAATTTATCCCATCTCCGATAGTGAATGGGTCAGCCCAATATAATGTGTACCTAAGAAGGGTGGAATGAAGGTAATAGAAAGTGATGGTGGAGAACTAATTTCAACAAGAACAGTCACAGGATGGAGATTATGCATAGATTATCGCAAACTAAACTCAGTGACTAAGATCATTTTCCTCTTTTGTTTATAGACTAGATGATAAAAAGGGTTGCTAATCATTCATTTTATTGCTTCCTAGATGGATATTCAGGATATAATCAAATTTCATCTACCCTGATGATCAGGAAAAGACTACATTCACTTACCCTTATGGTACCTTCACGTATAAACGGATGGCTTTCAGACTTTACAATGCCCTGGCTATATTTCGAAGATGTATGATGTCTATATTCACTGACATCATACGAATATTCAGGATATAATCAAATTTCATCTACCCTGATGATCAGGAAAAGACTACATTCACTTACCCTTATGGTACCTT
>JANSVA010000006.1:11223725-11235927 GCA_025504915.1 Erythroxylum reticulatum
TCACTAGTCAACTAGTCTTAATTAAGGCTTAAATGGGACTTGGAATATACCTAGAATAATTCCTTGATTAAGTGACTAATTTATGATAAATTGAAGTGATAATTTAGGTTATAACTTAGTGAATGAACGGATGATATCAAAGTACCAAAGGCATGAGTATAATATAAATGAAGATGTTAATATGATTATAGGTATGGTTCAAAGGAGCTGGGTAATATGTATTAAGTAAATGTAAATGAGAATTGAGTATTATAAAAGCATATAATGTTAGAAAAGAAATGACGAGAAATTGGATTATGAAATTAGAGGAACAAAGTGTTCTTGAGGTGTAAGCTTATGAATAAGCTAGACATATATAAAGGGTAAAGATTGAATGGCGAACTTAGAATAATCATGTACAAATGAAGTGTAAATCTAATTTTAATTAGATATATATGAATTATGAAATGACAATGAGCATAAGATGTGAATTTAGATAATATATCCGGGATTGTCATTAAGAATGCATTATATATAACACATATACATATGTATGTGATCGAATATTCATAAGATTGTGCAATTAATAATGTGCATGCAATATGTGTTTTGTAAAATGATGATACAGGATAGAACGTCTACATCCACAAATTTCCAGATCATGGAAGCTAATGCTAATCTAGAGCGTACTGTAAGTTGACCTGATGGTCTCACTTTATTGTTTATTATGTTTTAAATTTCTGCATTGAATTACTACTGATATGATTGATGTGAATGTGATTGTACTGATTCTGGACATTGACTACCCGAGGCATTTGATGCATGAATATCATATTGGAAGTGCTCATTGAATGTGAATTGGACTCAATATGTGTATACTCAACTTGATTGTTGAATGCCAGATCAAGTTCTGAAGAAAAATGTGAATGTGCATGTGAATGAAATAGTGATTCTAAACTGAAATATTGAATGTCGAACCAAGGTCTGCAGATATGTGTAAAGAGAAATATCGTGACTGATTGATCATATGTGATTGTTGCATTTCATTACATTAATGAATGATAACACAAAGGTTGTTGCGATCGAAGTAGCCATCGAAAAAGAGCTTAAAGCTTAGAAAGTGAAAAAGAGCTAAAAACTCATATTGTGATTAAGAGTCAAAGGCTCACTATGTATAATGAGCCTGGTATCTCCAACTAATATAGGTCAGTTGTTAATGAGCTCGGTATCTATAATAAATATGGGACAGTTGTAGGCACTCGATCACAACAATAATAATTGAAAATGAGTCTCATAAGCACTGTATATGCATCTAATATGTATGATTTAAATAGTTGGACTGAATTTTGAATGTGATATATGTTTTAAGTGAACATGAAATGTATATAACACATCATAATGAATTTTTAAGTGAACATGAAATGTATGTGACTCATTATAATGAATTAATGAAGTGATGTGAAATATATGATTATATGGATTAATGTGTTATGTGATTGAGTAAGCCATCGAGGATGGTCCACTCACTGAGTTTGCAAAACTCACCCAAAATTTACAATATTTTTTTAAGTTCAAAAGAGTTACCTCGTTAGGCAAACAGGAGTATACCCACTGCATTTAAGTAAGAGATAGAGGTCAGGATCAGTTCATATCTGCATTTGTATTTTTTATTTTTGTATCAAATTGAGTCTACCGCAATTATTGTACAATGTGTATTTAAATATTTCTGTATGTAATAACTTTCCAAAGTGGACAGATTTATAAATAAGATTGATTTTGAGTATAATAATAATATATGTGATTTTGATTTTTACGAAAGAAAAGAATGGGCCCGAGTTGATTGTTAATTTTCACATATGCGTGCATTGTTTTAAAAAGAAAAAAAATTTGTAATGATATTTTACTGATCGATTGTGCTAGCATGCCACCCTTGTGGGGCAAGTTCTCAGACATCACTAAAATTTAACAATTCAATACCATCATCATCCTTTTACCAAAAGTTCATTTGTTTATTCTTTAGCATAACAAGTTTCATCAGTTTCATATGATTCACAATGAAAAGGATACATGTATCCTTATATGTACGTTTATAATTCTTATTATGTTGATTTAAAGTTTATAATTCTTATTATGTTGTTTTAACAAATATAGTATGAAAGAATTGTCTTAGTTACCTAATTTGTATTCTTACCACTTATGTTAAGCATAAGTCTCTTTTAATCCAACATATATAAGTTATTTGCATAAAATTTGATTAATTACTTTTACTTAACAATTTATATCTTATCACGCCTTAAACATTATAGTAATGTTGAATCTAAATTCAGTATCAAATACTCATAAACATTAATAAGAAATATATATGATCTCTATTGTATTTAATATAGGTAAGAAAACTCGTGCAATCATTTCTTCAAATGATAATTATTATCATTTTATAGGAAAGCCTTTAATTGGTGTTTATGGTTATACCGTTAGTAGGCTAAATTAAGTAAAAAAATTTAATTATAGTACTATACCTTTCATCTCTACTTTATGCAACCTCTTCCATCTTGCTATTGTGATGTTGATATATATCTCACTTATTGTTATCAAAGTTTATGAGACATTATTCAACTCAAAATGTCAATACATTTTGTCATCTATATGATTTTGACATATCTTTATAACTTTAACACCAAATCCTCATTAAAGATTAATAACAAAATTGCATAATGGACATACAACTTTTCTATCTAACATAACTTATGTCTAAAAATTCAGCTCACTAACTCTTAGTATCAACTATACTAAACAAGATAAATTCCACTTAGATCAAAAATATGAATGTAACAAAAGCAAGTAATTGATTGTATGTCATGACTATTAAATGAGGTTAGGACTTTAATCATGTATTTAGTTAGTCCCACTATTTTATTTAAAATAATAGCCCTCATTACTATTTAGAAAGATTAATCTTTCTAGTGGGCCAGGATCTCATTCAAATTAAGTTAATCTTGAGTTTACTTAACAAACCTACTAAACTTAAATTAGGTAGGTAAAAACTTTGTTAATTACATCTCATATGAATCCTACATCTATTAAGTCACAACTCTTGCCAAAACATATCTTATATGTTATTCTTAACTCTACCTCTAAATTCATATGATCATGAGTTTGCTCATCCAAATCAAACAAATTTAGTTAAGTAGGACCCATTATCATAAGACTAAATATATTTGGTTAAAATGGTCTTAAGTTTGCTCAACAAGCCTAACAATAAATAGAACTCTAGTTTATTCTTATAATAATGAAAGACAACGATCACGTTCTCAATATTTACTTAATATTTTAGCGAGGGATTTAATTTTGTTTGTCTTATTAAATAAGAAATTGCATTAAAATATCATATATATAAAACAATTCAACATGCATAATATATCAAAAATATATATTCAAACATGCAACTTATGTACTCATAATTAAATTATATGCATAAAATATCAAGCTTCATTTGATTCTAGCTTTTGATCTTTATCCTTTAAAGTAATATTTCCAATTCTTTGAAAAAATTAAATTAGATTAAAGCTATTGATTCCTTAATGAATTAAATTCCTATTCCAAAATAGAAATTTAATTTGATTTGAATAATTCAATTGGAATCTATTTATAATTATCTTGACTCCTTTAAATTTCAATAAATTATACTTCTTACTTATTATAATTTATAAAAAAAATACTTTTTCAAAATTTTATAAGTAATATGTTCTAATCCAATTAGAAAACTATTTCTAATTTAATTAGAAATTTCTTTTCCTTAAATAGAAAATTATTTTCTAATAATAAAAGGAAACTATTTTCAAAATCAAATAAAACATTTTAAATTTAGTTAAGAAAGTCATTTATATTATTTATTTTGAGATTAATTTATTAATTAATTAGAAAATATTTCCTTAATAAATGGAAAAGTATTTTTCAAGAATATTAAAGACAATTCATTTTTCTCAATTAATAATTTAATTAAAAATACCTTTTTTAATAAATCAAGGAATTTATTATACATAAAGAAAGAAATAATTTCTAAATAAATAGAATAATAATAATTTAAACTAATAAAATCATAAATTTAATTTTTATCAATCAAACTGAAATAAGTAAAATTTAATTAATAAACATCTTGTTAATTACTTAAGAAAGAACTTTTCTTAACTTTAAGAATTTTAATTAATTATTTAATCTAATTATAATTTAATTTAATTTTAGAAACAAATTTGCTCAAATTTAAATAAGAATCAATTTAATTATTAATCTTAATCATATTAACAAAAATAATTACTTTAATGTTAAAATTAGGATCTCATCTTAATTAATATAATCTAAATTATCATAATCATTTAACATACTCTAATTATGAAAGATAACTCTTTTAAATATTTGATTGATTCTAATTATTGACTATTTAATTTAATTTAATAATTCAACTTTTTGAAATATTAAACTAAATTCCAAAACAGTCCTAATTAAATCAACCTTTTGGAAACACTTTTAACCAATTAGAAAACACTTTTTTCGAATTTATTAGGAATTTAAACCTGTTTAATCTTAATTAAATCAACTAAATTAAAATGAAAGGTTTAAAACCTATAATAATTAAAAGAAAAGGAGGAGGGGCTATTTTTCCAACTAAAGATTTTTGTGTTTTCGCGTTGCCTGCTCCCAGTTATGTCTCCAGTTGACGCATCTTTGGCTCTCCAATTACTTTTGTCCTATCTGTGTCGTTTTTGTCACTAGGATTCTCCCTTTCCTTTTGTTTGACTTCTTCCCCTAGCGATTTATCA
The DNA here is from genome assembly GCA_025504915.1 of Erythroxylum reticulatum. Classification (NCBI taxonomy): domain Eukaryota; kingdom Viridiplantae; phylum Streptophyta; class Magnoliopsida; order Malpighiales; family Erythroxylaceae; genus Erythroxylum; species Erythroxylum reticulatum. Next base: position 11,228,522 of record JANSVA010000006.1, read on the forward strand.
TTAGTTTTTGGGTGATTGTTGCCCTTAATCAGTGGCGAGATGGCCACTATCTCCGTCACCTACAACAATGAAGCAACTTCAACTGGGGGCCCTTGCCAATCACCACTAGCAACTATCACCACCACTGGTGGAAGAATCATCTTTGTGTGGCTATTGAAAAAGGCTTTTCAGCTTATCCATCAACTTATTTGCACAATCATATGAAACCTAGAAAAACACAAAAAAATCTATAATAAGCATAAGTTTTATCACAAAAGTTTCCAAAAACTTCAAAGCTAGGGTTAAGTAATAGAGGAATATTTGACTATATTTTAGAATCCATATTTGATGTATTTTGGTTGATATTTTATACTTTTATTGTATATTTAGTACTTAGTTTGTTCTAAGTATGTTTATAGGTGATAGTTGCCTTCTTAGACTTAAAGGAAAAGAATTCGGGCAAAAACGCAACGTAAAATAGAAAATCAACAATCTAAACAGAGTCACAGCCGTGCACTTTTGCATGCCCATACACTTCACAATTTCAGGCATTTTTGAACATATACAATCTGATACACGACCATGTACTAGATTGTGTAAGTCTTATAAACCCTAGTTTCTAATATAAAAAGATGTTTTTGGTGGCTAATGAAATAGAGGAAACTGAGGGAGGCAATTTTCATATGTGGGAAATGTCTATAAGGGATGATTTTGGTCTAGATAAATGGAAACTATGAAGATTTCATCGAAAGATCCATCATAATACAAGATTAATCCTCTACATCACAAGAACATTCAGTAGAAGACAATCAGCTATATTTAGAATTATTTGTCTTCTACTTGTTTTTCTTTCAATGTATGTTAGATTTTGTGTTCAATTATGTGTAACTAAACATCCAATTAGTATTTAGGTTAGATGAACCTTATGTCAATACTTTGACATGATTTGATTCTTTTATTAATGCAATTGGTTGTTAGATCATGATCTGATTTCAAGCGTAAAGATTGAGAAATTCTACTGTGAATAGATATACTATAATTAGAAGAGTTAATTGTAACCCTAGAGATAGGATGACATAAATCTTGTGGATTAGTGTGAATCTTAATAGAGGGACTCATAAATCAGTAACACAATGCTATAAGATTTAACTTGAGTAGTTTGGTTAGAGACCTTAGGATTAGTAGTCAGTAGACTCAAGGTCAACTATTAGCATATTATAGGAGTTTCCACAGTCCAATATATTAACAAAAAAATTTCATGATAAAAGATCAATCTGCTAAGTTAAGGGGATTCAAACATAAATACTAATTTCTAATAACAATAGTGAGGCATTTAAAACATGAGGCATTAGGATACGAAGGCTTGTATACAAAATATGGTGAATCAAATCTCTCAGTTGATGGATATATTATCTGACAAGATGCAGGGGAGTTTGTCCAGTTCTACTGAAATTGATACTATCAACTTAGAGGCAATCAACGTTAGTGGTGAAGAGAGCTTCCTAAAGAAGAAGACGAAGAAACCTCCATCTAAGAAGAGGAAGTAAAGGAGTGGTAGAAGATAAATGAAAAAGATGAGTTAGAAATCTCTATTCAAGAAGAAGAAGAAGACAAAGGGATAAAGAAGGTTAAGGAAGAATTGACAGAGGAAACCAATAAGGAAACTGTTGATGAGGTGTTAGTAATGACCTTAAGTATGGAGGGTTCCCACTTCCTCAAATGCAAAATGTTTGAGTTAGCTGATGATACTGAGAGTTTTGTTATTCCTAACATTTTTAACAGCTTGTCATTTAAAAGGGCATTAATGGGGTCTATTGGTTTTATTGATCTAATCAATTATGTCCTTTTAATCATCCTATAAAAAGTGGCTTATTTATAGGATATGAAACTACTTTGTGGAGAAAAGGGTGGAAGTAAGCCGCTGATTATTGATCTAGGATGACATTAAACATGTAGGTTACGTCAAGATAATGATGTTAAACAAGCACTATATAAGAGGTAACCATAAATTAGCTTAGGTTTGCTTTAAATGTTATGTATTTCATTCTTTTGAAAATTGAATGAATTTGTATTAATAGTGGAATTATTTCAACATTACAATGTTTTCAATAAGAAGCCATATACTTTGCTTCTAATGCAATTTACAAAAGAAGTGAGAAAAGAAATGGGATTATTAGAAATGAACTCAGTTTATAGATGTCATTGCCTTTTGATTGCTGGTGTCAGGTGGTTCTCCATTTTTTTTTGCAAGGATCATAGCTCTAATATAGTTTATTCATCAATCCACAACAAGATATTTGTCTTCACCAATGCCCTTTTATGGTCGATTGTTCCTTTCCATAGAGAATAAATGGTATTTCATTCTTATTGTTATATTAGACTAGGATTTAACGCCCGTGTACCAAACCGTGTAAGTTCATGAAATCTGAAAAGTTTTAACTTACATAGTTCCATACATGACTGTGTGTCAAATCGTGTAAGTTTGCAATACAGATTAAGAACACCTTAATTCCTTATTTTGCCATTTTCTTCGTCTCTCTTTAACTCTCCCTATCACCTCCACTTCTCCCAACCCATTTCTTTGTGATTTTCTGCAAAATTAACAACATCTAAGTAAGTTTTCTTCTCTCCTCAACTCTTTTATACATGATTCAATGGATGTTTTTGGTTATTTGTGGATTGATAAATTAAAATCGTTAATTTCATGATTTGGGGATTGTTGAAGAATTGTGTGATTTCATGCTTAATTATGGTTTAATAGTTAAATAATCACTTTACCCAGTTGTTTTAATGAATCAATTCGATTAATTGTATGTGAATTGAGTTAAAAAAACTCAACTTGAATTACGTCATTATTTGATTACAACTCACTAATTGTTAATATTTGGTTTTTTTTCATGAAATTAATGTTGATAGGTTGTTTCTGACGATTAATTGAAGATTAGGTTTATGTCAATTACATGAATTTAGTGTTCAATTTTGTCAATTTTGCGTAATTGCATTGTTAAGGTTTTGATTTCAATTTTAGGGTTTAATTTGTAATTAATCAATTAGGTTAGCCTAATTTGTTAATTGCAATATTCTAATTTTAATTTCATTATTAATTAGGTTGTTAGTTAATTTTATGTTTATTTTTCTTACTTAATTGTTCATGTATTTATTTATTCGTGTCAATTTATTTTTATATATTTTAATTTTTGTTGTCATTTTTTTTCACATTTAATAATTCATTGAGCATGGTATTTTTTTAAGTGTGGAAAAATGATAGTAATGTAATTTATTAGAAAGTTCTCACACTTGTTTTAAGTTTCAAGCATAATGTCGATATCATAGCAAGCATTGGAGAACATTACTAAGAGACAGCAAGGAGAAGGTTCTTCATCCACAGGTCAACCCTCAAAGTGGTTGCAGATGTTATTATTCAATTTCAGAGCCCAGAAAGAACAATACCAACTGTTGAAAGATAAAAAGTTTGTTATTGGTCGATTTATCAATTGGGAGGCACTAGATAAAGTGGGCTTAGCCTAACAAGTTCAAGACCTTGTAGATGTTGGTGCATAGTCTTGACTATTTGAGATTATAAAGCCCTACTATAGGGAGCTGACATTAGTGATGCTCTTTATATTCTCCATAGAGAGAGGTTTATATAATAGGGATTGTCCTAACACGATCCAACCCTAGTTGATGAGAGAGATGATCTAGATGAGTTATACAATTTTCTCCATCATGATGGGTCTTTACGACCAGGAGTTTATGGGCACACCAGAGTACCTTGCACTATAGATAGACTTTACATATAGATTGTTAGCATGACACTTCTGGCATACCATTAGCACCAAAGAGGACTACACGCTAAGCAAGTCTAAGGCCTCAACCTTACGTCATCCAACACTCAGATACATTCACAGCATCCTAAGTCATACTTTTAGCAGTTAGGGTGATAGATGTGAAGTGGTTGGGAACATAGACGTTTTCTATTTGGGAGCATGAAATAGGGTCATCGATTAGCCTAGGCATGCATTTGCCCAATTCATTAGGCAACAGAGTGAGGAGAAGAAGGTCAGGACAATTTGTGTTAGACCTTATGGGACTAGACTTGCGCAACATATGGGAGCATTTGATAGATTACCCTCGATGCAGTAGATGGCTACTATGGAAGCGTTGAACCTTCATGGTGCAACACATGTGCATGATTCGTATATATCAGGACAGGCAATATATATAGACTTATTGGGTACCCCGACGAGTTAGCAATAATGGGTGCACCACAAGAGAAGCAACTACAACCGCAGTCATTGCCATCTTAAATGGGAGGGACAATAACAAAATAGCTTAATTCAACCCGATCAATGATAACTCAGCTAGCAAGACAACATCCAACACTTATGGAGCATATGAGCCAAATCAAGACCTCAATTAGAAGGATAGAAGATTTACTGATGCTGATGGTGAACCGTCAAGGCATTACTCCCCATCCTCTATCATTAAGTGCAGGCTTTTCATCTTTAGTTCCTCCACTCGAGGCCTTTCCATCATCGGACAGGACTTAATCACGATACATAATTAGGGAGATGCTTAACTATTATACCTTTTCTTTTCCTTTAATTATGTATTTTTCTCATGCCTTTTGCTTTTAAGATCTGTCCATGAATAGTATATGTTATTGTTGAATATTGACTTGAATTGATGTGCAAGAGGATGATAGTTAGAATGAAATTAGTCTTCTAAGTCATATTTTTTGTAATCATTGAAATTTCAAGTTGAATGAAATTGCATTTTATTTACACATATATATAACCAATTTTTTGTGAGCTTTTGAGCCTAAAGAGCACAATTTTCAAAAAATTTGAAGCTCTTGCTATTCTTTCATATGTTTGTTACCATGTATAGTAGAATAATTAATAAAGTTGCTTTTATTATGCATGTTAAGACCATATTTGTTGAATTAAAAGCATTAATATGATGAAGGCCTATTTTTTGAAAATTACCATACCCTCAAATTTACCTTTAGGAATAACCAAGTTGAGCTTTAGCTTTTTTCGATTAAACGCAAATTGTATACCTTTATCATATTTTTCTTTGAAGACCTTTTTATTTTTTTGAACCCTAAAGGTTATTTACATTATTTAATTATTTGAGACTTGAAATTTGTGAAAGGTCCAATCTTTAATGTGGTACTAATTGGAATGTTGAAAAGAAAGAAGAAAAATAAAAAAGAAAAAAATCAAAGAAAAAAAAGAAGAATAAGTTTATGGTACCGATAGAGTTGCATTGAAAAGACCTACGTATTTTGTAAACAATTTTTGTAATAGTTCTTTAAGTAAATTTCCTTTAATTTAATCCTTTTTATTGTCTCATTCATACTGTACCGAAGCCCCGTTACAACTCTATAAAGACCTTTTAATTTTTGTTTCTAATTTGTTCACAAGTGGTGGAGAGGTGATTTTATTGCAAGCCTATAATAAGAGTTCTACTATGCATTGATTGAGAGTTTTGATGCTTTTCACCCTAAACATTTGAGTACACTGAGTGAAATCTTGGTGAGGGTGTAAAGAGATATGCTTTTGACTTCAATGCAATTTTTGATGTGATTACTATTAATATTGCTTAGGAAGTTAATTTTAGGACAACTTGACTCTAATTGTATCTTAATTTGATTTAATAGGATATGATGATATATAATATAAATGGACAAGTTAAGATTGATGATGGATTGACGTTGTAAAATTTATAATTTTGATTATGGCTTGCTTGAGGACAAGCTAAAACTTTAGTTTAGGGATGTTTGACAGATGGATATTTGGCTATATTTTACTACCCATATTTGATGTATTTTGGTTGATATTTTATACTTTTATCATATATTTGGTACTTAATTTTCTCTAAGTGTGTTTTCAGGTGATAATTGCCTTCATAGAGTTAAAGGAGAAGAATTTGGGTGAAAATGCAATGTAAAAAAGGAAAATCAACAATTTGGAAGGAGTGTACAGCCTTGCATTTTTACGATTTCAGGCTTTTTTGGACATACATGGTCTTATATATGGTCGTGTACCAGACTATGTAAGTCCCAAAAACCTTAGTTTTTGATATAAAAAGATGTTTTCGGTAGCTAATAAATGGCGACGACTTAGGGAGGTGATTTTCAAACATAAAGAATGTCTAGAAGGGACGATTTTGGTCCAAAGAAGTAGAAAAATTAAGATTTCATTGAAAGATCCATCAGAATATAAGATCCTCTACATCATAAGAACATTTGATAGAAGACAATCAGGGAGAATTAGAATTATGAACCTATTGTTTTATATTTGTTTTTCTTTCAATTTATGTTTGATTTCGTGTTCATTTATATGTAGCTAAACGTCTAGTTAACATTTAGGTTAGATGAATCCTATGTAATACTTTGATATGATTTGATTCTTTTATTAATGCAATTAGTTGTTTGATATACTGTGATTTAATTACGTGTTTTATTTATGTTCTAATAACCTTAGAATAATATACATAAGCTTATTTCATACGTAGAGATTGAGAAACCCTAGTGTGAATAGATCTATCATAATTAGAAGGAGTTAATTGAAACCCTTGAGATAGGATGACATAAATCTTTCATATTAAGGTCAAACCTAATAAAAGAACTCATAAATCGATAACGCAATGCTATAAGATTTAACTTTAGTAATTTAGTTAGAGACCTTAGGATTAGTTGTTAGTAGACTCAAGGTTAGCTACTATCATATCATAGGAGTCTCCACAGTCCAATACATCAACAAAACAATTACATGATGAAAGATCAATCTGTTAAGGGGGATTTGAACCTGAATCCTAATTTCTAATAACGATAGTTTTCTTAGTGAATTTCACTATCTCTGCATTCTTTATCATTTTCTATTTTTTAATTGTTTTATTTTTTATTTTCTTTTTATTAAAAATTTAAAATCAATCCTTAGGCTAGATAATAGGGGAAGGGTAAATATTAGTACTCATAGTCTTCGTGGGATCAACCCATACTTACTAGTACTTGTTATAGCTACATCATGCACTTGTAATTTTACATAATTTACTATCATGAATTAGTCCAACCAGTAAGAACCTGTTTGGTTCAGCTTTTGGAAGGTAAATAAGCACTTTTTTTCACCACAAAAGCTATTTTTAAGAAAACTGAGTGTTTGGCTATAAAATCCAAAAGTACTTTTTTTCATAGAAATAGCTTTTTTGGAAGCTAAAATATCACTTTTTGAGAAGCTCAAATTTGGAGCTTTTAAAAAAAGTACTTTTTCAGGTAGATTTTTCAGATCAATTAATGAGTCTATTTTTCAGTCCTATTTACCTTTATGTTTTTACACATAATCTCCACAATACCCACAAATACATCTTCACATTTATTTTGAGATTTATATAATATTATTTGACTTTTTTATATGTTTTAA
>JANSVA010000006.1:11254749-11272435 GCA_025504915.1 Erythroxylum reticulatum
TCTAAGAACTTACACAACTATATATACGCCTGTGTATGTAATCATATAAGTATCATTAAGTGACATACACGATCACTTATACTTTTACTAGAGATAAAAGAGATTCTTAGTTCAATTGTATGCTTATAGAAGACCAATAGAAGTTGGCTAGGAAACTTTGCATGAAGTTAGAATTATTTTATCTATGACTGAATTATTCTCAGGAGCAAAATATCTATGTAAAGTTGTTTTAGCACTATGTGTGAAATAAATAAAGTTTTATCTAATTGAATATTCCAATGAGGTTATTCAGGTTATGACCGAGTAGATGATGGAGAAGCTAAATTTTTATTAATGTATGGTTGGACATATTATTGCAATCATATTTGTGTTAGACCCGAGATATAAGATGGAGGAGGTTAATTTTATATATAATATGTTGTATGGTGAATAGGCTCAAGAGCATCTAGATGTCATTAAGTATGGTTTGTTTAATAATTATCAACTCAGAATTGACAAAATTCAGGATCAGGATTATAGTAGTTTAGGTTGTTCAGCTCCAACTTCAGTTTCATGTTCAAGCTTATCTTTTAAAACCAATTTGTAACTTTAGCTTACAAAATTCATGAAAGAAAAAAGGACTAGGATTTCGTACAATATGATAGAATCAGGTAAATATTTGATGGAAGATGAAGTTGGTCGAATTTGAATGTGTGCAGTTCAATGTATTATTATAGTGGAAGAGTTGTGGAAATAATTTTCCAATCATGCAAATAATTGTATGAGACCTATTAACAATTCCATTATTTATTGTTGCTTTGGACTCTACTTTTTAACACTGGTAGTCAGATAATTAGTCCTCATCGGGCTCGACTTTATACTCGTATTGGAAAAGCCTTTAAATGTGTTCAGAATTTGTTAGAAGACGAAGTTATTGAAAGTAAACTCTTATATATATATATATATCGTCTATCTTTTATATTATCTTACCTTATATTATTTTATATAATTTGTGTATTATTACAACCACAGGTAATAATGCAGAGATGACTAGTCATATACATACTTATCAATTAAGTGGGCATTATTTTGATAAAATATTCGATAATTAATGTATATTTTAATTATTTATTAATTACTTAATATTCCTTTAATTTTAATATTACGGTATTAAATACAATATTTTTATATACAAAATAAGTGACGCAAACTATGATGATCCTCTCTCTATGTCCCAAAATCCTAGTCCATAATATTATTTGAATTTTTGTAAATTGTATTATTTAAAAATTTTGGATAATCATTATTGTAAATTATGTTATCTAATGAATTTTGTTTTTACCATCAATTAATTAAATTGTTCGCTTTAGTTATAATCTTTTTTTTCATTTCATATAATCTTATCTTCTTTGGTTTCATCTTATTTATTATGTACATTCTATATATTCATTTATTATAAAATTTTAATTTTATTAACAACTTCAATTGATTAAATTGACTATTTTGATTATAATTATTTTCTTTCATTTCTTACAATCATAACTAAATCTATTAACGAATTTTAAGTTTTTTTTACGTCAGAAAAGTTATAAATAAATAAAGATCCAAGATATCAATCTCTTATTTAAACCCAAGAAACCTAACCTGTGAGCTTGAAGAACCCTATAATTGTTTCCCATACGACCATAACAGTAACCTAAACCATTCTACTAACCAAGATGATCATATCAAGAATCACCTAAGTTTTATATATTCATTATTACGAAACCTTAATTTTTATTAATCAATTAAAATTTGTAACTTTAATTAATTAAATTAAGCATTCTAATTATAATTTTTTTTCATTTCTTATAATTTAAAGATGACTTGGATTTGAAATTCGTAATTTAAATTAATCATTTAAATTATAATTTTTTATTTTTTATAATCTAAGAACGATAATGAATCTAACCACTCGGGTCAAACTATTTTTTTATAAATTAAAAATGATAAAACCTGAGTTCAACAGGCATAAGCCTAATTGTCATTCTCATTCCTACTAAAGATCCTATCATCCACTCGCTAATAAATTTGATTCATCTTTTTTATTTTAATTTTTTAAACCAATTAAAATTCATAACATATTGTTTAAACAAATTTTTATTTGATTTATCTTCTTTATTTTAATTTTTTAAACCAATTAAAATTCATAACATATTGTTTAAACAAATTTTTATTAAAAATTTGGTCAATCCCAAGGCCCAAATCCAATTCCACCAACCCGACCCACTACCGTCTCCAATTGTTACATCGAATATATCAGATTAGATATTTATCTTATTATCTATTTAATTTACATGTATACCCTAGATTCAATTCGACAACCACCATTGCACTGAAGAAGGAACAAGAAGAGGATTTTGACACATAATACAATTTTCTTTACTAACAATAGAATTAACTTACAAGGAAAGAGACTAAAAATTGACACCAACAAGAAACACAAATTTCTCCAAGGTCTAGCCTGACAAAAATCCAGCCGACCAAGCCTTGCTTAAGATGTACAAAAATGAACACCTAAAACTAAATCTGGACATCTTTTACACCAAGTACGGCTCTGCAACTGCCAAAAACTCCAGTGCAGACACCCATACGTTCTAAAACAAACAACCAAAAAACTATAATAATATAGTAAAATCGATAATTAATAACCTAAGACAATATCGAAGCCCAATCAATCTCGTACGACGGATACTTCTGCAACGAGAAGCTCACAGAATCAACATCCAAAGGAGCCTCCTCGAAATCAAGAAACGTCAGATCCGACAACGGCGAGGATCCGCCAGAAGCCTCACTATCCGTCGGAACCGGAGATGGTGTCTCGACCTTTAAACACTTGTCGTCGACGACAACATGCGGCTGCAGCTGGTCAACTTCCATCTCGCGAACTTTCTTCTTCGACTGTTTCCCTCGCTTAACTCCCTGTTTCGGCGATTTTGCCAGGCTTTCACAAATAGCGTCGAGCTTGGCGTCAACAGACGAATGGAGAGGCTTGTACTCGCCGAGCTTGCCTTCAACGTGAGAGCCTTGGTGTCGGAGGTTAGGGAAGTTGAGCCTTGCGAAATCACCTCGGAGTTTGTAGGCCGCTTTGTCGTAGGCCAAAGCAGCTTCCTCGGCAGTGTCAAAAGTGCCAAGCCACAACCGGGTCCGATTCTTGGGTAAACGGATCTCCGCGACCCACTTGCCCCAGTGGCGTTGCCTAACTCCTCTATAGAGCTTGGTGGCTTTGGGTGGACAACCCGAATGCTTCATAGGCACGGGTTTCGGAGCCAGGAAGTTGAGGGACTGTTGATTTGTGGCTGCGTGGTGGGGATGATGATTTTGAAGGTGTATTTGGGATTGGATCTGGTGGATCTGAGCAGGAGTAAGGGTGTTGAGCCCGATTGAACTCGGTTGCTGGAAACCGGAAAGGTCGTGGATCGAGAACCCAGTTGGGACCGAGTGGGTCATCGAAGTGGAGCAACCATAAAAGGGCTGTTCTTGTTGTTGGTGGTGGGAAGGTGTGGAGAGTTTATTAGAGAAAGAGAGAAAGGAGTTATAAGAAGTAGAAGGGTATAGAGAAGAGAAATTCGAGGGATAATGGGCTGTCGGTGGTGACAAAGAAGCACTCTTCATAAAAGGCCCAAGTGCCTCCATTAATTCCCCACCACCGCCTTCGTGGTACTCTGATTGAAGCGGTATGCTACTGTAGAAATCCATTGTAGTTGCCATTCCCTTCAACACACTCGGACAAAGAGAACGCTTGAGAAGATTATTATAATAAACAAACCTAAGTCGTAGAACTCTAAACTAAGAAAACAATTTTTTGCTGAGATAAAATATCTAAAGAGGTATAGAAATACAACCCCAGATGACTTGGACCAACTTTGAGGGACTAAAAAAACAACCCTCTTAAGTCGATTCGCCAACGAAACCAAAAGAACAAAGAAAAGATGTACAAAATTACAAGATGAAGATGTGCAAACGGAAAACTTAAAAACCTGGATCTCGATTCTGAAAACACCTGGCTTTCTAAGAAATCGTTTTTTTCAAGTTTGCTTTTTAACTATATTTGGTTACTCAAAACAACAAACCCAAAAAATCAGAACTTGAAAGACAGATGATTAACAGAAAGGGATTCAGAGAAGCGGGATGTTACAAGAGGGGGATGGGAAGAAGAAGCGAAGCTCAAGAACAAAAGAACAAAAATGAACTCTCTTATCTCTCTTTCGAATTTTGCAAGTAAACAACTCTCAGCCTCACCTTGTTACAGCCCAGAGCAGGGGCCTTGTCGTTTATATAAAGAAAGTGAGGGCCATAATTATCTCACTAATTTAATCGCAATTGTAAATTACCAATTGATAACCCTATCCAACAACACTGTAGTCGCTCTTAATTATTTACTGCCGCAGAACCCTGTAGTTGTTCTAGTGATGTTGGGAAGCACTGATCTTAGTCCATTAGACGAATGACAAGTGTAAAAGTAACAGTCTGTCCACCGTCACCTGTCCATCACCCACCGTCAGGTGTCAGTGGAGTCTTAAATTATCTCTTATCGTTGTTGACTTTGTTTTATGCGTTCACATTTTCTTTTCGGAGGCTATTGCACTCACTACCCCACCACCAGCATGTGCAATAATGAACGATCTCCATTTTTTCTTGCTTCTTATTATTTCCGGTTTTCCAATTTGATTTTTGCAAGTGATAAATAATTTGCACGCTCCGGCCCCGTTGCTTAAAGAATACCCATTAAAAGTGACATTATTAGCTTAAATTTGATGACGATGAGACTGCAGATAGATGATAAACAGTTGCAATCTTATTAAATTGCCTATCAACTTTTTGCTTTCCATAATGGCTCTGACTAATCTAATATGGCGAAGGATAAGGCAGTTTTAGCTGTAAATTATCTATGGAAGCATAGCTATCTAAATTAACATATCCAATATGAGAATTAAAACGATACAGTTTTCGAAGTTGTGAACTTTTTCGTGAAATTTTAAAGTTCATTATCTTAGCTCTTTGTGCGTTGTAAAAATGGGGGGGGCTGGCGGAGTATTGAACGATCACGGGTGACGTTTTAATCACTCCATTTGTGGATGTCATTTTTTTTAATAACTTGGGTACAATTTATCCCATTTATTCAAACCTACTACAGACGATAACAAGAAATTTAAACAAACCAAAAAAGAAAGAAGAATCTAGAGCTTCAAGCCTCCTCCATTACCAAATACTATTTATTTGCACATGTTATTTCAGGTCAAGGTTGTATGCCCTTTCAGAGTCACAACTTTACTAAGAAAAACAAGTTGTGAATCTTCTAAGAATTATTATTATTATTAAAATAAATAGTTAATATTACCATCTGATGTCCCTTATTGTCTGTTGAAAATAAAATAGTTAAAACTATGGTTTAGTGTCTCTTATTGGCTGTTGAATTTGCTGGGACAAAAGGATTAAAATAAATTATAACATTTTCACAAACGTTTTAATTTCTTGTCAGATTTTCATCATAAAAATATATTTAATATTTTAAATGGATCCTTTATTAGATATATACCTTCACTGCAACAAATTGGAGTTTTAACTACTATTTTTTCTTCAATTTAAAATTCTGGGCTAGAAGTGACTCTTTGACTACAAAATTTGAACATCGTAGCCTATTGAAATATACTCCAACTTAAAATATTTCGCTGGTTTTTAAAAGTAATAGCGACATTAAAGTAGGTTACGTTTTATATTCATAGCAAATAAGATTTGAAAACATTTTTTAACTATGAATTTAATTTCGTAGCTAAAAGTTTTTAACTATAAAATACTTTTTTGTTGCTAATAAAATTTCATCACATTTTTTAACTGTGAATTTATTTTTATAATAAAATATTTTGAGTTACAAATTATTTTTTGTATCTAAAACACACAAATCTTATAACTATCAAGTACGAAAATAAATGTTGCAATTCAAAAGCTTTTGCTACACAAATATTTTTGTAGAGAAAAGAAGAAGAATAGAAAATAATAAAATTGACGACATTTTGCCCACTAAATCTCCATTCTGATAACCTAAAGATACTACTTCTTTATGTTTTTCTTTATCTGTCTTCGAGTTCTAGCAATTATAGTGTTTTTGTGTTTTTTTGTACCAATTGGCAACGTCTGTTCTACCTATTCAAAAGGGTTCTTCTTCTTTAGGTAATTGTGTTTTCAGTTCATTTGTGGTTAATGTAAATTAGGGTTGAGTTAATTGGTTAATGTAGACATGTGGCACCTCTTGGAGGATCAGTTGGGCTCTGTTTTCCTCGACTCTTTATGTAATATATCTTTTCCCTATTAATAAAAAAAATGTAGAGATGTAGTAGGTGCCAATTGGCTTTTGGTAGGTAAGAATAATGGACTAATGTGCTTCATTTTCTTACCTATAACTACCTCCATTTCTCTCTGTTGCGTTGTATTATTGTAAGTTGAAAAATAGGGTTGATATGCCTAAGTGATTTACAACTTGTATTTGTGATGTTTGTTTTCTTCATTTGTTGGTGCTATGTTTGTTTTACTTATGTTCTTGCCAGTCTAAGCTAGCTTTTTTTACAATAATTTTTACATTGGTCATTATCTAGGGGTCTTGAAAAAGAGAATCTAACATTGTAGACTGTATAGTTTTAACCTTCGCATTATGGATTTAAAATGTTGATTCTATCGATCATAAGAAAAATATGAATATTGGCAAAGAGAATCTTACAACATAGATTGCATAGTTCTAATAATCATACTTTGGAGTTGAATTGTTGGGTTTATTGATTACAAAGAAAATTATGTTTAAAATAAGAAAATTCCATTTTAATATTAGATAATGTGTCTTGCAAAGGTAAATATTCTTACTTTATGTATTTTCATTATGCATCCATTATCTTATAGGTCTTGTAAGGTATTACTATAATAATGTTTATGCTTTTGAAAATGAATTCAAATTGGAGATGATTCTCCTAAAATCAAATTCTTGTACATTTGATATTAAAATTATCTAGCTTTGAAATAAACTCAAGCACTATTACTATTTATATAGAAATCAACTAACTTTGAAATAATCTTATTTATTTGAATTATTTAGTTAACATTTAGGCCAACTAAAATTGAGAAAGTTCCATTAAAATATGAAGAGAACATTTGATTAAAAAACTCATGGCTTTGTGAATATACTTTGCACTTGTCATTAGTTATAATTATACATATGAATATTTTTTTAATATGACGAATTTTTTGTAAAAAATTTTCTTTTTTCGACATGTTTAGTTATAGGTTAAAAAAGTAATGTCGATAGTTGTAAAGATGTGCATTACTATGCAATAACACATCTTTTTAAACGAGCTAACTAGGCCATTTAAAGTAACTAAATGAATATTCTTCTTTTATTCTATTATCCTTTACTTGGTAACCAAATATGAATTTGGACTTGGTTCTTTGTGTTGTCTCAAATGTAATGTTGGTTACACTTAAGTTGTTAATGCAATTGGTGTATCATGAAAGTGCTTTTTTTAGTGTCTTATTCTAATGTTGGTAACATTTATGTTGTTAATGTAATTAATGTTGATGATTGAATATATATTAATTATGATGATTGAAGTATTATTATTGTCTCATTGCAATGTTGGTAACATTTATGTTTTTTTTGTAGATATCCAATATAATGGCACCTAGTAGAAATAAAGAGAAAAAGATGGTAGCTATCAAAATTAAAGAACAAAGAGATGTGCAACTTTAACTACATCAATCAGTTGGTGCAGAAATTCAATTCCTAGCCAACAACATTTAATCTCAAACAACAGTGAAATTGGTCATGCATATTTAAAGTTTCTATACCTTTAAGTGAACACACACACACACACACACACACACACACACATAACAACTTCATTCTGTCTCAAACAATAATGAAGTGACTGGTGCAGGTTTGTTAATATTTATTACCTTCAACTAAACTTATGCTCAAATATATATTTATATATTCTAATATTTTCTTATCATTATTCATTTTTTGTCAACTTCCAATGATAGTATTAGAAAAAGAAGGGTAGAGGTAAAAGTAGCAGCGAATGAATGTTATAATGAATTGTAAGTTATCAATACATATTGATACTCAGCAAGTTCGTTCTGTAGACAAGGTCCAATCTGCGAAACTGTCAAATGAGTTGGGGATTATTAAGAGAACAAAATTACCTTATTTGAAAAAGTTAAGGAATTGAAGGAAGACAACTTGCTTGAAAATGCTTTAGATAAAATTATAGTAAATTTTCAAAATCTTTAACTATATGCAATATTATTTCAAAGATTTTAAGATTAACTACACTTTTACTTATTATTCACAATTGAAATTTAATATTGTGAATATTGAGAACCCAGATGTTTCAAATTGTTTTAATTCATTATTGAAACAATGGACCAAGGATCACTATTTCAAGTTACATAAGTATTATAAATCTTTTCCTTTTGATGCAGAGGCATGAAGCCACATTCCTGAACAAATGTCAGAAGAAAATTTGAATAGTTTGTGTGATTGTTGGGCTGACCCAAAAAGTTTATGTTTGTTTTTTTTCCTACACATTTATTGGCATTAATCTTGTTAGGTGATTTAATGAAGAATTTATGTTTTTTCTTAATTTAGGAAAATTGTGAGAAGGCAAAGGTGGGTAGATCAAAAATGAAAATACCTTATAATCAAAGGTCAAAGCCATTTGTAGTTGTTTGAAATGAATATATAAGATCTATGTTTGTAAATTATACTTTAATCAATAAACAATTCATTATTTACTATATCTTGTATTTTTGTCTCATAAAACAAAGTGAGAAGCAACTATATGGATAAAGGTGTGATAGAATCACATTATATAAAGTAACTCACTATAAGGAAAGTAAAATATGAGTATTAAAAGAAGCAGAAAATAATTATGCAAGTAAGAAAGTTTGTTAAATATTTTTATTCATTTATTAATATAGTAGTAAGTAGTAGTATCTGGAATGAATATTAATTTTCTTTTTTTTTCTAATTTTAGAATAAGATGTAAGAGTTATTAGAGAAGTATATGTTTTAAGGAAATGAGCTTAGTGTAGAAGACATTTGTGATACAATACTTGGTACTTGTTTTAGCTATATGAACGGCCTTGACTATGGCCCTAAACCAAAATTTTCATCCTTAACATATAGAACAATCATTGAACACCTTTAAGAGGAAAACAACAAGTTTAAGGCTGCATTACAACATGAAGTAATCAAGAGACAAGAAACTCAAGCAAAATTAACAAAACATGATACGTTATTCAAAAGATTACTTGGCTCGGTTTATATTAGAAATGAAGAGGAAAGTGAAGGGTACTAATCCTATCTCCTATACTTTTTTCTTTCATTTCCTGTGTGTACTATAATTTAAATTTAATACTTTTTCTCATATTACAAAATAAATGAAGATGCAATTAATTAGTGATTATGTTGTAAATGCTAAAATTATATGGTGTTTGTTTTAATTGGAACTAAATAATCATTCTGTCAATACTCACAATATTTTTAGTTTATCTAACTAAGCTTTTTAAATAATTACAGGTTCATGGATGTGGACCATACTAGATAGTCATTCGAGTTATGCTCTAATATTTTTGTAATCTGAGCATGGCATATTATAATTTGTAAACTGATCTCTTTATTTATTGTTTTTTCTATCAAAATTGTTCAGGTTATTATTAATATCTTGTCTAAGAACAAATGATCATCCTTTAATGTTATGTTCTTTTTGTTGGTATAATTTAATGATATTTATATAATTCACTTTTTATATATAATGCTTAATATTTTGAATTAATAATATTTTTCTACAATTTAATTTTATAATAATAAGTACATAAGTTACAATAAAAATGTCAATACATTATATACAAACATTTAATTCAATATCATGAATTAAAAATGTCACAAATAACATACCGCAACATTACTAAAAACATAGAAAATGACATTTGACTATGTTGTCGATACATTGTATACAAACATATTATTCAATATCATGAATTAAAAATGTAACAAATAACATACCGCGACATTACTAAAAACATAGAAAATGACATTTGACTACGTTATAAAAAACTCTTGGCTATGTTTTATTTTCGTTGTCAATCATTTGTTGCCAAAAGTTTTTTGGCTATGTTTTATTTTCATTGTCAATCATTTGCTGCCAAATTTTTTTTTGCCAAGATTCGATTTTTAGCTACATTTTTGTAATGTTTTAGCTACAAAATTTTTTTGTAACAAATACTTTTTGTCTAGGATTTTTAAAAACGTTACCTATAATTTTCGCTATAGGGAATTGATGATGCTTTATATGTCAAAACAAAAATGTCACAAATAACTATAGGTGACGTTTTTTAGACAATTAGCTACTTTTTTAGCCAATTGTTTACTTTGTTGTAGTGCTTATATGATAGGTGACACTCAAAATTAAGAAAAAAATCTTCGTTTAAAGCTTCGTCTTACAAACGTAAACTACTCACATTCCTTTCAACAAGGAAGGGATAAAATCTACTAATCAGGCTTTGGTTTCACATTTTCAAAAATTGTCAAACTTTTAAAGGTTTTACAAAGATTTGCATCGGAATTTTGATTTCTCCACAGATTTGACTATTGGTCTTTCTTGAAAGCTTAGTACAAGAGAATCAAAGCCAGTTGAGAGTTTTAAGGATTGTTTTGGACCAAGTGCAAGCAAAGATTGATCAAAAGGATAATGAAATTTCAAATTTGAGGAAAAAATTAGGTGATGTGCAAAAGTTCAATTCCAAACTTTCGAAAAGACTATCCCATAATTGAAGGTTTATTTTGTGTTCAGAGGCCTCATTTTCTGTCAAAGCTTTTTAGTTTATATTGAGTGATGCTTGCAGAACAATGCATAAATTTACCATGGTTTTGATTCATTTGATGAGAAAAGATGGGTGAAATTTGGATTTGGTGACCAATTCAATTCATTATAACATTGAGCATATGAAGAAAAGGCATATTTAATGTGTATTTAGTTTATGTTTGTTTGGTCATATTTAGAAGTTTTGATTTAAAAGATTTTGGGTTGGATGAGAATGATGTTGTGAAACTCAAGTTAATTCCACCAATAATAACAAATTCACCTTGAGCACTATTACCTAGGTGAATAGAGAGTGAACGATTGTACTGAAAAATCACACCAGATAAATACCTAGGAAAGATTAAAGGGGTCACAAATCGTCCCACTTAAAATCCGACCTCCTAGATAAAATTTTCTCAGACATGTAATTTAATAGCACAATAATTCACTACAACTATACCTGATAATAGTTATTAAATAGACAAATAAAGAACACCATAGTTTAATGAGGTTTAGCCATTTATGCCTATTTCCTCAAACACTACTAAATTAATATTTCACTATTTTTATAAAATAATACAAGTGAAATATTACAAAATGAGAGAGGGAATTTTGCCTTAAGGAAAGATAATCAATTTTGGGATGGTTTTAACTCAAGAGGGGAGGATCTTTTTATGGTTTTAGGAACCTCCACCATTTCCACAAATTTTCAATGTGGGATTATGGGATGAGCCACAATTTTTGACTACTCAACAAATCTCCACCTAGTCGAATTCCAATTTTTCAAATCTCTCACAAAACTCATCTTTAGTAGTGTCTTCAAATGTGCTTCAAAGTGTCCATCTTCAAATTTTAGCAATATTAACCAAGTCCAAACAATGTTGGAACTTGACCGTAGTCACCGCCTTTGTCAACATATCAGTAGGATTCTTAGTGGTCTTAATCTTCTGGATTGCTACTCCACCTTCTTCCAAACCTCTTGTACAAAGTGATAGCAAATATCGATGTGCATCATTCATGCATGGTAAACCTTGGTTCTTTGCTAAAAGTTATATTACTCTAATTGTCACAATGCATTTTGATGTGCTTTTCATCGAACCGCTAATTCACCAAGCAATCCTTGAAACCAAATTGCCTCCTTCATAGCCTCTACAACTACCATATACTTTGCCTCTGTAGTCGACAAAGCAATTGTTGACTGTAAGGTAGACCTTCAACCAACTGGTACCTTTGTAAGAATAAACATATAGCCAATAGTTGATCGATGCCTATCCAAATCATTGACATAGTCAGAATCACAATATTCGACTACATATTGATCGTCTTATTTATCTGTTGAAATACCAAACCAACATTTATAGTGTTCAAAATGTACGTAGAATCCAATTCACAACTTGCCAGTATTCCTTCCTATGATCATGCATATAACTGCTCACAACCCCAACTGCTTGTGAAATATTGGCCCTTGTACACACTATAGCATACATCAAGCTACCAATAACATTTGTATATGGTACTTTTGACATGTATTCTCATACTACATCATTCTATGGAGGCAAAGATGCACTGAGCTTGAATTAAGTAGCGACTGGAGTACTGACAAGCTTTGTCTTTTCATTTAAGTTGAAACGTTTTAGTACCTTTCTCTAATATTGTTTTTTATTCAAACAAAGTCTCCCCAATTCCTTATTTTTGCTTATCTCCATGCCGAGATTCTTTTTGGCTTCAACTAGATCCTTCATTTCAAACACTTGATTCAACTGAATCTTTAATCTCTTAATTTCTTTTAGATTCTTTGAAACTATTAGCATATCGTCAACATATAGGAAGAGATAGACGTAAGATCCATCTTGTAGCTTGCGAAAATCTACATAGCGATCATATTTGCTTCTTATGTATTTTTGTTCCATCATAAACTTGTCAAATCACCTGTACCACTGCCTCAGAGATTGCTTTAATCCGTACAACAATTTTCATCATATAGATTTTCTCCTCTAATTCTCCATGTAAAAATGTAGTTTTTACATCCAATTGAACTAGTTCCATATCAAAATGTGCTACCAAAGCCAACAAAATTCGAATAGAGGACTGTTTTACAACTGGAGAAAAATGTTCATTATAATCAATTCACTCCGTTTGAGCATAGCCTTGCTTTGTAGCGAACATTATTCTTATCAAGAAATCCATCTTTCTGTGCATAGACCTATTTCAATCCAATTGCCTTCTTTCCTTTTAGGAGACCATCTAGCTTCCACGTCTGATTCTTATGAAAGGAATGTATTTCTTCATTAATGGCTATTCTCCACTTATCTTCTTCTGAACTTCAGATTGTTTCCTTATAAATGGTAGGAATGTCATCAATTTCAATTGGAGATGCATAAGCTACCATATTAATATAATGAACATGTACTTGAATGTTCCTTATTGGCTTTCTCAATACAATTGGTAATTGTTACTGTAGAGATTCTTAGGTTGGAACCTTTTCTTCATCTAGCTCCTCTTTTACCACAGGAGTTTCTACATCTGGTTCATAATTTATTGGGATAACAATTCTTCCTTTAAAGTCCACCTATTTTGGAGTACCATCTATCTATTCAATATTTTCAGTTGTCACCTTTCTTAACATAGTAGATTCATTAAAGGTAATATCCCTGCTAAAGATTATTTCTTTGAATCTAGGCACCAAAGACAATATCCTTTAACACCAAAGGTGATCTCCATGAAAATTGCTTTCTTTGCACATAGATCCAACTTGGACTCCTTAACATGATAGTATGAAGTGAAACCAAACACATATATGGAATCATAATCTGTAGCAAGTTTTCCAAATCATTTTCCAAAGGTGTTTTACCACCAATAGAAATTGATAGGAGGCGATTGATGAGATGATATGCATATGTAACAACCTCAGTCCAAAATTATCTACCCAACCCAATATTGGACAACATACACCAAACTTTCTTTAACAATGTTCAGTTCATATGTTTTACTTTCCCATTTTATTGTGGTGTATCCCTGACTGTGAAGTGTTTGACAATACCTTCATCTCTGTAGACTTTGAAAAATGAATCACGCCTATGTATCGAGACAATTAAGGTCTCACGAGATCAATTATTCGGTACATGATTTGGAGCTAACTGTAGTTATTTTGCTCTAAAGATTTGGAGACATTACTTATATGGAGAGACTTTCCAAATATTCACAGATCATAAGAGTTTAAGATATTTGCTGAGTCAAAGGGAGTTGAACTTGAGACAAAGAAGATGGATTGAGCTATTGAAAGACTATGATTGCACTATTGAGTACCACCTGGGGAAAGCTAATGTGGTGGCAGATGCTTTGAGCAGGAAGTCTAATATTAGTGCAGCTTAGATTCAGTTATCAAGGTTACCCAATTTGATTCATCTGAGAGCTCTGAATGTGGAGTTGAATTTGGAGCAGGATAGGGCCTTGATTGCTACATTGAAGTTGAGACTGATACTATATGATAAGATTAAGAGAGTACAGAGAGAGGATCCTGATATGGTGAAGCTTATAGAGAAAGTAAAGATAAATCCAGATTTTGAGTTTGAGTTGAGGGACGAGACAGTATGGTTGAGACAGAGGCTGTGTGTGCCTAATGTGGATGATCTGAGGAAGGAGATACTTGAGGAAGCTCATATGGTCGTCTATGTTATGCATCATAATACTACTAAGATGTATAACACATTGAAGCAACATTTTTGGTGGTCAGGAATGAAGAAGCAAGTGGCCGAGTATGTATCTAGATACATGACATGTCAGTAGGTGAAGGCTGAGCACCAAGCTCTGGTAGGGAAGCTCCATTCGCTACCCATTTCGGAGTGAAAATGGGAACGAATCACTATGGACTTCGTCATGGGATTGCCTAAGACTTCAAGGCAGTATGATGCGATTTGGGTCATAGTAGACCAATTAACTAAGTTGGCCCATTTCTTACTAATGAGAGAAAATAACTCACTTGATTAGTTGGCTCAGAGATACATGAATGAGGTGGTGAGACTGTATGGGGTTCCAATGTCTATAATATCGGACAGGGATCCTAGATTTACTTCGAGGTTTTGGAGGAGCTTGCAGTCTGCTATGGGGACTAAGTTGAACTTCAGTACATCATTTCATCCTCAAATAGATGGACAGAGTGAGAGAACAATCAAGATTGTTGAGGATATGCTTAGAGCTTGTGTGTTGTAGTTTAGAAGAGCTTGAGATCAGTATATGGCATTAATACAGTTTGCCTATAATAATCATTTTCATAGTAGTATCGGAATGGCACCGCATGAGACACTGTATGGTAGGAAATGTCAGTAGCCATTGTATTGGGATGAGGAGGGAGTGAGAATGGTTGAAGGCTCGGAGTTGATTCAGGACACAGTAGATAAGGTGAAGTTGATCCTAAGCTGAATTAAAGTAGCACAACATAGACAAAAGAGTTATTTGGATCAACATCAACGTGATATGGAGTACAGTGTGGGAGATAGAGTATTCTTGAGAGTGTCACCCTTGAGGTAAATTTTGAGATTCGGTAAAAAGGACAAGTTGAGCCCTAGGTACATTGGTCCTTATGAGATCAATGAGAGAATTAGACCTTTGGCCTATAAGTTGGCTTTACCGAATGAGATGTCCCAGTTGCATAATGTGTTTCATGTGAGTATGCTCTGAAGATATCGATCGGATCCGACATATGTGATACCGGCTCAGGAAATCGAGATTGCTAGTAACTTAAGTTATGTTGAGGAGTCGATCAAGATTGTGGGATCGCAGATCAAGCAGTTGAGAAACTGATTCATTCCATTAGTAAAATTCCTATTAAGGAACCACTCAATTGAGGAAGCAACATGGGAGACAGAGGAGCATATGAGGAGACAATATCCCCACCTGTTCAAGCAAACAGGTAAGAATTTCGAGGACGAAATTTCTTTTAAGGGGGGGGGGGAGATTTGTAACATTCCATTACCTGTGGGAAGGTTAAAATAGTAAGTGTGAGTGACCAATGAGAGCTTAAAATGTATTTTTCATGCTCATGCATAATATGTCATATATATACACATTAATAGTAGAATTTGTTGCACATGAAAAATTGTACATGCACTCATGAACAATTTTAGGTATAATTGAACAGAGTTATGATTCTTAGGAAAATTGTGAATTTGGAATTTAATTAGTTGGAAATTTTATTGATTAGTGGTAGTAGATATATATTTGTGAAACTCGGTGATTTTAGGATTTATTTCGAAATTTATAGAGTATTATGGAAAATAGGAAAAAGAAATTAAAAGAAGATTTAGAGATAGTTGAATTGTAAGAGGAGAGTTAATGTAGTTAGTTTTAAAAGAAACTTGGTTAGAGTTAGACCTTAGAAAAGTGACAAGTGTAAAGTTGCTTTTATTAATTGTCAGAAGTAAGTGAGCTATTCGAGAGTAAAAAGGGTGTCTTATCCTTTTCCTAAGTTTTTTCTTTGTCATCTTCTTCCTGAATTGTTCCCTTACACAGAGTCTTTCCATCAAACTCCTTCTGGGAGTTAACCTTAACTTTTCATATCTCTCACCATTTCCTCCATTGCTAAGTGTCTCTGCTGCGTTAAGAGAGAAAAACCAGAAGTTGGTTAATGTTCACAATGGTTTATGTAATGTTGTATGAAATTAGAGTTTGAAGATAGTTGAAGCTTTTGGAGTCTTCAATAAGTAAGTAGTGAATATAATTGTTAGAGTTGTAGATTTCTGAAATAAAGTTGATGAATTTATTGCCAGTACATGATTATGACATGTATGTATATTTATATTCTTAAACATTAGGCTAAGGGGATGAAAATTGTAGATAAGGTGTTATTAGGTTTTTGATGGATTATTAGTGATCAGATGTTGTGGAAATGGTTCTTAGAGTTTAAATAGCAATGAAATGATGTATAGGATTAGTGTAGGGAGTTAGATATGGAAAGGTGATAGGTTATATTTCTTCATCATGCAAGTATGAAGATATAGGTGTTTATACGTAAATGATGAAAACTTAGTGTTATTCAAGAAAAAGGTTTTTGAGTCCAGGAGTGTAAAGACGTATCGTTTGTGATGACGTTATTCATCTTAAGAGATACATCGTTTGTAAAGACGTATCGTTTATGATAACATCATATCATCTGTGATGACGTCATTCGTCTTAAGAGATGCATCGTTTGTGATGACGTCATTCATTTTAAGAGTTGTATCGTCTGTAAAGACGCTTCATTTTAAGAGTTGTAAGATCTTAGGTTGACTTTTGCTTCGTCTTAAGTTAACCATCTGTATCGTCTTATGTTGACTTTTGCTTCATCTTAAGTTGACCATCTGTATCGTTTTATGTTAACTTTTGCTTTGTCTTAAGTAGACCATCTGTATCATCTTAGGTTGACTTTTGCTTCGTCTTAAGTTGACCATCTGAATCATCTGCTTCCCATTCGTCTGCTCTTTACATTCGTTTGCTCTTCTCATTCGTTTACTTTTTTGAATCGTCTACTTCCCATTCATCTGCTTTTGTATTCGTCTGCTATTTCCATTAGTTTGCTTTTCTGAATCGTCTGCTTCCCATTCGTCTGCTCTTCCCATTCATCTGCTCTTCTCATTCGTCTTCTTTTCTTAATCATCTACTTCCTATTAGTCTATTCTTTGCATTCGCCTGCTTTTGCATTCGTTTGCTCTTTCCATTCTCCTGCTTTTTGGAATCGTCTGCATTTGCATTCGTCTGCTATCTGTATCGTCTTATGTGGACAGAACCTTGATTGATTCTTTTAGCCATAACTTTGTCGTCCGACCTCCAAATGACCTGATTTT
>JANSVA010000006.1:11332740-11346145 GCA_025504915.1 Erythroxylum reticulatum
GCTGCTCTTATAACCATTCTTCAATTATTTTAACATGAGTGTATTTTACTAAGTTATATGTTAGCAAAGTGAATAAGAGTATTGCTTAGTTTATTATTTAGACAATCAAAATGGCGAAACATACATGCTTCGTTGCTATAGAAGTAATGGTATTGCGGTTTCATTCATTTAGGGGGTGCTTAATTGATGAATTTATGAAGGATATAATAGATAGGGAATGAAAATTGAGTATTTAGTTGTTGATTATTATTATAGAGACAATAGTTTGATATCTCATTTTTTGAAAATCTTCTGTACCCTCCATTTAGTAGAGGAATGAAATTTATTCCTTAATAGTGGTTCTTTTTTCTAAAATAGTTTTAATACTAATTAATTCAATTCAATTAATTAATTACAATATAATTAATTAAAATAATAATATTATTAATTAATTAATTACAATATACTTAACTAAAATATAATTAATTAATTAATTGCAATATACTTAATTATAATATAATTAATTAATTATAATATAATCAATTAAAATATAATTCATTCGTTTATTAAAATATTGTAATTAATTAGTTATATTACAATATAACTAATTAAAATTTAATTAATTAATTAAAATATAATTATTCATTAATTAAAATATTGTAATTAATTAATTAATTAAAATATTATTTATTTATTAAAATATAATTAATTTAAATATAATTATTAATGAATTGATAAAATATAATTAATTAAAATATTATAATTAATTACATTATGGTTAATTAAAAAATTAATTAATTAGTTACAATATAATGAATTAAAATATAATTAATTCATCAATTAAAATATTGTAATTAATTAAATACAATATTTTAATTAATTCATATGTTGTAATTAATTACTTAAAATATAATAAAATTTATTTCTTAATATTTTTTACAAACCAACCTTACCATTGGTAATCATTCCTTCCTCTTAACCAATCATCATAATTATAATAATAACATTCATTATCATTCTTATTATATTCATTCTCATTCCTATTACCATTCCTTTATGTAAACCAACCGATATAGTAACGTGACGAAGGAATGGTGACAAAATCAATGCACTTTGTAAATTTGAAGGTTGGAAAACTAATACTGTTCGTACACCTATCGCCATACCTTACCAGCTTTAGTATCAAATTGAGTTTTAGTACAGTATTGTATTAGTATCGAGTACCGTTTCAGGCACTTATTTAAATTTATGAAATAGTATCTAAATTTTTTAAAAATTTACAAAATAATTCATTGGTATATTGTACTGTTGTACTGTATACTTTATAAGTTTATATCAACTTTGTCTCCACAAATTATAATAATAAATAATAATCACAATTAATATGAAATTACAATAACTTTTTAATATTTCACATATAAATAATAACCACAATTAATATGAAAAAAAGACAATCATAATTATACAAATATAAAATTAAGAATAATACAAAGTATTTAAAATATTACAATAATACAGTTTCATCATTTTAATAAATAATAATTACATCAAAACATCCAATAAAAAGAACAATAAATATTCTTAGCTCTCAAATTATTACAATTTACTTCAAGAGCTCGTGATAAGGAAATAATCAAGTAAAAGTAAAACCTGAAATAAAACATTTACAATTGCATTACATTTATAGAATTTAACATAAATATCAAAATTAAGTAAAATTAAAAGAAGAGGAAAAATAAAAACCTGGAACAAAATTCTGTTGTCTACGCGAGGATACCCACTATAACTGCACTAACCCTAGTTATCATTTGGTACAAAATCCTTATCATTGAGAGGAATTTTATCATCATTATCAGTCAAATTTAATGCACCAAATGACATGTCAATGCTTTCTCATCTAAGATTATCTTCCAAGTTATTAACATCTATCAAATTTGGTTCTTCATAAACTCAATCCGCCAAAAGATCAATATTATCAATAAAAATTGGATCTATTAAACTACTTGTGCTATTAAGACTCCTAGTAAACAATAAAATCTAAAAATAATGACAATAATAATAATAATAACAGACCTTTTCCAAAGCTTTAAATTGTAATAAACAAAAACTAAGTCATTTAACCTCTTATGCTCCAATATATTTCTTTTCTTGGAGTAGATAAATTTAAATATATTGCAGTTTCATTCACAGCCTGTTGCACTCACACATTAGCTTAAAATTCAAATTACAAACCTTTTCAATTCTAGAACATCATTTCCGAATTAATCCCACAATATGTAACAAAAGTAACGTTATAAACAAAAAAGTGTTAATTAATTTCAACAAATAAAAAAAGAAAAAACTAATACCTGGAGAAAGTTTTTCTCTTTGTCAAATAGCAATTGACATTCCAAAATAGCTATAAAACAACTTATAAAACTCCATTTATGAGCTTAAGAGATCTTGCATCGCGTCAATGCTAACAATTGTTGTAATAGTTAGAAGCATTCCTTTATTAACTTCAGCTTGCTTAGTAAGATCCAGTCTAAAATAGACACTAAGATTCAAAAATATTCCAGCTATAAACAATGGAGAAGAAAGTTCTAAGATTCAAAAAAGTCCCAGCTGTAAACAATGAAGAAGAAAGTTGTCTTTCCCTTCTCTCATTAATGATTGAAAGATATAGTGTGTACAAAGAAGGCCTATGTTTCAGATTGACCTTGATTGCTTTTGTCGCTCTCTCCATGGCATAAAATAACCCATTGTTGGCTTTTCTTCACTATCAGCCAAGCGAAGCACCCTCACTAAAGGCTCGCAAACTCGGCTAACAAATTGGCATTGAGATCAAAATTCTTTATCTTCCAGTATAATTTTACAAACCTCCACTCTGGCATTAGACCTAGCATGCTGAGATGCAATCCACTTATCAATTGTAAACATTTGTCTTAACTCTTTCTTCATTGTAACCAAAGACTGAAGTGATAAAAAATTTGTTGCAAATCTTGTCACAACAAGATGACACAAATTTCTACTATTGGTAAATTTTTTTCTTATCAAATTCAATGCCTATGCACAATTATAAATGAACTTTGTCACCTTTTTAGCTTTCTGCATAGTCTCAACAATAATAGGAAAATATCTAGGATCCCCTATATTCTCCTGCATAGTCTCATCAATAATAGGAAAATACCTAGGATCCCATATATTCTCCTGCATTAGGTCAATGCAATGTGCAACACAAAGAATCCAAAAAAAGAATTATACATATTCTGAAACCTTTTCTTGCCGCTTTATAAGCGAAATTATTGTCAGTAATAAACTAAATAATATTCTCTAGCCCTACTTTATTTACAACTTCATCAAATATCACAAACAAAGTCTTAATATTCTTAATAAGGCCAGATGCATCAATAGATTTCAAAAAAATAGAACCATTTGTAGAATAAACTAAATATTAATAATAGGGTCTTATCTCCTATTTGCCCAACCATCACACATGATTGGACATCCATAAGTAACCCAATTCACTCTTCTTTCTGCCAAATAACTTCTAACTTCAGAAACAAAACAACTTCAAAGTTTACATGTTAAGTCATCAATTGAAGGACCTTTGTATCCTGGACCATAAGAGGTTATTGCATCCATCATAGGTTGATAATAATAAAATTGAGAAGCATTGAATGAGGAACCTATATCATTCTACCATCTAGCTACTGCTATATCGACATTATGAGTTACATCTCTTGATTGCATTGCACTACGAATTGAAGGTTAGGCTTTAGGAGTTGTTCGTGGAGCAAAAAAATTAGTCTACCTTCTTCTCTTCCTCACATCTAGTCCAGGTACTTCTTCAAGGGCCTAGGATGAAACACTACTAGTACCACTACCACTACCACCTTTAACATTTCCAAATCACCACGGAAACTAGAAAATGAACTTCCACTACCAATTTCAAAATTCAACCTTTCCCTTATGTCTTTCTCATATTAACATTCTTCAAGCAATGTTTTTATTTGTCACTTCACATCATAGCTTACTCTTTTATAGGGTTCTACATCTCCTTTAACCCCAGCTAAATGCTTCTTCAATCGGGTGATTCTTCCACCTTTAAAATGATTGTTACAAAATAAACAAATTGTATGATTCTTCATACCTGAGACTAATGTAACATGAGCCCAAGTTGGATCATTATATCTTCCTGAAGTAGTTTGATCAGGAGTAGTTAAACTTCCTTCCGTTTATCTGTAACAAAAAATTAAGATATTAGTTTTATAAGAAATTAATCCTTTAGTAGTTTCATCAACAAAATTAGCAATGCTAACGCTAAGTCCTTCATGAGGTAATGCAACATAAATAACGTCTTTAACTCTTTATATTAAGCCTAAAGAAGTAAAGATTTATGAAACTATAGTTAAATTTAGAAATAGATAGACTTTTCTGTTAGAGAGTAGTAAATTCATGCTAAATTTAAAATCAAAGTACCGTTCAAAGATTTAAGATGATGGCTTTACGAATCTAAAATTTCAAGTCATGACATAAACATCCTTAACTTCACTTTCATCTTTATTCTTGTTTTTTAGGAATATGATTATTGCCAATGACATATCTTCATAAATCCTTGCCTTTAATAAATATCTTGAAATAGAGTGCACAAGCTGAGTAATTTTTTTCATTAACATGAACTAAACAACATTCACACTTATTCGAAGAATTAATGCCAAAGTACTATAAATAAGATAAAAATGGAATAATAAGAAAATTATATTTTGAATATACAAAGAATATGCGATGGACTAATTTTAGGATAAATAAAGGTTGATATGTAAGAGACTTGAATCCTTAAAGAGATGGAATAATTTTTGGATAAAAATTAAAGACAACTTAGAGATATAGAATAATTACAATTACAAAAGTTCCTATTCGGCTTTTCCACATGACCACAACCGAATTATTATTATACTCAATTAATTATTTACCCAATATCTAAATACCATTTCAATAATTTTAAGATTATGTTAATTAATTATTTCCTTTGAATTGTTTCCAATTTACATTCTCGGTTTGTTAGTTTTAAGTTGAGTTGAAACTTGAAAGCCTTTCTAACTTTTAAATCATGCATCATAAAGTTAAGTTGAAACTTGAATTGAAATTTGAAAGCCTTTCTAACTTTTAATGCATGCTGTGAATGACAAAATATTTAACATAAATCAAGTCATCAATTACCAATTAACATAAACAGAACCACAATTAAACCGAAACTATACTCCTTTCATTCAATCCAACTCCAAATCCAATCCATTATCCAACTTCAACCAACGACACACAAATGCTTCACAATTTCATTCCAACTTCTCATTCACAACCCAACACAAATGCAATTAACTAGAAAAATTCAACAGTTTATGAAAATACACCCAAATAAAAATTCACAATCGGTGATTCAGTATTATTCCAGATCGAGTCAGGTTGGGCAATCTGGGTATTATTCCCAGATCCAACAGCTAGGAATGCGTAGGTGACGAAGGAGAGCAGACGATGGTGGCATGGTGCATTGGTGGTCCTCGTGGAGGACAACTAGAGGCTAATAGAGGTCCGGATGAGGCTTGGTGGCAACGGGTTTGCGTGGTGGAGGAAGATTTGAAGATGGCCATCGAAAAGGGTTCGCGTGGTGCACCGTCAGAGAGGTAGGATGTAAGAGCATCATCGAAGATGGAGAGGAGAGGAGAACGATAGAGAGAGAGAGTGGAGAGGACAAGAGCGTGAGATAGAGAGATGATGAGGTGAGTCTTAGAGAGAGATAAAAAATGAAAATGCAGAGGCAGAGGCATGCGGTGGGGGTATTAGAGTTAATTATTTTTGGTTTTTGTAAAAAGGTCATCAATTTTTATTAAAATTATGATACCAACTGATATATGGATGATATTTTGAGTTCCGACGTACG
Organism: Erythroxylum reticulatum; assembly: GCA_025504915.1. NCBI lineage: Eukaryota > Viridiplantae > Streptophyta > Magnoliopsida > Malpighiales > Erythroxylaceae > Erythroxylum > Erythroxylum reticulatum. The sequence continues at coordinate 11,338,640 of JANSVA010000006.1, forward strand.
AAACGATATTCAATACCCTACCTATCACCTATGTGATATGTATTACATTATTGATATTTGATATTTACATTTAATAGTTTAGGAACTTATTTTGCCTTTTATCGAAGAAGATAGGGCTAGGAAGTAATTGTGTAGTCGAAGCAACACGAACTTCAAGAATTCAATTCAAATAACAAAGTTCAGAAAAACTAAAATATAGGCAATAGATGCTCCTATCTGAGACAAATACATTGTAAATATTGAAAAGAAAAGGGTTGGTTATTTTTTTTTGTTTTTTTAGTATAAATAGATATATATGTATAAGAACTGAGAAAAGACAAAACCATACAAAACTGAAAAATCGAAGGGGATAGTAGTTTCGCAAACTTTCCAATTTTATCATGGACGTCTCTCAAACAAAAGCAAAAGTAATCAAAAATGAATAATAAAAAGCACTAAAAATTTGGTAAAAAAGGTCGACACACCTTGCTTACGTCTGCGAGGCCCTCACTCATTTTAATACTTTCACAAAAGTACAATAGATTTATCTAAGGCTTTACTGAGCCGACACCACTCAACCCTTGACACTATCTCTCACCGTCACTTCCCGTGAAAGAATTTCATGCCCAATAACACGGCCAACTCGTGTTAACCTCGTCAGAGGATTTTTCTAAACTACTTTTAATTAAATGACAATTAATAAAAATAATTTAAGTAATCAATAAATTAATAACAGAACAATGATATACTTAAGATAAAAGAAGAACTTCCCTATGGTTTCAGCTTCCTGAAATACATCTGAAAATCTGTCCACCAGTTGAACTAATTCATCCCAACTTCAACAACTCCAATTAAACCATATGAGATACTATACACACCATCTATATTTCACGCATAAACCCAAAAGAGCAAGTCTGGAAAATCACAAGTTAACGCACAGTGTATTGCAACCCTGAAGATGCATACCACATAAGAACAGCTCTTAGAATTTTAAAGTTCACACGGTATTTTACACCCTAGAAACACATGCACAACGCCACATATATCTATTCCACACTTCAATTAACTCCACACTAAATTAATGCAACACCCACGGATAGCCCACTGTCATCAAATAAAGACATGTGCTATACTGTCAGCAAAATCCCCTTTTTTTTACCAACGCCCAAGACAACTTGCTTGCCTTTATCTTATATCCAAAAATCAATTAAACCACAACGTTGTGCAAATACAGGTCATGTATACAACACACGCAACCACCACACAGTAGCCTTCCAAAAATCCTTCAATGAAAACCAACGTTATTTTTGATATACTCCCAATCAAGATAGACTTCTATTTCACTTTAAGTCTTATCTTAGAATCCAATTCAAATAAAGAGTGTTACTTATTTACACCATGTCTTAATTTGCATTTTTAAACATTATCTTGAAGATCCAATAATAAAAAATGTCAAAATTAAATAATTGAGATATAATATGTGATATGTATTACATTATTGATATTTGATATTTGCATATAATAGTTTAACAACTTATTCTGCCTTCTACCAAAAAAGAAAGGGCTAGGACGTAAATGTGTAGTCGAAGTGACATGAACTTTAAGAATTCAATTCACATAAAGAAGTTTAGAAAAACTAAAATATAGGCAGTAGATGCTCCTATATGAGACAAATACATTGTAAATATTGAAAAGAAAAGGGTTGGTTGGTTGGTTTTTTGTTTTTCAGTATAAATAGATATATATGTATAAGAAATGAGAAAAGAAAAAACCATACAAAACTGAAAAACCGAAAGGGGTAATAGTTTCACAAATTTTCCAATTTTATCATGGACGTCTCTAGTACAAATAAAAACAAAAGCAATCAAAAACGAAATAATAAAAATTATTAGAAATTTGGTAACGCAGTTTGACATACCTTGCCTACGTCTACGGGGCCTTAACCCATCTTAATACTTTCACAAAAGTATAATAGATTTACCCAAAGCTTTACTGAGCCGACACTACTCAACTCTTGACTCTATCTCTCAACCTCACTTCCCATGGAAGAATTTTACACCTAATAACACGACCAACTCGTGTTAACCTCGTCAGAGGATTTTTCTAAACTACTTTTAATTAAACGACAATTAATAAAAATAACTTAAGTAATCAATAAACTAAGAACAGAACACCCGTATACTTGAGATAAAAGAAGAACTTCCCTATAGTTTCACCTTCTTGAAATACATCTAAAAATCTGTTCATAAGTTGAACTGATTCATCCCAACTTCAACAACTCCAATTCAACCATATGGGATACTACACACATCATATATATTTCATGCACAAGCCCAAAAGAGCAAATCTAGAAAATCACAAGTTAACCCACGGTGTGTTGCAACTCTGAAGACGCATACCACATAGGAACAACTCTTGGAATCTTAAAGTTCACACGATATTTTACACCCCAAAAACACATGCATAATGCCACATATATCTATTCCACAATTCAATTAACTCCACACTAAATTAATGGAACACCCATGGATACCCCACTGTCATCAAATAAAGACGTGTGCTATACTCCCAGCAAAATCTCCTTTTTTTCTTTCAACACCTAAGACAACTTGCTTGCCTTTATCTTATATCCCAAAATCAATTAAACCATAGTGTTGTGCAAATACATGTCACGTATACAACACACGCAACCACCAAACAGAAGCCTTTCAAAAATCTTCAATGAAAACCAACGTGATTTTTGATACACTCCTAATTAAGATAGATTTTTATTTCACTTTAAGTCTTATCCTAGAATCTAATTCAAATAAGAAATGTTTCTTATTTACATTATATCTTGATTTGAATTTTCAAACATTATTTAGAAGATCTAATAATAAAAAATGCCAAAATTAATTAATTGAGATATAATATGTGATATGTATTACATTACCGATATTTGATATTGCATTTAATAGTTTAGGAACTTATTCTTCCTTCTAGCGAAGAAGAAAGGGCTAGGAAGTAAATGTGCAGTCGAAGTGACACGAACTTCAAGAATTCAATTTATATAGCGAAGTTTAGAAAAACTAAAATATAGGCAGTAGATGCTCCTATCAGAGACAAACACATTGTAAATATTGAGAAGAAAAGGGTTGGTTGGTTTGTTGTTTGTTTTGTAGTATAAGTAGATATATATGTATAAGAACTGAGAAAAGACAAAATCATACAAAACGAGTAAAAGAGTCGCATCAACCCTGACAATATGGGCAGCAAGTAGTCTAAAGCGATAATGTCTCTAATGGGGACCCAGCATTTCTTTCACGCGGTTTTGGTCAGAGGTAAAAGCCTTGGACGACTAAACCCAGTTAATAGATGGAGTTTGAGTAACGTACACTTCGCGTGATCTTTTATTTGCTAGCCTCGAAAATCTGGCGACGTACCTTATAAATGCGTGTCAAGTCTCATCTCTGCCAGTAATTGTTTTGTCGGCCCAAGTTTCCACTTAGTAATGTTCTGTACTTTTTGTTGGTAATTTGTGGCTTTTATTAAGGGTTATGTCACTTATTCTCCGTACTTTATAACGAGCATTCATTTATTTAAATTTTATAGATCTTATTTATTGGATGAAGAAATACTTATAAAATAGACCAGAAAAAGAATAATAAGAGCATGTAATCCTTTCTCCCTTTATTAGGGCCAATTTGTCTATGTCTATGTCTATGTTTATGTTTATATTTTTAACTTTTAATTTTTATTTTCAAATTTAGTAAAAAACGTGTTTAGTTGAATTTTTAGTTTTTGTTTTTTGTTTTAGCTTTTTTTAATTTTCAAATTTTATGAAAATAACAAAAAGTAGTTTTTTTTCATAATTTGGTTTAGTATTAACTAAATATATATTATTTAATTATTTGATATATTAATTATTAATAAGAATTATGAATAATTTACTTTAATATTCTATATCTAATTAATTATTAATAATTTTATTTTATTTAATTTGATTATAAAAACTTATTAAATAAAATTAAATAATAATTTATTAATAAAATTATATAAGAGATTAAAATAATTTAATTAATTAAAAATTTTATTCTTAAGTTTGATCTAATATGTAATTATTATCAATAATTAAAATGTAACTACATTGATATTAACAATCATATAATTTTTTATTTTTATTTGAAAGAAAATCAAAAATTAAAAACATAAAATAAAAACTAAAAATTACAACAAAAAATATAGATGAAACCAAATGATCCCGAAGGTTTTACCATCTCAAAGCTTCTTGCTTCTTTATTGGAGTGGGAAAATAAAGTAAAAGAATCAAATTTTATAAGTGTTGACCAATGATCAAGATGTTGGTCCATAGAATGAGCAAAACTGGAGTAACAGCAAAGGCTACTAATTTTGTAAAGGAAATTTTATTAGATAGATATTCTTATATATGACATAAACTATTAAAATCTAACCGAGATCAAATTACGGAAAAATAAAATTTTTGTGAATGTTAAGCAGATCCTGATAATTGAATAAACTTGAATAAAACAGAAAACTAATTAAAAATTGTATCTTGTTCGTCTTCCTATTGAAAAACGTTTGAATTTTTTTTCCGAATGATCAATTACGAGTTGTTCAAATATCCAGCCTCTGATGATATCCACAGAGCAATTCTTAAGACTAATTTTGAGAGGAAGAAGGCAAAGTGTTAGCTTTTAAAATATTCTTCCCTTTTTAAATAAAAAATCATAAGGGTGTCTAATTAAAATTAAATTTCTTTAACTATAATTTAAATCAAATTCTAATTCTAATTAATTTGATTTTAATAAAATCAAATATCTAATATTTGATCCCAAAGTTTCTCAAACTTTATAATTAAGTCAAACTTAATTAAATTGATTTTTCTTTCACAAATTGCTCTTTGATGTGTGACCTATTAGATTCCTAATAAATTAAATATAATTATAAATTACAATTCTAATTCTCAATTAGAATTAGATAAATTAAAACTTCTTTTAATTTATTTTTAATTCTCCAATTAAACAATTCATAATCATAAATCATGATTGACGTCTAAGAACATGTCATGATTACCCAAATATTAGGAATATCAAAGTGATTGACTTAACTTATCTATACATGACTATAATGTATAATTTAATTATTTAATCATTCAATATTCTAATTGGACAGAGTGTGGATACAGTATCTACTCTTATATCCAATCATGTTCGTTCTTACTAATTCGTAAGTGATTTATAATTGAATTTGAAAACACCTTTTCAAATGTCAATTCACTATAGCCAGAAAATTTCATAAATCATTACTAATAAAAAATAGTAAAATATTCTCTCTAATTACTCTAGAGTGATGAATCATATATTGACTTACTCAACTATATCCTTATGGTTCATATTGTATTTAATTACTACTAACTGAATTATTCTAAGATGATTCATAAGTAGCATTAAAACATAATAACGAGATACCTTGATAATCTCAAGTCTGAGGATCAATTATACAACAATCATTATGATATAATCCATAGACAAATAAGTAATATTTCATCTGAAATTCTCATAATCAGGTCAATTTAGTGACTTATACTCCAATAATCACCCACACATTAGTTTAAGTATCTTTATACTTTAATTTATGAGATCAATTACTTTCTTCATAAGAAAGAAATATAATGTGTGCTAGTTTTACCGTTTTAATAATATCCCGTCTTGATGAAACTACAACTAGGAACATTTAGAAATAATAAATAAGTGTCAATTGAATCTCATAATTATGATCTCATCATAATTTCAATTACATAGTAATTATTCCAAGGATTTTACCTTTAATATTAAAACATAAAATATTAATTAAATTAATACATAAAGACAAATAAAGCCTTTTCATTAATTAAAATAATGTCATACATTAATTTGCTTCAAATTGACTAGCTGCAAGGACATAATCTAACAATCTCCCACTTGCACTAAAGCAAATCCTCTATGAATCTAATACCATATCCATTCATATATCGATCATTTCTCTTTTGATACAATGACTTTGTGAGAAGATCTGCTAAATTCTCTTCAATTGGAACTCGCTTCAATACTATGTCTTTCTGCTCTACTATCTCCATGATCGCTTCAATACTATGTCTTTCTGCTCTACTATCTCCCTGATCAAGTGAAACTTCCTGAGTACATGTTTGGACCGTTGATAAGACCTGGATTCCTTTGCTTGCATAATAACACCGTTGTTGTCACAATGCAATACTATAGGCTCAACAATGTAAGGAACCACTCCAAGTTTAGTGATGAACTTCTTAATATAAACTGCTTCCTTTGTCACCTCTGACATTGAAACGTACTCTACTTCGGTCATTGAATCTGCAGTGGTTAGTTATTTGGAATTCTTCCAACTTACTGCCCCACCATTTAGAATAAAGATATACCCTGACTGTGATTTACCATTATTAGGATCTAACTGGAAACTAGCATTTGAATATCCTTGAACTCTCAATTCATTTCCTCCATAGAATAAGAAAACATCTTTAGTTCTTCTCAAGTACTTTAAGATATTTTTTTCACAACCGTCCAGTGGCCCTCACTAGGATTAGACTAAAACCTGCTTGTTATGCTCAAAGCATAAGAAACATATGGTCTAGTACATAGCATTACATACATGATTGATCCAATTGTCAAAGCATATGGAATACAATCCATTTTATCTCTCTCCTCTTGTGTCTTTGGACACATACTCTGTGAGAGAGAAATGTAGCACCCCACTCCCGCAAGACCCAAACTCAACATCGATGGGTGATGTTTGAGCTTGTGCCCTATGAGGGTGGAGTGCTAGAACATTCAATCAGTCGAAACTCGGTATAAACCCCTTTTTTGAAACCATAAACACGATATCTGAAAATCCATAACCAAATCGGGCCCTATTTTATTTCATAAATATTTTCAATCAATACAATACAGTCAACAATATTTTCAATAGCCATTTGGGCCCTTTCACAAACACAAAACACTTTAGTTGTTTCGAAATACAAATTTATACAAAAAGTTGCGGAATAAACAATTCAATACAAATTAAAGAAATGCAATGCAAACGATAAAACTTGTATGCTATAGGTATACTCTCGTTAGCCTAATGGCATATTCTTCTGATCTTAAAAAATAATTGCAAATTTTGGCTGAGGTTTGCCAACTTAATGAGTGACCATCATCGATGGCTCACCCAGTCACATAACACATAATTCACAATATTTCACATCTCACATTCAATCTCACATTTCACATCCAATACACTTAATCATTCATATTATGCATATGCAATGCACATGAGACTCAATTTTCATTTGTTACTTTGTTGTGACCAAGTACCTAAACTGTCCCATATCCATTGGATACCGGGCTCATTACTAACTGTCCCTTATCCGCTTGGGAGATACCGGGCTCATTATACATAATGAGCCTTAGGGTCTTAATCACTTTTGAGCTCGAGGCTCATTTTCACTTTCTGAGCTTTAAGCTCTTTTTCACTTTT
>JANSVA010000006.1:11346245-11356588 GCA_025504915.1 Erythroxylum reticulatum
TATAACCACAATCCTCAATCTATCCCATTACTATTCAATATACCTAAAATGTCAATGAGTGCATGTACAATTATTTTTATGTGTGCAAAGATTCACATTCACATATATGTATGCTGACATTCTGCTGAGCATAAAATGTAAAATTTTCTAACTCTCACATTGCTATTCTCCCCATTATTGAAATTGGGGTTTTAGCCCTTAATAGGATGTTATAAAAATCCCATGCAATATGAGTAAGAATCCCCTCTTGGAATTCTCCATGCTAAACCTCTTTATTACTTTATCTGTGTACGTGGATTGGGACAATCCAAGCAACCTCTTTGATCTATGTCTATAGATCTTTATTCCTAGAATATAGGCTGCTTCTCCCATATTCTTCATAGAGAAATTTTTGGACAACCAAATCTTTAAGATTGTAGCATAGGTATGTTGTTTCCAATTAGCAATATGTCATCCATATATAGTACCAAGAAAATGATTGCACTCCCACTAACCTTCTTATGGACATATGATTCATTCACATTTTTTAATAAAATCAAACTCTTTTATTGTCTCATCAAAATAGATGTTCTAACTCCGTGATGCTTGCTTAAGTCCATAAATAGACTTTTGCAACTTGCACACTTAATTAGGAAATCTCTTGGATTCAAAACTTTTAGGTTGTATCATATACACATCCTCCTACAAATTCCCATTGAGAAATGTTGTTTTGACATCTATCTGTCAACTTTCATAATCATGATATGCTGCCATAACTAACAAGATCTTGATGGATTTTAGCATAGCTACTTACGAAAAAGTTTCATCAAAATCAACTTTTTATTTTTGCTTGTAACTGTTAGCCACTAACCTTGCTTTGTAAGTATGTACATTACCATCCAAGTTAGTTTTTCTCTTAAAAACCCATTTGCATCCAATAGGTACAATAATAGCAGGTGCATCAACCAAAGTCCATACTTGGTTAGTATACATAGATTCCATTTCAGATCTTATAGCTTCTTTCCATTTTAAAGAATCAATGTTAGACATTGCTTCTTTAAAAGTAGTAAGCTCATCATGTATAAGCGATACATTATCCTTTCCCTGCTCAATATGTAGATCTAATCTAATGGGAGCATGGCGTATTCTACTAGTTCGTCGCAGACTATTTATCTCTTGAACTCTTGGTTGTACATCATATGTATCAACTTGGGGTTCTTGTTCCATTTTGAGGTGAATTTGTAGCTCTTAAACTTCTCTATGTTCAACTTCACTCCCACTAATTTCTTTGAGAATAAATTATCTTTCTAAGAATGTAGCATGTCTTGAGACAAATACCTTTTGCTCAATAAGATGATAAAATTGATAATCGAAACTCTCTTTTGGATACCCCACAAATTTGAATTTATCTGATTTAGCTTGTAGCTTATCAAATATAACATACTTCATATCCCCAAATCTTTAAGTGTGATAATCCAGGTCTTCTATTAGTCCATATATCATATGGTGTATTATTAACCGATTTAGATGGAACTCTATTTAGAAAATATATTGTGGTTTCAATTGTGTATCCCCAAAAGGACATAGAAAGGAGTGTATGACTCGTCATGGAACGTACCATATGTAATAGTGTAGGATTTTTCCTCTTAGAAACTCCATTATATTGTGGAGTTGTTGCAGGAGGAGACCATTGTGAGAGAATCTCATTCTCTTTTAAGCAACAAAGAAACTCATGGTCTAAGTATTTAACACCTCGATCTGATCTAAGTGTCTTAATACTTTTGCCAGTTTGTTTCTCAACCTCTAGTCTAAATTCTTTGAACTTTTCAAATGATTCAGACTTTTGTTTCATCAAGTACACATAATCATATCTAGAATGGTCATATGTGAACGTACTGAAATATGAGAATCCACCTCCAGCATTTGTAGACATAGACCTACATAATCTGAATGTATTAATTCTAGTAACTCACTAACATGTTGTCCTTTTAACTTAAAGGGTAGTTTGGTCATCTTTCCTAATAAATAAGATTCACAAGTTTTATATGATTCATAATCAAAAGGATCTAAATATCCTTCTTTATGTAATTTTGTGATTCTAGTTTCATTGATATGACCTAACATACAATGTCATAAATAAGATGTAGTTTAATTACTTAATTTTCTTTTCTTACAATTTATATTAAAAATTGGCATTTCATTATCTAACTCATACAAACCATTTATAAATAGAACAATTATTATCCTTAATTACAAAGACAAATCCATTCAAATCCAAATAAGAAATAGAAATGATGTTTCTTGTAATAACGGGAACATAATAACAGTTATCAAGTTCTAATACAAGGACAAAAGGCAAAGTTAAACTATAAGTTCCTATAGCTAATGTAATAATTCTTGCTCCATTGCCAACTCGCAGGTGCACTTCGCCTTTCTTCAATGATCTACTCTTTGTTAACATTTGCATGTTATTACATATGTGAGAGCCACAACCAGTATCTAATACCCAAGAATGTGGAACAAAAGTAGAAATATTAATCTCAATTATAAGCATACCTGAAGAGACAACTTTCTTAAGCTTCTTATCTTTCAAGCTAGTAAGATAAAATGGGCAGTTCCTCTTCCCATGTTCGTTGACTCCACAATGAAAACATGCGCCTTGTCATTGGTCTTCTTCTTGACACCTCCTTTGGCCTTTACTACATTAGTATAAGCCTTCTATTTCTTGTTATTATTCTTCTTAAAGCCCTTTTTCTTGCTTTTGGAAGAACCAATAACAAATAAAGAACTGAGTTGCTTCTTAAGGCACCCTTCCGTAGTCTTGAGCATGTTCAATAGTTCAGGTAATGTCATATCCTTCTTATTCATATTGAAGTTCATGACGAACTGTGAAAAGCTCTAATTAGAGACTGCAACACTAGATCAACGCTTAACTTGTGGTCCATGACAAAATCTAATTGGGTCAATTTTTCAATATACCTAATCATCTTCAGCACATGAAGGTTGATTGAAGATCCTTCTATCATTTTGCATTGAAACAGGTCCTTGGAGATTTGATATCTCTCCACCCTACTTTCTGGACCAAATAACTCCTTAAGATGCAATACCATAGTAGGTGCATCCATGTTCTCATGTTGCCTTTGAAGTTCAGGAGATATGCAAGCTAACATCACATATTTAGCTTGTTTAACATCATCAACATAATGTTGATATTTCTCCAAATCTTCATCAGTTGCATCTAAACAAGGTTCTGATGGAGCAGGAGTATTAAGAACGTACAATTTCTTTTTTTGCCTAAGAACTATTCTTAAGTTTCATAACCAGTCTGAAAAGTTAAGTACGGTCAGCTTGTTAAATCCATGATGCTCGTCAATGTCAGGTTAGTACTTATCTTCAAATTTAATAACAGAAAAACACAAAAGGAGCGTATAGTAGTTTATATCCAAAATCAAATAAAATAAGGACATTAAAATTATTTGATTACTCCCACTATTTTATTCAAAATAATAGCCCTCATTATTATATCGAAAAATTATCAAATAATTTCCTAGTGGGCTAGGATCCTATTTAAAATTAATTGATCTTGAGTTTGCTAAAAAAACAACTAAAATTAAATTAGGTAGAAAACTACTTTTCAATCTCATGTGACTTTGAAAACCATTAGGTGACAACTTTTGCCAAAATATATCACATATATTATTCCTAACCTTACATCTAAATTTATATGATCATGACTTTACTCATCCAAATCATACAAATTTAGTTAAGTAGGACTCGTTAATTTCAGATAAAACATATTTGGGTTAAAGTAACATTGAGTTTACTCAACAAGCCAAGCAATAAACAAAATTATAATTTTATTCTCAAATAATGGAAAGCAATTATCACGTTCCTAACGTGTACTTAATATTTAATTGAGGGATTTAAAATTTCAAAATTTTCTGATCTCATTAAAATAATATAATCTCATTATATTTATAATTTCAAACTTAATCTAATTATGAAAGAAATTATATAAAATATTTGCGTAATTCTAATTATTGATTTGATAATACATTTAATTTAATAATTCAATTCTTGAAAAATTAAATTAAATTTCAAAATTTTTATTAATAAAAATTCCCTTTGAAAACAATTTTCAAAATTTAGTAAAACACTTTTCAATTTTATTAAAAGTAGAAATTAATTTAATCTTTATTAAATTAGTTAAATTAAAAATTTAAGATTTTGAAAACATTTAAAAACAAATAAAAGAAGGATGAGAGGGTGTCTGGTGCGCAAATGCATGCACTACACGTGCACATAGTCAACAGGAGGTTGATTGGCGCGTGCACTTGCCAATCGCGACTACTACAGACGTGTTTATAAGACGTTGGGCACGTGACTGACGCATGCCCATCGTTTTCTCCAGAAGCTACCGTCTGCTTCTGCAACTAACTCTCTCCCACGTTTTTTAAACCGACGCCCCAGTTCTGCTTCCCTCATATTGTTGTCCTATATTTCCCCATCTTGTCTCCAATCGACACCCATCTCCCACGTTTCCTAACCGTCATCCATCGCTCCACCTTTGCTAGATGATTGACGCCGGCGTTGCTAATGTCTGACATTGGAAGCAACGTCGATGCCAGCGACGCCAGCCAGTGACATATAAGGTGTCACCGACACCACCCAATGGTTTCAGGAGACACTTTGCTCGCATGGAGGGGCGATAATCGCCCCTCTCAAACAGTAAATACACTTGTTTGTAGGTAGAAACTAAATGCTTCAGATCCTAAAAAAAAATCAACAAGGCAAAAATGGGCAGAATAGGTAGTATAATCCACAAAGAGCATAATCAAGTTCAGATCTAAGTCATTTGCAAGAGTAGAGAGAGGAAAAAAATTCGAAAATAAAATATGACAGTTAAATGAACATAAAATAAAGCATATATGGAAACAATTTCCAGAACTCAAATGCAAGTCTCTTAAGAGCCATGTCATGAAAAAATTTGTTTGACATAGACAAATCAAATAGAAACAATTTCCAGCATCGTATAAACATGGGCTTAGGCAACAACAAAACACTCATGCGAATTAATATTTTAGAAATATACAATTTTCACGATGAAACAAAAATAGTCTTAAATAACATGCACATTGTAGTTCTTCAAACCTGTTAATATTGTCACAATCAATCATAATCAAGTGTCTAATTTAAGATATACAATTAAAGGAGGCTTTGATAGCACTATTGAAATCCAACAGTGATCAAATCGCGGAGGTAGCAGAAAACAAAACTTTTTTAGATTTCGAACAGATCCTGATAATTGAATAAACTTGAATAAAATAAAAAACGAATTAGAAATTGTACCTTGTTCGTCTTCCTACTGAAAAACCTTTGAAAATTTTTCAATTGATTAATCACGAGCGGTTCAAATATCTAGCCTCTGATGGTATCCACAGAGTAAGTCTCAAGACTGATTTTGAGAGGAAGAAGACAAAGTGTTAACTTCTAAAATGTTCTTCCCTTTTTAAATAGAAAAATCATAAGGGTCTTTAATTAAAATTAAATTTATTTAATTACAATTGTAATTAAAATAAATTCTAATTCTAATTAATTTAATTTTAATAAAATCAAATATCTCATATTTGATCCCAAAAGTTTGTCAAACTTTATAATTAAGTCCAACTTAATTAAATTAATTTTTCTTTCACAAATTACTTTTTTAATGTGTGACTCATTAGGTTCCTAATAAATTGACATTGATTATAAATTACAATTCTAATTCTCAATTAGAATGAGATAAATTAAAATTTTTTTTAATTTATCTTTAATTCTTTAATTAAATAATTCATAATCATAAATCATGATTGAAGTCTAGCAACATGTCATGATTACTCAGATATCAGGAATGTCAAAGTGATTTACTTAACCCGTCTATGCCTGGCTATGATGTATAATTTAATCCTTTCATCATTCAATATTCTAATTGGAAAGAGTATGGATACAATGTCTACTCTTATTATCCAATTATGTTCGTTCTTATTAATTAGTAATTAATTTATAATTGATACTCAACTATCTCCATATGTTATATTGTATCCAATTACTATCGACTGAATTATCTTAGGATAATTCATAAGTAGTATCAAAACATAATAATTCCGACACGCGATACCTTGGTAATCTCAAATATGAGGATCAATTATATATCCATTATTATGAGATAATCCATAGATACATAAGTAATATTCCATCGGGAATTCTCATAATCGGGTCAGTTCAATAACTTATTCTCTAATAATTACCTACACATTAGTTTAAGTATTTCTATACTTTAATTTATGAGATCAATTACTTTCTTCATAAGAGAGAAACATAATGTGTGCTAATTTTACCTTTTCAACAATATCTCGTCTTAGTGAAATTACAACTAGGAACATTTAGGAATAATACATAATTGTAAATTAAATCTCATAATTATGATCTCATCATAATTTATGTTTTAATACTAAAGGTAAAATCCTTGGAATAATTATTATATAATTGAAATTATGATCTCACTTTATGTGTTAATTTAATTAATATTTTATGTTTTAATACTAAAGGTAAAATCCTTGGACTCATCATAATTTCAATGACATAGTAATTATTCCAAGGATTTTACCTTTAGTACTAAAACATAAAATATTAATTAAATTAACACATAAAGATAAATAAAGCCTTCTCATTAATTAAAATAATGTCATACATTAATTTACATCTAATTGTTTGGCTGTAAAGGCATAAACTAACATAAACGATATCTAAGATCTATTACAATATAATTAAAAGATTAAAAGTAACAAGATATAATAAGAGTTATCTTTAAGAAATTTAGCAATAGATAATAGATTTGAGATTTATGGTAAGATGTGAAACAATTTAAATACTAATAAGGTGAAGTTGATGAGTACATGTTAAAAATGTTAAAGTTTTAGTAGATGACATTGGAAGGGTATCTCTATTACTAATAATTAGTTGGTTAGAGTTGTAGATTTCGTAAGGTGAGGACCAAGAGTTATTCGAGTAGTAACACTAATATCCAATATTTTAAAAATCGGATCAGATATCAAATTGGACAAAATTTTTAAGATTTAAATGTTCAATGGGTATCAAGTCGCTATAAAAATCGATATTTAATGAATAAGAAGTAAAAAAATTAAAAGAATAAGTAACAATAAATATTTTGTTAAAATAAAAATAACTCACCTATATTTATTATTATATAATAAACTAATAATAAATCAAATAAAATAATTCAAACTAAATATGAATCTAACATAAAAATTAGAAGAATAATAATAAAAATAAAAATAATATTTATGAAGAAAGTTATGTCATATTATCGTCAAAAGTTTCAAATTCTCCAACACTATCTAAAGATTCTTAAACTACGCTTTCATTTAAAATGTCTACATCAACTTCTTCTATTGTTTTTAAATAAATTGTAAATCGGTAATGTATGAAAAATTACTAATGTAAATTTATAATACATTATATTTTTAATGTTAAATATGATCAAAATAAGATATCAACTAACCATCAAATCGTTTTATGATGATTCCATATTTTTCATTACAATTTCAACATAAAAATATGAGAAAAATAATTTGTAAGTTTTGTATGCAATTTTAAGATTTAGACATTCTAAGAAAGTAACAAAATTTAAAAAATACTTGTCCTACTAAATATATTATATTTGACAGAAACTTGAAAACAACATAAACATACAAGTGAACAGAAAGTTTTTATTTATTATATATCTTATTTTTTAAAGAGTGAAAAATGCCTTAGTTTCTTCAATTAATACACTTGATAAGTATTCCTAAACCTAACATAGTTAAAAAGATATGATATAGCTATTTTAGAAGATCAAGATACTAACTAAAAACATTTAAATAATGATTACTTAAATAATTTTATTGTATGTTGACTTTAAAGAAATAGCAAAATATTTGTAAATGTGATTTATAAATGTTGACCTATTAAGTTATTACCATCTATCAAATGCTTCATAAGTTATAACCACTAAATAGCAAATACAAATCTTTAGTTTCACACTTTACACATTGCATGTTTCTAATTATAATTTTGCAATTATCAAATTATTCTGAGTTAAGACAAGATTAAGGAATACTAACTCACATACATTATATGTCCTTGAAATACAACTTCCCATGAATCTTATAAGAAAAATTAAAAAAATATTAATTACTGTCGAGTAATATGATTTCTTTCATTGCTCAAAACTTCATATTTACATTTAACCATTTCATCTACAGGTCCAATTCCATTGTCTTTAACTTTAACTAGTCCCCAAAAACATCATTAAAGGTCTAGAAATAAAGTAAAATAAAAACATGTGCCTTCTTCTAGTCTCAACCTGAAATGGAGTTTTGCATAAGCTAAAAGACAAAAACTTTGATTTAAATTAACTATAGTTTTGTATAAGTTAAGTAGCTAACACCAACAAAATATATACTCTTCTAGGATGAGCGAGGATGACAGACTAAAGTTGAAAACAATAAAAGATAATAAATATCACATCCCCACAATCTCCAATTCTTCTTTAACAAACCTGCTTCATTCACAATCCAAACCTAGCAAAATCAATGTGAAACTGAAAAGAATAAAAGATAATCAATATCTCAACCCCAAAATTCCCAATTATTCTCCAACAATCAATTTCAATCACAACCCTAACTTAATAAAATCAATATCTTTGAAACATATTCATAAATCATGAATCATAACCCAGTAAAATAACGAATCAAAGACTCTAAGAAGAAAGGTGAAAATACACTACTATTAATTAATTAAATAATTTGCTCCCTTTTTAACGTCTATAAAAGCCTGGCAAGAACTAAATTGATCCATATTATGTATTGAACTTTCATTTAATTTCTAGAGCTCAAGGGGTGAACTAAACTACAGTCAAATGTAATTCACTTCCTTTTGATTGTTTTCTATAGGAAAATGAAGAAAGAGTTAAATATACAGCAAAGCATCATGCATTGGATACATTGCACCAAAACATTATTCTTAAAACATAAACACATTTGATGTCTCATCCTTTCTTTACTTCTCCTGATTTTCTTGTACATTTTGTTTAAATAACTTATAGATAAAGACCTTATTCATAATGAACAAATCCTGCACACAATAAAAAAGCTACCTACCCTGATGCAGTTGCTCTAGTTGTCCCTGATGATGTTCAAGATGAAAGACTCCTATGCAAGAGGAAAGAGCAAATGAGTTGTATATATAACATGAACATATGGACTTCCAATATTAAGCAAATTGAAATATTAAGAGTTCAAGACATACACTTGCTGAACCTTACTGAATGAATCTTGAAATAAATAGAGTAAAAGGTTTATTTTTTACAGATGAGGGGTTTAAGTAAATACTTTATGGATCTTAGAAGTTATTACAAATGAGTGATAAGAAATACCTGAAGCTAGGGAAGATTTGAAAAATAATCACTGGAAGGTGTTGTGTTTGACATTCGGGTAGCGGTTGGATCCTTTAGCAGGGGAGGAAGAGGGGGACCTTACCTGCCTTCACCACTAAGACTCTTGGTTTTAGGCTTTCTAGTTGTAAATGGGAGCATTCTTGCTCCACTAAATGGTTTTGCCTTCATATTTATCTAGATCATTTAACCCTCCTATACATACATACATACATACATATATGTATTTATATGTATGACAAAATAGATCCTCTCCTCCATTTAGTATCAGTGCCTAAACATAAGAAAAAACCTATTACTTTAGTAAAACTATGGAAAATTTAAACACAGACTATACTGCACCTGAAAATATTGAATCATTCGAAATAGTTGAAAGAAATATAAAAAACAATTAAAAGAAATTACACAATTAGTTCAAAAACAAACCTTAAATTCAGAAATTGAAATAGGAAAAATACATCAAATAATTGACAAAGATGAAATTATTTATGGATATGAATCTGATGAAGAAATTCATGCTGGAGAAGAACAACCAGAAAGTAGTAGAATTAGAGAGTTACCAGAAGGTAGACAACATATAAAAAGAGAACATATAAGTGGAGATAAGAGAAAGAAAGCAGACCAAGAAGATTATAAATGGACAAATTGGAATTCTAATAATAACATAAACCAATATGGATATTATAAAAAAGGTTCAAAAATTCGCAAATATCCTGTTGAATATACTCCCCAAATATCAAATTAGGTCCCGATGGAGTTTTAAATCTAGATTGCGTAGTACATCCAGAACAACTACTAAATGAATGGATAAGTAAAATACAACTTTTATTACAAATAGAAAAACCATTTATGGAATTAGAAAATAAAGAAT
>JANSVA010000006.1:11372152-11383805 GCA_025504915.1 Erythroxylum reticulatum
TTCATTTTACATCAAAATTTTTTAATAGTCAATTAAATTTAATTTGTTGATTGATTTTAAATCATTACTTCACTAACTATTTTATTTATTGTTCTATAAGAATTAGTTACTTCACTAACTAATTCTTATATTAGGTTCAATCCGTTTGGACCGAGTTCCAGAAATATGACTTCCATATTTAAGCAAATGATTGATCCTGAGGGTTATGTGTGGAAGAAAATATTTGAGGCTACAAATTAATTTTACTTTCAAGAGTTTAAGGTACAATATATATTTATTTTCTTTTTATATTGAAAGAGGAGTAGATGGATAACATGAATAAACAAATGGAGCAGAGGTAGCAGATAGCTAAGATGAGAGAGCAGATGGAGCAGAGGCAGCAGATGGCTAAGATGAGAGAGCAGATGGAGCAGATGACTCAGCTGAGACAAGAGATGGAACAAGTGAAAGGGAGGCTTAGCAGCTCAGAGCACCCGCGATCAGCACAACATTAGCTTTTCCTCGTCATGTCCTTTCAATTACAAACATAAGTTATGTACAATTTAATGTTTTTATTATCAATTAAAACAATATTAACTTTATATCATTAATTAATTTTCTGAATTCAACAAATTATGTAAATATACAAATTAATTTATTATACACAGATAATTGATAACTCTAAAAATTATGTATTTATCACAACATAATGTAATTGGAAACTATACCAAAAATTTCTTATTACCGACGGAACATAAAATTCCATCAGAAATTTAATATTTTATTTGCGACGGAAATGATAGTTCCGTCGCTAAAGTTAATGACTAGTTAACGACTGATTTTAAGTACCCATTGTAAAAATCTATTGTCATTAGTAATTTTCACCAACGGTTATGTTATTTACATTCTGTCGGTAATTCGTTGGTGAGGTTAACTATGGGCGTTTTATCGACAATTTTGTTCGTCGTTCGATTCTGTCGGTAAAGTAAATTACTGACGGAAGCCTTCGATTTACTGACAGTTTTTTCCATCGATAAACAACTATTTTCTTGTAATGATAACAACAACAACAACAACAACAACAACAACAACAACAACAACAACAACAACAACAATAACAACAACACTAATAATAATCATGATGATGATGATGATACATCCAAATATAAAATATAACAATACAAATAAAGTTTAATAACACAATTTAAATAGAGAAAAAGAAATGAATATCATTATTTAAAGTAAAGGTTTATAACAATTTAAGAATGATGTCTAACTGCCATTAAACTAGAAGCAATATTATCACGAATAGTTATCATTTCCTAAGTTCTTTGTTCTTCAATGTCTTCTTGTGTAGAGTTAACGTCAACATCTTGAAATACATTTGGAGGTATAAATTCAGGGTCATGATCAATGATGCTAAAAGTCGAGTCGCCAATTGTACTTCTTCTAATATAGTTATGCAACGCAAAAGCTGCAGAAATTATTCTATTTTGATCCATTAATGAATACATAGGCATTTTCTCCAATATCTTCCATCGAGTCTTAAGAACACCGAAAGCTCTCTCAATACAACTTCTTAATAATGAATGAGCTCGATTAAAAACTTCTCGATATCCTTTTAAATTTGCACCACGAAACTCCGATTAATGATATTTTGTCTTTAGGTAAGGTGTCAAATATCCTTCTCTTTTCGGATAGCCTTTGTCAACTAAGTAATATTTACTTGAATTTCCATAGAAGCAATATAATTAATATAAATGATATCATAAAATGTCTAATTCATTAATAGCAAATCCTACAAATCTTAAAATTACCTATCAATGGTTTTCGAAATTTAAGTCTTGGATTACAGATTATAGCAAGGAAAATACGAGAATTGTGTTCTGATCCCTCCCAAGGCGCTAAAACATATGTAAATAGTAAGTTAAAGTCATATGCTGCTAATACATTTATTGTTGTTATTCCTTTCCGTCCTCTAAATCTCATTTGATCCTCCTCTGTAATAATTACTGCTATATGTGTACTATCAATAGCTCCAATGCAATCCTAATATAAAATAATAATCATAAGATGATAAAACAAAATTTTTCAATGGAAAATATAATGAAGGGGGAGGAAGAACATATTCAGTTACCTTAAAATGTGGCATATATCTAACATCATTGGCAATTTGTGGTGGAATGTCCTTGAATTCGGGATCTTTTTGTACGAGTGTATCCCTTGAAAATCCATTCATAACAGTCAAAATTTCTTTAAAAACTCTACTAACAGTTTCACCAGAATGTTGAAAACACTCTTGGGTATCTTTATTGGAGGAACCTTTAATTAGGAAATACACGAATAAATTGACTTTCTCCAAAATAGACATCTTATCCGAAGGTCTCAAACCATAATTATTTTCCAAAACGATACATAATTGATGAAATGTAATTTGATCCATCCTAAATGTATTAAAACACCTTTTTTCATGACCATTCAATAATTCATTCGTCCATAGCTCTCCTGTTTGATAGGAAGTCACGCATGGTTTTTTGTATATGTGGTTAAAAAATACACACTCATAAAACTCACTACACAAGCCATCGAATCCTAAAACTCAATTTCATTCTCCAAAATTTGCTGCATTTGCAGAAGTTGCATAATTTGCATAATAATATCATCCATACCTACAAATCAACAATTAAAATTATACTGTAAGTAAATAAGACACTTATATGTATAAATATAATGTCTTAACTAATAACATAATATAATAAAATAAGCTAACCAAATTCATAATGTCTTAAAAACCACCATGTCGACATAAGTGCACAAATAATAAAACAATAAACTAAAAATAGTAATAGATAGATAGAAACTATGTTTAATGTTTTCTATATTTGTCATACTGATATAAAAACTTTATGCATTCAACCCTCTTTGTATCATTTGGTAAATCAAAAAAATGGACCTTCTTTGCTGATCTTCAATCAACATGCGAGTAAAATAAAATTTAGGAGTACCAGTCTCTAAATCAGGCAAAGTACATATTTTTCTCAAAGAATTCGTAACATCATGGTGTGATGCACCAGCACCAGTATTTTGTGATGCACCAATATTCATCGTGTCCAAAATTTTCGTAATGGATCTATTCATCTCCATTGTTTCACTCTGCCTCTTTTGAATTAATTGCATCATATCATTAAGCCTCTCATACATTACTACAGATCTTCCTACTTTTTTTACTGGAATCAGTTCTTGCACTCTTATTACTTTGTGAACTATCACTCCCCAAAACCCTTTTGCATCTTCTTCTCTCACTCCCTTCATCATGTGTTGGTTAAGGGGTCAGGATAGATTCTCTCC
The DNA here is from genome assembly GCA_025504915.1 of Erythroxylum reticulatum. Classification (NCBI taxonomy): domain Eukaryota; kingdom Viridiplantae; phylum Streptophyta; class Magnoliopsida; order Malpighiales; family Erythroxylaceae; genus Erythroxylum; species Erythroxylum reticulatum. The sequence goes on from JANSVA010000006.1 coordinate 11,375,480, forward strand.
ACACTTCTTCCCAATTGTTTAGGCCACTAGTCTCATCTATATTCTCATGATCATGATTGGCTGGCAATTGATGATAAGCATTATAACTATCAGGTGGAGATGGAACATATACTTCCTCAACTTCTTGTTGCCCTTATGGAGGGTCAGTCACAGGATAAAATGTAGTCTCTCTTAGGGCCAAACATCCAAAAAGTTGATCCAACTTATATTCAAGCTCAGGTTCAAGCCCTTTCTCTTTAAATTTTTTAAAATTGATGTTCTCTAACAAAAAATTAAGTAACCTACATTTAACTAACTATTTAGCATTAGAGTAAAGGAAAATAATTTGAATTGGGGAAAAGGGGATAACCTTAATCTTCAAAATCCACCACTCCTTACTAGCAGCAATTATTCCTTTGTCATAATCCCATCCTAATCTCGTTTCTTTCCCTTTCAATTATTTCCAAAGACTATATCTAGTTCTCATCTAATCAAACTTATTTTTTAAGCTTTGTTTTATCCTATGGTAAGTTGGTTGCTTTGTAAAACTCTTCCTCCACCTTCTTCCATGGTAACTTTTGACCAATAACTCCATCACGTTTTTCCTTACTCCTTTCAATATGTTAATTACAAATGTCACAAAAGATAAGAAGAGTTGCTTTTGGCTAATGAATCTGACCTATATCATTTTCCCCCTGACTTCCTCCTTTGTTTCCTTTTTAGGATGATGCCGTCTAATCATATAAAATGAAAAAGCTTATATGCTAGTTAATCAATTTGCAATTGATTTCCCTACTTAATTAGTTTTACTAGCTTGAATTAGACTACTTTAACAAAATAAATATATAATTACTTTTTATCATCATAATATTTTTATTAATTACTTAATTTACAATTATTTTATCTCTTAATTTAAAATGAGTAATAGAATTAACTTGTGAATATTATTCAAAATTTATATAAAATTGTAATATATTTTTATTTAAAATATTATATTATTAAAACATTTTTATGAAATTACTATTTGTTTATATATAATAATTTAAGAAAATTATACTTCTTTTTGCTAACAAAACAACTATTAAATAATTAAATAATATTAGGAAAAGATAAATATGAAAATAAAAAGGAAAGAAAAGAGAGAGAGGGAAAAAACATGAAAATAGAAATGAGAGAGTTATGGGTAAAACAAAATGGTTGCAAGTTAGGGAGTTAGGGATAAAACAAAATGGTTGCAAGTTAAGCTTTAATACCTTATAATTAAAATTAAAATGTATTCATTAATACATGATTAAGAAGTTATGCTTTAATACCTTATTAATTCACAAATATGTCTAAATTTTAAATATTTTAACAATTTTAAATACAAAAATTATATTAAGTCTTGATGAATTTATTCTAAAATCAATTTAAAAATTCAATTGAAAAATTATGATGTCTTTAATTGACATCATTAGTCATACCTACATAGTTAGAAATTTATGTTTTCATATAGTATCAATTTACACAAAATTTTGATATTAAATTTATAACAAATCTCGGTATATTTAATCACAAATTCAATTAAGAATAGGTAATAATAATGTTTTAATTGATGATCATATTTTAATAGAAGTTATTTTTAATACCTAAAATTATTAATTAGGACAAAATATTTATTTAGTTAACTACTATCAGTATTTTTTATGCAGTAGTAAATAATATTTATTCAATAGTAAATAATATTAGAAAATGATAAATATAAACAAACATAAATTTTCATAGCATTTGATAAATATAAACAAACAATTTTTCATAGCATTCCAAAAACATAAATCTATAGAGAAGGGTTATCATTACAAACTAGTAAAAACGATTTCACAACTATTACACATCCTCTATTCTATTGTTACTCTAGTAAGCTTACAAAACAATAAACGTATGTAATAGAAAGAACAGCATCCTCCGGATCCTCTACTGGTTAGCATACACCTAGAAGAGGAAGTATATACTTCTGCTACTACTCAGAGAATCATGCGTTGTGAGTAATAAGTAAATGGAGTTTAAAACAATAAATTAAAAACTAGCTTCAGCCCTCACGAAATTAATGCAACAAGAGACAACATATTTCGTTGTTCAACTGCAGCAAATCCATTTATATCTCAACTACTATTAGACTTCATTTAATGAAACATCTATCTCAGATATACTTTCATTAAATGTCAAATTTTGTTTCAGATTGGTTACAAAGAGGAACTGCAGGCATGTTTCGTTAAATCAACAGATAGTTACAACTAGTTTCAACAAAGTTAATTATTATGGATAGTCAGTCAGCAACAAGAGAACAACGTAAAAAGAAACAAGCTATCCATATTATTTAGAACAAAAAAATGGTACAGAATTCACTGAACCCAACAACAGAAAGAGTTGTAAATTTTAAGATAAAAATTGAACAAACAATAAAGGCACAAGAAGAAGAGTTCCAATGGCTAAAGTTATATTTCAAAAATGAAAAACAGTGTACCTGAAGTTGGGGGAAATCCCCCAACAACGTCTTAATTTTCTACAGGAAAGACTTGAAGCAACTAGAACATCACTTTAGCACGAGTAAAAGAAGCTTAATCCAGATTAAAGCGATCAGACCTTCTCAAAAACTCTGGGAAGAACAGTATCTTTGTATATTTCGAGGTCCACACCCTCTATTTGATTGAGAACATGCAGATTTTTTTCCACTTAACAAGAAAGAAGATAATGTGAAAATGTAGTAGAGAACACAACAAAGAGCTAATTGGTTATCCAAAAAAAGAAGCAAGTTGTCAGTTTTACAAGATCATGAAGTTCTCTTCTCTCCTTTTCTTGCTTCTCTTTTACTTGACCAAGTCCTTGCATACCAAAAAGCCCAATTGAGGGCCTCAACTTAGGATCACCAAAGAGTAAGAATGATCTCAAGCACCATAAAATCTGCATGTCCAAAAATCATGTTCTCATAATTCATTTTACCTTTATGGCATGTAACTACCGTGGTGTTATGCATTTTATTACCAGGAGTATGAAAATGCTCACATATACACACAAACCTGATGTTGGACTCGAACCTAGAGCTTATTCATCTAAGTGACGTTCTGTAGCACAAAATCCCCAGCATCCATGAATGTGTCCTTATCTTTGCAGGAAGTAAGCATCATGTTTACATGCATAGTTCATGGTAACCATTTGTTGTTCAAACCATTCATAGCATTAAAAGCTTATGTAAGTGAAGACTATAAAGTTGGATAAGAAAATAAAATTGAAATATCAATTGACACTATAAGAGGATGCAACTACTAATGACAACAAAGATAGTGCTTGCTTTTCGAAGTTGCAAAATATACAAATCTCACACAACTTATGGATGCTAGGATTCACACTTCAACAGTCTTTTTGAAAGTTTAATCTCCAAAAGGTAATCCTACATTACCGACATGAAGTAATTCGTAGGACTTGAATTTTTCTATTTCCCTCACATCTGTCCTAGTTCTACTGCAAGAAATAGAAAAACAGCACCATACAAGTACTTGCTTGGCCACAATAAAACAAAAGTATTTCAATAGAGAACATATCAAGTGAAATATCATTTTCATGTGGTTAAAATACCTTCTCTAGCATACTAATTTAAGGAAATATCGTATACACTTTATTCAGTCCAAAGTTTAGATATCACGTTTCCTTTTAACTCCTAAATTTAACAAAACAAACCTTGAGAAGAATAAAACATAAAAAAAATCAATTTCAGAGATATTCTTACTCCTTGTATTCAGAACTAATATCAGGCAGTTTATCTTTACTCAATTGTGAAAAATAACTTCTAAGAAACAGTCCTTGCATTGGATGCTAAAATCCACGACACATCTCCACAAGATCCTTAAGCACATCTTTAGTTGGAGGCTCCTTCATTTTTAGGTAAACAGATCGAACCGTGCACAGAAAATACCTAGCAAACATATCCACCATCTTCTACTCATAGTTGAACAAAATCGAAACAACCCGTCATTATAAAAACTTGATCTCCAATAACTATCATAAGCAAATCACTTACAATCTAGGCAACACGTTTCCTGCGTGTTGCACGAGCTCGTACAAATCCACGATTGAAACTCCACATCTGCTATCGTCTTTAAAGAACATCTCAAGTTTCCTTAACTTATCAAAGGCTCTCATATCTCTGAATCAAAATCAATTTCAATTTCATGGAGAAAAAAAAGTAAAAACTTAAAAAGAGACCCAAATTTTACAGAGTTCGTAGTATTTGTAAGGGGAGAGTTTGGAAGTTCTGAGCTCCGATAGCATCTGAGCCAAGTACTTGAGAGCTTCTCTCAGATTGTTCACATCTTGAAATTTGAAATGTTCGATCAAACTTCTTAGATCCAAAAATCAAGAGAAAATTTCTTTAAGCTCAAAATTGGAAAATGTACCAAAGCGCAATGCATGTAGAAGGCGTTGTGTTGAATTCCGGCGATTCCTTCGATGAGCCATTTCTCTTCCTCTTCTACTCCGTCTAGAATCATCCTCTCCTGTTTCTGTTTGGCTCGGGAGTGTAGCACTTGGAGAAACAATCTTATGTATTCGATTCTCTCGAAATGTTAAAATTGAACAACACAATCACATATTTTCAAGCAAGGGGCAGGGTTTACATCTAGCAATGTACTTTCCAGTTCCAAGTCTCAATGATAGATTTACTATCAAATAACCAATAAACCAACAAACTTGTTCAAATTAGAGATAAGCAAACAATAAAAGTAAAGATCTGCCCAAAATAAATTTGAGATACCAATCTCCAAACAACTAAACCCATCATCAGATAGCATACCAATAACACTTGGACTGATCTAAGAAAACTTGCCTCTTTGAAACTGATTATATTGGGGTGTCTTAGTGATCTGTGATTGATAATCTTCCTCGCCACATTCTCATCAATCTATAGATATGAATCAAACTTACACACATTAAGAAGACATGTACATGCTACATCCTAAAACATCAACTTCCTAGGAACAAAATACCGAGTTTGTAATAATAGAGAATCAAACAAAAAGGGATAGGGGGTGCATTTCTCACCTAGAGTGGCGTTGAACCCACCAGTTACTAGTTCACCCACAGATCTCACAACCAGAAAGCTAAAAGATTTTGACGCCTTAGGTCTTGACGCCTTGCAAAGTGAACCAAGAGTCCTGACAAGATAAGGAGAACAAGAATTAGGACTGAAACATGTAAAATACAAGGGAAATGGAAGCAAGAAAAGAGGAAACTGTCAGTTTCTCATGATAATTTGTTGTTGCGACAAACTACAAGGATCGATTGTTGCGACTGATCTAGTAGCTTGACGAATCTAGAGAAAACGAGAGTGAGAGTAATTTTTCTAGAGAAAATGAGAGAGACGATAATAATGTTAGCCAAAAATTTAATGGGCAAAATTGGCATTATAGGAAAAGTAAGTAGCTCATTGCCCTAAAACGCTACTTACAAGCAGCTTCTTATTTTTAGTTGGTTGGGTTGAATCAGTCAACCCAATCAGCAAATAACTAAACAAAATAAATAGTTGTTTGATGAAGTCAAACAGCTGATTTTGGTCAATCAGCTAAAAATTAGTTGATCGACCATCAACCAAACAAGGCCTTCCAAAGAACTCTTCAATACAATAAAGCAAAGGACTTGGAAAGATTGCTTGTTTCCCAAAGCCTGCATGTAGTGTCCATATTACCAATTTCAAGACCAAGCTGAGCATACAAATAGTCGAAATGCCCTTTGACATAACGCAAGTGTGATTTCACAGGAGAATAACAAGACCGAAAATTTTGGGATAATGGATTAATTGCACCCCCTCTAATTCTGACTTGGGAATTATTGTCTTTCAAAAGAAATGATATATTTCAAATTTAATGTTAGTAAAATATCAACACTTGTTGGTGCGGTGTCCATCCCACTACATTTGTAATGGCATCGTCATCTATTGTTCTTTTTGTGCAAAATGCTAAACCATGAAAAAAAGGAATCAAATCCATATGCAATAAACTTCAAATTTCATCATTTCAATACCTTACTCTTCCTGAAAATTGCCTGCTACCATTAAGTTTTCTTTGATGGTCATTGTGCTTGTCTGAGCTCTAGAGAGTGACTGAGACAATGGTTCAAAGGATAAAGCATTGGTCAAGAAACAAAAGTGCTATCCAATTCATACCGGGATAACTTTGAAACATAAATTACATACCAGGGTAGGAAGAATTGTTTTAGCCACATTGAGTCCTTCGTTGCCTTTGAGCAACAATGATGTCTAGTGCATTACTTAGTAACTTCGCATCATGCTCTAATGTTGCCCACATCAAATTCCTTAGCTTAACATTACATGCAAACCAAAATTGAAAAACATATTATTTTCATTATTCAACAAGGCAATATCTATAAACTGCAAATTCATTGGTCTCTATGAGGAATTAATTTCCAATAACATCAACCTTATTCAGAATTGAGAATATGGATACAGATTAGATAACCAAACAAAACTTATGTCACAGATAAAAAAATTCTATTGTCCACCTCTAGAAATTGCAGAGGTTACGGGTTTGACAACCAGATGCTTTACATATGTTGACCAGATAGTATGTTCGTCAGGTAAAGCTGGAAAGGAAAAGGACAAAAACAATACTAATAAGGTTAGTTCACCGCCTAAATATCAGCTTTACTTACACCTATTTATCATGCATGGTTGTACATATAAATTGCATATCTAGTCACAATCATGTATGGAATTACTAAAAAGACACATTAGTTCCATAAAGCATAACACTGCAAAAGAGGAAAAAAATGTGAAGTGTGAAATATATCCTCTGAATGCAAATGGTTGGTTAAAGAGAAGAACAAAACGAAAAAAAGAAGAAGCAAATTTCATGTCATTTAGGCCCCTCAACCTGTCATATCCAACAGCAGTCAAACTACAGGAATTTTGTGAGGTTAAATGCTCAGATATTTCCTACCATACCATTACATACAACTTAGCTCTTCTTCAAAGGATGAAATAAAGAGAGATAGCAGTCCTAAATGCCACAGATGTTTTATAGGTATGGATATATTCATTAGCAATGAAAAAAATAAGTGTCATAAGATTTTGAAGAAGATAAAAACAAACTAGAAAGTAAATGCATCGCTATAAACCTTCAAAACTATTGATGCCACGATATAACTATAAAAGGAACACGCAAAACTCAGTGCTCTATTGTGAAAGCCCAAATCAATATATCTAAGAGAGCATGGAAACTCTAGGATCGTTCCAAGCGCATCCAAACATGATGCACAGAACAAGCACTAGCGATATGCTTGAGTCCTTATTCAGAGGTCAAATTGTCTAGGGAATGGCCAACATTGCATAGCACTGGATACCATAGAAAGGTTTGTACTTTGGTTTGTTAACGCATAAACAACCTGATGTCTGTAATAAAGAATCTTCACAGGTATGAGAGGATTCAATTGCAGAAGCCTTAACAGTGGAAGCCAAATATATAAAATCTGTAGTAGCAATGTCTCAGAAATGCAGACGTAAAGAGAGAAACTTCAGTCTACATGCAAGCCATGCAATGACGTAAAGGCAGTTGAGAAGAAAATTAGAAAAGTTAGTTAAGTCAGTGAAGATGGAGTTAGTCGATGAGTAGTGTTATAAATGTACAAGATTTACATGCAAATTGTATGCTTACATTATAATAGAAGAAATTTCAAAAATCACTGAGTCTTTAAAAGATACTCTGTTTGCCCCTGTTTTAGTTTCGTTTTTTTCTCTCTCTAGTTTTCCTTTTGTTCTTTCTTCTTTCTTCAACAATTCTGTTTACACTCTTTAGATAATCGTATGATAGATAGATAGCGACGTCAGATTGGTATCAGAGTATTTATTTCTTGAGGGACCTGTGAGTGTGTGATTGAGTGAGGAGCTTTCTTGAAGATCCGACGATTGGTGATTAATCTTGGAGTGCTATGATATAGAGAAGTTCATCGGAGATGGCTGAGAACTTACCTCAAGGCCTACAGCCTCCAGTGTTTAATGGTGAAGGTTACGCAGTCTGGGCAATTAAAATGGAAGTGTACATGCAAGGACAGGATCAATAGGAACCTGTTGAAGATGATTATGTTGTTGAAGTGCCTGCAGAAGATGCGACCATACCTTAGCTGAGATGGTTGAGGGAGAGGATCACCAAGAAAGCTCGAGCCCGATCTTGTCTGTATCAGGCGTTAGCTCCCTCCATTTTTACAAGAATCGTGAAGATGGATTTGGCAAAGAAAATCTGGGACTTCTTGAAGGAAGAGTACCAGGGAGATGAAAGGGTTAAGCATATGAAAGTGCTTAACT
>JANSVA010000006.1:11388021-11411059 GCA_025504915.1 Erythroxylum reticulatum
GTAAATGAAATGTTTCTGAATAAAAGTGGGCCCAAATTTGTGATTATTGATTTGCGCGTATTCGTAAGAGAAAAAAAGATTTATATCGACTTTTGATTGTTTAGTGATGTAGCACACCACCATCGCGGGGCACGGACTCGGACATCACTATCGATATCGGGTTCGGGTGAAGCGGGAGTGGGGTGTTACAAAAAAGCAAACGAAGCAAAGCAGATAAATTGAAAAGCAAACAGAAGACGAAGCAAGACAGACGAATCGAAAAGCAGACGAAGGAAAATAGACGAAACAAAGTAGATGAAACAAAGTCGACAAAACAAAGCAGACGAAACAAAGGATATGAAACAAAAAGTAGACGAAGCAAAAAGGCAGACAAAACAAAAAACATACGAAACAAAAGACAGACAAAGTAAGAAGAACAGACAAAATCGGAGTCAACTTAAGACGAAGCAAAGTCAACTTAAGACAATGCAACTCTTAAGATGAAGCGGGGTCAACTTAAGACGATGCAACTCTTAAGACAAAGGGGGTTTAACTTAAGATGAAGCAAAGCCAACTTAAGACGATGCAACTCTTAAAACAAAGTGGGGTCAACTTATGATGAAGCAAAGTCAACTTAAGATGTGCAACTCTTAAGACGAAGTGGTGTCAACTTAAGACGAATCAAATTCAACTTAAGAAGATGCAACTCTTAAGATAAAATGGAGTCAACTTAAGACAAAGCAACTCTTAAGACGAAGTGGAGTCAACTTAAGACGATGTAACTCTTAAGACGAAGCGGAGTCAACTTAAGACGAAGTAAAGTCAACTTAAGATGATGCAATTCTTAAGACGAAGCGTCTTTACAGATGATACAACTCTATAGACAATATGACGTCATCACAGATAATACGTCTTTACAGACAATACATCTTTACAGACGATAGATCCTTACAAATGAAATGACATCATCACAAATGATGCATCTCTTAAGACATATGATGATATCACAGACGATATGACGTCATCACAGACGATGTGACGTCATCATAGACGATACGTCTTTTACAGACGATACATCTTTATACTCTTAAGAATTTCCCTTTCTAAGGACCATAACTTTCAATTTAAAGGTCCAAAAATTCCATACTATATACCATTAGAAAGCTAAAAGAGAGACCTACAACTTTTTAGAAGATAACTCTATCTAAATCTATCTTGATTAATCCAAAATTCCCCTGAAGTCAGAACATGAACTTTACATTCATCTACCAATGCACTACACCCAGTTCTCAACTTCATGCCAAATTAATATCATCCATAAAGAAATTATAATTCATGATTAATCATGAACACCAATAACAGAACATACACATATATACATATTCTTCATCAACTTAATACACAAATTCAACTTCACTTTCACCTAATTCTTCCCATTTCATAGTCTCTCATCTACCAAAAAACTAAAACAAAACATGAATCTCTCCATACTTCTCATTTACTACTTCAAATCTTCTAAAAAAAAATTCAGGGTCCAACATTATATAGGTCAACAATTACCAAAAACCAAAGTTTCCCCCTTCCAAATCATTTCCCATGATCATAGGAAGAAGCCATATAAATATCATGATTTTTTTATGAGTGAACTGAATATTCACTCACCCATAACCTTCAATTTGCTTCCAAATTTTAACTCTTTCATGCTCCTTTCAACACTCCTTCATCATAGTCCTTTAATTACACTTCAATTACACCTTGATTACACCTTTAAGCGTGCTTCAATTCCTCATCCAGTTCATGTCCAGACCTAATTCAAAATTCTTTCATTAGGCAGCTCACAAATCATTAACTTTAATACATCAAAACCAAAACAAAATTTGCCATACAAGGATCACTTTTCCAGTATTCATTTATCATCATCATAACACATATTCTATGCTAATTCAATCATCATAAAACTTGTATTAATACATGCTATCAAGTTTAGAATTCCCTTACCATTTTAACTTTAAATTCCTACTCCAAAGAACAAGCTAATCTAACCCTTCCAAGAAACTAGTACACAACTAAGATCATGGTGCAAATCTTAGCACCAAGAAGACAACATAAAAGATAAAAAGATCTAACTTCCTTGATGTAGTATGTAGCAAGGATTCCAAGTGATGATGATCTAAATTAAAGCAAAAATGTAGAAGTTGTGAGTGAATGAGAGGTTTTGGTAGTGAGAGAAGAAGATGGTGAAGAATGAACCAAAACAGAAATTACTTTAACAGAAACTTGACTCATCTAATGCTAGCTGTCACCAAATTATAACAACATATGTCACTACGCATGTTCTTCATTTGTCACATATATGAGCTAACAAATGTTTCCAATATGTTAGACCATTTGTCACTCACTTATTGCTGCCACTTGTTAATTTATTAACTATATCATTTGTCACTTAATTTTCTATGCCAAATGTCACTAATTCATAGCCTTAGTCATTCAAATTTCCATTTACTAACTTATCTTGCCACTTGACAATTTTCCTAGTCCAAATGTACATTTTAGTACTTCAATTTTCTAGTGGTATCAATTAATACCAAGTTACTAATTATGGTCCATCAAACTAAAATTGAAGACTTGTGCAACTCACAATCATATCGCAATTTTAACACCTACCATATATACTTTCATGAACATGTAACATTTCAACTAGGGTATAATTTGGTGCTTTATAACTTTCAACTCCTATTCGTCGATCAGATGCTTGAATAACTTGTAGGATGATCTCATTATTGTTTTCTTGTTGGGTATTTAGGTTATAACCAAATTGTCATTGCTTCTGAGGATCAAGAGAAAATAATCTTCATATGCCCATTTGATACATTTGTCTATAGAAGGAAGTCGTTTGGATTTTGCAATGCCCCAGCCACCCATCAAAGATGTATGGTAAGTATTTTCTTTTGAGTATGTTGAGAACATTATTGAGGTCTTTATGGATGATTTTACTATCTATGGGGATTCATTTGATGCATGCTTAGATAATCTAAATTGTGAATTTAAATGATGCATTGAAACTAATCTTGTTCTAAATTCTAAAAAATGTCCTTTTATGATTAAACAAGTAATAGTTTGTGGACATGTAATCTCATCTAGAGGAATTGAGGTCGAAAAAGATAAAGTAGAAATTGTGAAACTTACCCTATCCCATAAATATGTGGGAGGTTTGTTCTTTTCTTGAACATGTAAGTTTTTATCGTAGGTTTATCAAATACTTCAGCAAGATCTCAACAAATCTCTATCATTTATTACAAAAGGATGTGCCCTTTGACTTTGAAGAGGGATGCAAGGAAGCATCTGACAATCATTCAACCACCCAATTGGAGTCAACATTTGAGATTGTATGTGATGCGAGCAATTTTACTATGCATGTCGTCCTTAGTAAAAAATGTGGCAAGATGACTCATGTCGTTTACTAAACTTCCTGAACACTTAGTCCAACACAATACAACTACTCCACCACAGAAGAGGATCTTTTAGCTATTGTGATTGCTTTATATAAATTTAAACCTTACTTGCTTGGTTCTAAAGTGATTATATATTCTGATCATCTAGCATTAAGGTATTTTTTATTGAAGAAGGAAGCAAAGACAAGGCTTATTAGATAGATTCTCTTACTACAAGAGTTCAATCAAAGATCAAAGATAAGAAAGGTATAGATAATTTCATCGTGGATCACTTGAGACAAGTTGTGAAGGAAGAGGATTCAATACCATTGTAAAAGTTATTTCTAAATGAATAACTACTAACCCTTTAAGATAAGGTACCATGGTATGCTGATTTTGTGAACTATCTAGGGAACTATAAGATACCTAATGATTTGAGTAGAGCTTGATGGAACATAATAAAGAGTGATTGAAAATATTATATTTGGGATGATCCTCAATTATGGAAGTGTTGTTCTAACTAAGTGATTAAGAGATGTGTGTCTGAACATGAATGTGAATATATTTTGAAAATTTTCCATTTATATGGTTGTGGTAGTCATTTTGGGCCTAATAAAAAAGTTAGGAAAATACTTGAATGTGGCTTTTATTGGCCAAATATATTTCTAGATTCCTATATGTTCTGCAAAGCATGTGAATAATGCTAGAAATAAAGTAATTTATACCATATAGATCAAATGCCTTTATCTCTAATCTTTGCATATGAAATTTTTGATGTATGGGGCATCGATTTTATCAGACAATTTCCTTCCTCTTTTGATTTCTTTACATTTTATTAGTTGTGGATTATGTTTCTAAATGGGCAGAGGATAAAGCCACAGGATTGATGATTCTAAAGTTATTTCAGAATTTGTCAAGACTAACATTTTGCTAGGTTTAGAACACCACGAGCATTGATTAGTGACAAGGGTACTCATTTTTGCAATCAAGTGGTTCGAAATCTTTTGAAGAAGTACCATATCACTCACAAGGTTTCCACGACCTATCATCCACAAACAAGCAGACAAGCAGAAGTGTCATATAGAGAAATCAAGTTAATCCTTGAGAAGATGGTGAGCCTGAATCTTAAAGATTGCAGTCAATGATTTGATGATGTTCTTTAGGCATATAAGACCGCATGCAAGACAATGATGGCATGTCTCCATACCAGTTGATTAACAAAAAAATGTGTCATATTCTAGTGGAAATTGAGAACAAAACTTTTTGGGCAATTAAGCAAAGCAATATGAAGGTGGACACGGTGGGTGAACATAGAAAATTGTAATTGCAAGAATTAGAAGAGCTTAGGCTTGACTCTTATGAGAATGCAGAAATTTACAAGAAAATGATGAAGCAATTTCATGATAAGATGATTGTTAGGAAGAATTTTGTTGTTAGACAAAAATTTTTTATCTAATATTCACAACTTAAAGCTTTTCCTAGGTAAATTATATTCCCATTAGATTGGATCTTTGTTATTACTATTGAGTTTTCGCATGGTGCAATTGATATTGAAAGCTTATAGATGAACAAGAAATTCAAGGTCACTGATCATTGGCTGAAACCCTTGTATGAAGGATTCCAATTGGAGGATGTGGAAGTGATAGGGTTAGAAAACCCTCCATATGAAGAATGAGCAACATGGAGTTCAGCTAATATAAACAAAGGTGCTGCTCGGGAGGAAATCCAAGGGAAGTTGATTCCTGTTTATTTACAATTTTGCTTTTTCTATTTTCATTAAATGCTCAATTTCTTACATTTGATGTACATTAAGGACAATGTAAGTTTTAAGTGTGGGGTGGCGATCTTAGTTTTTATGCATGTTTTTTAGCTTAATTTTTGCTTATGTGACTTCATAGGTTTTCAAAACTAAACCAACAAACAAACATTTTCTCTTTTTATATTGCTTTTAAGATTATATAGTCATAATTCAAGCATAAATTGTCTAGAAAAATCCATGGCAACTTTAGCATGTACTTTTGCTCTTGTGATTGGTTAATATGCATCATCTTTAGAAGAGTAATGACTAGTAGTAGATAAAAGCCAGTGAGATTTTGGGCGCCATTAGACTGCAACATCTATATCAGTTTCATTGTCTTTTATTTATATATGACCTTTATAACATGCACACCCTAAATTTTCCTTGAATTTCTATTTGAGAACACATTTTTATCACATGTTTGAACATGAAAATTATTAGGCATTCTTTGTTTTTACAAGTTACATTAGGTAAAAAATTTACCCATTGATATGAATTTTCCTTTCTTAAGCCCATTTGATATTAGCCTTTCTTTTTTTACTAACCACATTGCTTACTTTAAACTAAACCAAATGTCTTACCAAAGCTTTAAAGCTGGTGGAGCATTTGTTAATTGTTGATAACTGTGGATGTACAAAAATATAAATGGATGGCTGGGATGAGTTGGGACAGGGTAGGGACAGTATACAAGGGCCAGAGGATTTGAGGGGCTTTAAAGGAGCTACTAAATAGGTAAAAGAAAGATAGGATGTGTCAGCAGGGGGTGGCAGTTATCCAAAAACTCAACATAACCTAGCTAAGAACATGAGTAGGGCTAGTGTGTAGATGGTGAGCTAGAAAAGGAGCTGAAACAATGTTAAGTATAGGCTGAATATTTGTTAGTGGAGGCTGAATATACGTAAGTGGAGCTAGTGTGTGTGATTGGAGAATAATATAGCTACTGAGTAAGAAAAGAATAGGAAATTTCAGCTAAAAGGAGGGTGAAAAATCGAGAGTGAATAGAGAGTTTGGCTACTGGAAAATGGCAGGAGAAACTTAGATAATAACGGACCGATCACTCTCTTCATCATTTTCTCGTCATTTTCTAACTAGAATGTAGGCTATTGGAGTTGATTTATGGAGATTGGAGAATGAAATAGAAGGCTAAATCAACCAATGCCAATTTGGAGGTGAAATCGAGGCGTATAATGTTGTGCTACTCTCTTTTCATATTGTGACGTTATTTTGTATAGATTGAGTATTTGGATTATGATAGTTTTAGTGCTCTATTGAATCAGTTATTATTACCCATAGCTAGATCTTGAATGTGATACGTATTAGTCATATGAAAGATCATTTGTAGCAACTAATAATATTGAATCGTTAGAAATAACGTAGTTTAAGTTAAATAGTCCGTGTTTGCATGATTGTTACTTAAATTGATATGTTTTTCTTAATTGTAATGTTATTTTCTGGATAAACTTAGAGAGCTTGTTCTAGATTTTCCGATAGTTAGGGTTAATAAACAAGCGCTTCGTATTTAACTAAAACTTAAGAAAAAATCGAAACTAATAAAGCTTGTTATTAATTCACAATCAATAGTCTGAAAGGAGTAAAGATGATAACTCAATGACATTTGTGAAATTGTGCATAGGTTGAGATAAAACCAATGAATTGGTGTTCAATTTATTCATCGACTTTATCGTTTTGCTACAAATTAATTTGATTTATTTTCATAGATTCAATTTTATTTTATCTTTAATTTGTTTTAAATTGAAAATACCCCTATTTGCTTAAACAGATAATTTAGGAAAGTTTTGATATTAATCTATGTGGGATTGACCTAGAGTTATTGCTATCTATAGTTTAGTCTAGTTATTTTGGAAGCGTACGATACACAACCAATTTTGGAGCCATTACCAGGGATTATTATCCTTTGCTTTTCTGAATTTTTTTTTTGTTTTGTTATCTTTATTTTGATTTTGACTTTTGATTAATTTCTTTTCTTATTTGGTTAGTTTCAGTGCATGACAGGATCTTCTCACACTGGTGAATTGAAATTTGATCCAAAACTTGAAAGAATGTTACGCAGAGCGAGAAGACAAGTTGTAGAAAGTTCCGAGGATCCGTCATTATTTGATAGGAAACTTGATTCATCACTAGGAATTCAAATAGTTTTAGATTTACTTTCTAATTCTTCTAGTGTTCCATTTCTGAAATTGAATCTAACATGGTAGGTCAAAACAATGATCGCACTCTTAAGCAGTTAGTTGCTCCTAATTTTAACCATCAACCCTTATGTATTAATTTTCCTACTATAGATGTTGCTTTTGAGGTTAAATTTGGCCTAATTCACCTTTTGCCTACTTTTCATGGTATGCCAGGTGAAGATCCTCACAAGCATCTCAAGGAGTTCCATATGGTTTGTTCTAGCATGAAGCTAGTAGGAGTACAAGAAGAGTATATTAAGTTGAGAGAATTCTCATTCTCATTAGGGTACACTGCCAAGGATTGGCTTTACTACTTGCCCTCAGGGTTGATTACCACTTGGAATAAGATGCAAAGACTTTTTTTTGGAGAAATACTTTACTGCATCTCAAGTTATGAACAATAGGAAGGAAATCTGTGCAATTCGACAGCATTATGGGGAGACATTATATGAGTACTGGGAGTGTTTCAAGAGGTTGTGTGCTAGTAGCGCGTATCATCAAATCAGTGAGCAGTTCTTGATCCAGTATTTCTATGAGGGTCTTATTCCACAAGAAAGAGGTATGATAGATGCAGCAAAAGAAGGTGCACTGGTAGACAAGACACCCATTGAAGCCAGGAATCTGATTTCTAACATGGCCACTAACTCTCAAGAATTCAGTATTTGAGAGGAACCTAGACCATTGAAGGTTAATAAAGCTAGTACTGCTACTTTAGAGAAACAAATAGTTGGGTTGACATCTTTAGTGAGGCAAATGGTTGCAAATAACACTCAACAAGTCAAAGTATGTGGAATTTACACAATAAGACATCCCACTAATATGTGTCCGACTTTGTAAAAGACATTTATAGAATAAGTGATTACTTTTAGGAGCTTCTCGGGCCAACCATAAAGGAATCCTAGCTACCTCTATGCATAGAACTCAGGATGGAAGAATCCTCTATTTAACACTTACGAGCAGCTAGGATAACAATAAGGGTCTTACCAATAACCCTATCAAAGACAAGCTCAACCATCGAGCTTTGGACCTTCGGTAAAAGAAATGATGAAAATTTTGGCTCATAATAGTATACAATTTCAACAACAAACGAATGCTAGCATTCAGAATATGGAAAATCAATTGAGTCATATAGCTACTACACTGAATTGATTGGAGAATCAAAATTTGGGTAAGCCTCCTGCTCAAACAATTGTGAACCTGAAAGAGAATGGAAGGACTATCACCTTGAAAAGTGGTAAAGAAACAGAGGCACCATACAAGACTCCTGTTATTGGTAATGATGAAGAATCTGAAAAGGAACTTGAATTGCCTAAAAAAGAAGCTGAAAAGGGAACTAAGGTAAATTCTCAATCTCCTGTGATTAAAAGTTTTACTAAAACTTTGCCTTCTTTTCCTAGTAGGTTTGCTAAATTGAAGACAGAGGAGCAACATAAGGAGATTTTGGAAATGTTTGAAAAGGTGGAGGTAAACATACCTCTAATTGTTGCCATTAAGCAAGTTGATCGATACACCAATTTTCTCAAAGGAGTTATGCACTTGTAAGAGGAAACTAAGGGGAGACGAGAAAGTAAATGTTGAGGAGAACTTGTCTGCAATCATTTAGAGAAAGCTTCCCCTAAAGTGTAACGATCCTGGTACATTTACGATACCTTACCAAATTGGTGATACTAGATTTGAAAGGGCAATGCTATATATTGGAGCTTCAGTTAATGTTATGCCATATTCTATTTATACTTTGTTGAATTTGGGATCGTTGAAAGAAACTTGTGTTATAATTTAGTTGGTTAATAGATCTAATACTTATTTGAAAGGGGTTATACAGGATGTTTTAGTGCAGGTCAATAAATTGATTTTCCCAGCTGACTTTTATGTCTTGAACATGGAGGGAGAACCTTCATCTAACTCTACACCCATCCTTTTGGGTTGCCCTTTTTTGAAGACATCAAAGATAAAGATCAACATAGAAGCAAGGACATTGAATATGGAATTTGATGGTGAAATTATTCGTTTTAATATTTTTGAGGCTATGAGGTACCCTAGTGATGTCCATTCTATGTTATCTATTGATGTCATTGATTATTTGTCTCAAGTAATGTTTGATATGGATAAGGATAATTCAGAATTCAATCTTTGCTTGAGCGTAATGGAAAACATATTGCAAAATTATGACTTGTTCATTACAAATGAAATGGAGGAAATTGTACTAGCACTACAATCATTACAAACAATACCAAAGAGGTATGTATGTCAAAATATTGAATTGCCAATATCTAATACAAAATCTTTACCATCGATGGTATAGGCACCTGTAATTGAATCGAAGTAACTATTGGAGCACTTAAAATATATGTTCTTGGGAGAAGGAGAAACACTTCCAGTAATTATAGCAAAGAACTTAACTAAGCTTTAAGAAGAAAAGCTCATTCGAGTGCTTAAAGACCACATCATAGTTATAGGGTGGACCATAGCCGACATTAAGGGTGTTAGCCTTTCAACATGTATACACTGAATTTTGTTGGAAGAAGGATCCAAACCATCAAAAGAGTCACAAAGAAGATTGAATCTCTGATGATGAAAGTATAAATATGGAGATATTAAAGTTGCTTAATGTTGGTATAATCTATCCGATTTCGAATAGCAAATGGGTGAGTCTGGTCTAAGTAGTACCTTAGAAAACTGGGATAATTGTGGTGAAGAATGAGAATAATGAGTTTGTGCCTACGAGAATTCATAATGGATGGTGAGTATGCATCAATTATAAGAAGTTAAATGCTGCTACATGCAAGGATTACTTACCACTCCCATTCATCGATCAAATGCTTTAAAAACTTACAAGACGATCTCACTACTATTTTTTGGATGGGTATTCAGGATATAACCAGATTGTGGTAGCACTGGAGGATCAGGAGAAAACAACATTCACATGCCCATTTGGTACATTTGCCTACAGAAGGGAGTCGTTTGGACTATGCAATGCCCCAACCACCTTTTAAAGATGTATGGTAATTATTTTTTGAATATGTTGAACATATTATTGAGGTCTTTATAGATGATTTTGCTGTCTATGGAGATTCATTTGATGCACGCTTGGATAATTTGAATTGTGTACTTCAATGATGCATCGAAACTAATCTTGTTCTCAATTCTGAAAAATGTCATTTCATGGTTAAACAAGGAATAGTGTTGGGACATGTAATCTCATCTAAGGGAATTAAGGTTGATAAAGCTAAGATAGAAATTGTGCAAAATTTACCTTACCCCATAAATGTGTGAGAGATTCATTCTTTTATTGGCCATGCAAGTTTCTATTGCAGGTTTATCAAAGACTTTAGTAGGATCTCAACAAAACTTTATCATCTGTTACAAAAAGATGTACCCTTTGAGTTTGATAAGGGATGTAAGGAAGCATTTAACAGGTTGAAAGAACTTTTGACTTCAACATCGATCATTTAACCACCTAACTGGAGTCAACCATTTGAGATTATGTGTGATGCGAGCAATTTTGCCTCAGGTGTTGTCCTTGGTCAAAGATGTAGAAAGATGACTCATGTAATCTACTACGCTTCTCGAACACTTAGTCCAGCACAATGCGACAATTCCACCACTGAAAAGGAGCTTTTAACTATTGTGTTTTCTTTGGATAAATTTAGACCTTATTTGTTTAGTTTTAAAGTGATTGTGTATTCTAATCATATAACATTAAGCTACCTTTGTCATAAAAAGAAGCGAAACCAAGGCTAATTAGATGGATTCTCCTACTCCAAGAGTTCGATTTGGAGATTAAAGATAAGAAAGGTGTAGAGAATTCATTCATAGATCACTTTAATTGAGTTGTGAAGGAAGAGGATCTAGTACTATTACAAGAACTATTTTCGGATGAGCAAGTACTAATGCTTCAAGGTAAGACTCCATGGTGAACCATGAGATACCTACTAATTTGGTAAGGCTAAACAAAATATTATTAAAAGTGAGTAGAAATATTATATTTAGGATGATCCTCAATTGTGGAAATGTTGTTCTGATTAAGTGACTAGGAGATGTGTACCTAAATATGAGTGTGAATCAATTCTAAAGTTTTGCCATTCATATGCTTGTGGTGGTCATTTTGAGACTCATAGAACTGCTAGGAAAATTCTTGAATATGGTTTCTATTAGCCAAATATTTTTATAGACTCGTATATGTTCTGTAAAGTATGTGAACAGTGCTAGAAACAGGGTAATCTATCCTATAGAGATCAAATGCCTTTATCTCCAATAATTGTATGTGAAATTTTTGGTATATGCGGCATTGATTTTGTGGGATCATTTCCCTCTTCCTTGGGTTTTGTTTATATTTTGTCAGCTATGGATTATGTTTCAAAATGTGTGGAAGCTAAAGCCACCAGGACTAACGATTCTAAGGTTGTTGCAGAATTTGTCAAGTCTAACATTTTTGCTAGATTTGGAACACCGCGAGCATTGATTAATGACAGGGATACTCATTTTTGCAACCAATTAGTGGGAAGCCTTTCAAAGAAGTATAATGTCACGCATAAGGTGTCCGTAGCCTATCATCCATAGACAAACAGGTAAGCAGAGGTTTCAAACAGAGAAATCAAGTCCATCCTTGAGAAAATTATAAGTCCGAATTGTAAAGATTGGAGTCAGTGACTTGATGATGCTCTTTGGGCATATAGGACTGCATACAAGACACCAATTGGCATGTCTCCATACAGACTAATCTACAAAAAGTTGTGTCCTTTTTTAGGGGAAATTAAGCATAAAGCCTTTTGGGATATTAAGCAATGCATATGAAGATGGATGTTGTGGGTGATAAGAGGAAACTGCAACTACAAGAATTGGAAGAGCTTAGACTTGAGTCTGACGAGAATGCAGAAATTTAAAAGGAAAAGAAGAAAGGATTTCATAATAAGATGATTGTTAGGAAGAATTTTGTGGTTGGACAAAAAGTTCTTCTCTACCATTCACAACTTAAGCTTTTTCCAGGTAAATTGTGTTCCCATTAGATTATCCCTTTTTTTGTTACTAATGTCTTTTCACATGGTGTAGTTGAAATTGAAAGCTTACAGACAAATAAGAAGTCAATGGTCATCAACTGAAACCATTCTATAAGGGATTCCAAGTGGAGGAAGTGGAAGTGATAAGGTTACAAAACCCTCGCTATAAAGAATAAGCAATAAAGAGCAAGGGAAGCTAAATTCTGTCATTTACATTTATGCTTTTCTTACTTTTATGAACTACTTCATTCTAGCATTTGATTTTACATTGAGAACAATGTAAGTTTTAAGTATAGGGGTGGGGTATGCTAGTTTGTATGCATGTTTTTGAACTTAACTGTGGCTTATGTGGCTTCTTAGGCAATTTTCAAAATCAAATGAACAAAATCAAAAATTTCCTTATTTTTTATTACTTTTAAGGTTGTTTAGTCATAATTAGAGCATGAATTGACTAAAAAATACATAGTAAAATTTGGCATGTACTTTTTCTCTAGTGATTAGTTAATGTACATTATTCTTAGAAGAGCAGTGACTAGTGATAGACAAAAACTAGTGAGATTTTGATCCATATTAGACTGACACATTCATATCAGTCTCACTATTTTATTTGTTATGAGTGACCTTCATGACATATACATCCTTACTTTACGTTGAATTTCTATTTAAGACCACATTGTTTATCACATGCATGTTTATGAAAATGATTAGGCATTCTTTGTTGATTATAAGCTACATTAGCCAAATAACCTACCCATTTATATGAATTTCCCTTCCTTTTGAGTTATATTAACCTTTTCTTTTGTATAAACCACATTACATCCACCTAACCAAATGTCCTACCTAAGTCTTAAAGCTAGTGGAGCATTTGTTAATTCTTGATGAATGTGATTGTGTAAAACTCTAAGTATGGGGGTATGCTTACATGTGGGTTGGTTAAATTTGTCAAAATGTTATGTTATGAATCCTATGTTGATGTAGCCTCTTTCAATTTTATATTTAAAAAATAAAAGAAAAAGAAAATTGTTTAAATAAAAAGTATGAAGGAGGCAATGCAATTGTTGTGAAAAGTTATTAATTAATTGTTTATCCGCCTTAAGTTGTATTGGTTGGGTGTTTGAGTATATGGCGTATGAAGAGGATGTTATGTTGGATGGAGCATTTCATTGTGATATGTTCATATGGTTTATGATATAAGAGCTGAATTGAGTTGTGAAACATAATTGGTGCATTATTTATAATTGACAGTACCTAGTTGTGGATAAATGCTAACTTGTGCATTTGATTTTTCATTAAGTGTTGCTTTTGATTCACTAGCTTAATTGGCTTTCAAACTATATTAACCACAATGCATCTCACCTTACCTTAGCCCACATTAAAATCCTAAAAGGTCCTTTGATTTATGATTATGCATGTGATTTTTAGTGATAGAGAAATGAAATAATATGCAAAGTTATGGATTGTTGTGATCATGAATGGTATTTGAGTGTACCCATGGAATATCTTATTTAAACACCTTTTGTCCACATTTACCCCTAGATTACTTAGTTTCTGAGGGTGAGAAATGTTAATTGATCACGAGTAAAAGCTTTAAATGTTGAGTTATTGCTATAGGTTTTAAAAGTCATTCATCTTTAGTTATGATTATATATTCTTGGAAGATTAGGAAAATGAGTAAAAATGTTGGTTTGTGATTTTGATTTTGACAATTTGTTCGAGAATGGTCAAAAGCTAAGTGTGGGGGAAGTTGATGTGTGTTTAAATGTTGATTCATTTGATATACTAAACTTAGTGATTAATCCCTTAGAAATGCTTAGGATACTCATTTTAGCTCATATTTGATCTTAGGTACATTTTAAAAGTGAAGGAGCTAAAGCAACCCGAAAGCTTGTCCATTGAAGCCATCTTCTAAATTTCCATATTCTATTGATTCATAGAACATGAAGAAGAAGAAGATTGAAAGCAAGAGAAGACAATTAAATGTCAAGAACGATGAGACATATGCTGGAAACACAAAGAAGAATACTGCATTGTAACTCACGGCTATGCAGTATTTTAATTCCACTAAAGTTTAAGGCATAAAGAATACATGTGTGCGATATGAAGAGGGGCTAGAAAAATAAAGAAATGTGACATGAAGATGGCTGGCAAGGGGACAAAGCTGAAATGGTGTCGGCTGTATCATGAATAGGATGGGATAATAAAACAAAAATTGGACAGCTACACATTTGGAGGGCTCTCACTTACGGCTGCATGGATTGCATGGGCTAAATGTGTATCAGGTGAGTTACAACTATTATTCCATGTTTCAAGTATAAAAAAAAAAAAAGAAGAAAGAGATATTGGGCTGTTGGGCTGAGCAAAAGAACGTGAGTGTTGCAAAAAGGTGGAAGAATAAAAACGTAGGAGAGTTGGAATGGGAAGCTGAAATGAAAACGCAATACCTGTCCATATTATCTATTTTTAACCTAGCTGCCTCATGAGTCTTTAAAGGAGCTACTGAATAGGTAAAAGAAGGAGAGGAGATGTTGACGGGGGGTGGCAGCTGTCCAAAAACTCATCATAACCTAGCTAAGAATGTGAGTGGGGCTGGTGTATAGGTGGTGAGCTAGAAAAGAAGATGAAACATTGTTAAGTATAGGCTGAATATGTGTTAGTGGAGGCTGAATATACGTAAGTGGAGCTGGTGTGTGTGAGTGGAGAACAATATTGATAAAAGACCCAAAAACATGTTGACAAGTTTGGGCAGGATACAAGCCGGGCCTCTATGTTTTTATTTCTTGTTAACATTTTTTGTCCTTTTCTTCCTCACCACGCAGGTGGTATTGTACATAGTAATAGGTAAGCAGTTTCGGTATTGTACAGCTAGCCTAGCAGAATTGTTAGTTAGTATTTTTGTTGATTCTAAGAAGCACAACCAATAGGAAAGGGGTTAGAGGGGTATAAATAATGTCCTAAATATTCAATACAAATGAAAGAAAGATTTCTCTTTCTTCTCCTACTGTTTTCTCTGTCATCTTTCATGGTATTAGAGCTTCCTCTCTGATTCTTCTACCTTAACCTACAACGTCAAATACAGTGGATAACAAGTGGCTTTAGTGTCACAAACATGCCAACAACAAATGAATATGAGCCCCACTCTGTCACTAACACGGAAAATCCTGGTGTTGTGCTTGTCACTACACCTTTCAACGACAACAACTACATTACCTAGAGCAAATCCATAACTAAAGCCTTATGTGCTAAGGACAAATTGTCCTTCATTGATGGAACCTGTATCATGCCCACAGAAGATACAGTCTTATTAGCAAAATGGAAGAGAGCAGACATCATGATAAAATCATGGATCCTCAATGCCATGATCAAAGAACTAGGTGACGTCTTTTTATCTTTCCCTACTGCTAGAGAACTTTGGGTAGAATTACAAGAAAGGTTTGGTGAAGCTAATAGGCCACTGCTATATCAAATAGAGAGGGAAATAAGTTCTCTAAAACAAGGCACATTAAGAATATCTACTTATTATACTAAACTAAAAAAATTGTGGGATGACTTCTCTAGTCTAAGTCCTACTCTTATGTGCACTTGTGATGCTTCAAAGGCCATCACTATCAAAGAAAATGCTCACAGACTTGTACAATTTCTAATGGGACTTAATGATGAGTTCGAGCATGTTGTTAACCAAATCATGTTAATGGAGCCCCTACCTACTGTGAATAAGGCTTTTTCTATACTGCAAACTGTTGAGAGACAAAAGGTAGTGAATTCTACTATAAACAGTACACTTAACATAGCAATGCTAGCTAAACAGGTGGGGAAAATAATAACAATTATAGCAAAGGACCTTTTATCAAGAAGGAGGATAAAAACTACGAAAAATGTAAGAAAAATGGGCATACCTTTGAAACTTGCTTCAAAATCTATGGCATCCTTGATTGGTACAAGGAGCTTGCAGCACAAAGGGAAAAAGAGAAGGCAAACATGGCCTAAACAGCTGACAGTCTTGCAGATACCGCACAAGAGCAAAATAAGGAAAAGCCATAGAGTGGACTGTTATCTTCTAGTCTTACTAATTTCATTCATCAAGAGATAAGTAAAGCTATCAAAGGCAAGACTACTGGGGAGCTAAAATATTCAAGGTATCAAAATTATGCAGGTAATGTTACACATTCTGTGAACAAAGCTTTTAATTGTCCTGAGTCTTGGCTTATTGATTCTAGTGCTTCTACATATATGATGATAGACCCAAGTCTTTGCACTAATTATGTGGCTAATAATGATGCCTATAAGCCTATGACCTTACCTGATGGAACAAAGCAGGAAGTTGCTCATATTAGTCAGACACAAATAGGGGATAAAATTTCTCTCAATGAAATACTACACATACCTAATTTCTTCAAGAATTTGTTATCTGTCAATAAACTTACTACTTAGAATGAGGTTGTCGCGGTTTTCCTCTCTAACAAGTTATTTTTGCAGGACCTTCGAACTAATGATGTTATGGGTATTGTCAAGGCAATGAATGGACTGTATAAGCTAAACATAGAGACCTTCCTATCCCTAGATAGCCTAAAAGGTCCTTCTTTAGAGTTTTACAAAGTTGAGAATGTTGCTCTTAATGTTTCAATAACTTTTGATATATGGCATTCTAGACTAGGGCATGTATCCAAGGAAAAATTATAGAACATTAATGAGAAAAAGATTTCTATTCCTAACAAACATGAATGTCAGGTGTGTCAAAATCAGCTTGCAGATTTATTCACAAAGGCTTTGGTTGCACGAGTGTTTTTGGATCTCATTGGAAAGATTGGAGTTATTGGCTTTCAACCGAAACTCCGACTTAACAAGGAAGTGATAAAAGACCCAAAAACATAATGACAAGTTTAGGCAAGATATAGGCCACGATAGCGGGCCTCTATGTTTTTATTTCTTATTAACATTTTTTGTCCTTTTCTTCCTTACCACATAGGTGGTATTGTATATAGTAATAGGTAAATAGTTTTGGTATTATACAGGTAGCCTGGAAGAATTGTTAGTTAGTATTTTTCCTTGATTCTAGGAAGCACAACCAATAGGAAAGGGGTTAGAGGGGTATAAATAATGTCCTAAATATTCAATACAAAATGAATGAAAGATTTCTCTTTCTTCTCCTACTTTTTTCTCTTTCATCTTTCAAATATAACCACTGAATAACAAAATAATAGGAAGTTTTAGTTGAAAGGAGGGTGAAAAACTAAGAGTGAATGGAGAGTTTGGTTGCTAGAAAATGGGAGGTGAAACTTAGACAATAGCGGACAGAACACTATTTTCATCATTTTCTCGTCGTTTTCTAGCTAGTATGGAGGCTATTAGAGCTTATTTGTGGAGATTGGAGAAGGAAATGGAAGGCTATATCACCTAATGCCGATTCAAAGGTGGAATTAAGGCCAAGGAGCACATTAATCGTACAATGTTGTGTATCGTTTTATACTCTCTTTTCAGATTGTGATGTTATTTTGTATGGATTGATTGGATATTTGGATAATGATGGTTTTAACACTCTATTGAATCATTTTTATGACTACCCATTACTAGATCATGAATGTGATATGTATTAGTCGTGTGGAAGATCATTTGTAGCAACTAACGGCACTGAATCGTTAGAAATATTGTAGCTTAAGTTAAATAGTTCGTGCTTTCATGATTATTACTTAAATTGATCTATTTTTCTTAATTGTAATGCTACTGTCCGGATAAACTTAGAGAGCTTGTTCTAAGTTCCCGATAATTAAGGTTAATGAGCACTTCGTAATTAACTAAAACTTAAGGAAATATCGGAATTAATAGATCTTGTTATTAATTTACGATTAATAATCTGAAAGAAGGAGTAAAGACAATAACTCAATGGCATTTTTGAAATTGTGTGTAGTCTAAGATAAAAACAATAAATCGGTGTTCAATTTATTCATCGACTTTATCGTTTGCTACAGTTTAATTTGATTTATTTTCATATATTCAATTTTATTTTGTCTTTAACTTGTTTCAAATTGAAAATCCCCCTATTTGCTTAAACAAATAATTTAGGAAAGTGTTTGATATTAATCTTTATGGGATTGACCTGGACTTATCGCTCTCTATAGTTTAGTTTATCTATTTTTATAGCATTACAATGCATAACCAGGGATATGTCTAACGGCCATGAAAAATTAGTCACGCCTATGACACATACGCAAGGCTATGACATACCAAGTCATGCTCATGAACTTGCCACCTATCTCTCTTATAACCTAGTTTTTTATTACAAAAGCATTGTTTTGTAACAGCGAAAAAGTGTCTAAGAGAGAAGCGATTTTCTTCATTTCTTCTTCAAGTTTTGACATCTGCAAAGGCCATTTATGGCTCTTTCTTAGAAATTGATGGAGGAGATGGAGGGCTAACCTTCCCAATGCTAGTTTGGGGGTGAAGTTGACGCTAAAGAGCACATTTAAGCATATCATCTTTATGTATCATGTTCTTTCCCTCTTTTCGAATTGTTTACATTATCTTATGTTTATTGATTAGGTATTGTGTAAGAATGATCTTGATACTCCATTAGATTGTTTTTCATAAGAACCCATTGCTAGAACTTTGAATACGATATGTAATAGTCGTGTTTGAATTAATTTACGGCAACTAATGATATTATATTATTAGGGATAACGCAACTTAGGTTAAATAATCTGAGCTTGTGTGATTATCGCTTAGATTGGCCTATTTTTCTTACTCGTAAGGCGACTATCCGATTAAACTTAAAGAGTTTATTCTAGGTTATCTGATAGTTATGGTTAATTAATGAGCTCTTGTTGATTAATTGTAACCAAAGGAAAAACCAGGATTAATATAACTTGTTGTTAATTTATGATCGATAGTCCAAAGAGAGATGGGAAGATGATAATGCAATGACATATGTAAAATTGTGCATAAGTTGAGATTAAACTGAAGAACTAGATTTCAAACCATTCATTAATTTTATCACTTTGTTACTGTTTAATTTGAATTGCTTTTATAAATTCAATTTTACTTTATTTTCTAATTTGCATTAAACCAAACTGTAGCACCTGCAGGAGAATATGCAAATGCCACACAAAATAAAACTAAAACATATCAACCATAATAAAGCATTCTCAGAAAGTCAAGCAACATACATTACCTTTCATTAAAATTTATTCTTAAACAGAACATATAAATCATATTATACTTATCTAAATACATGCCATAATTTCAAAAGCTAACCTATATAAAGATTATTACAAATCATTTATGGGATAATACAAACCTTATCCAAAAATATACAAAATGTCTTCTTACATTGAAATACAACTCAACTTAAACATAAACAAAGACTCAAGAACAACAACTTCCAAACTAGAACACATTCTTTTTAGCCATTGTGGTTGTCTTCGTACCAATCTTTAAATCTTCTTATCAGAACCTACACAGAGGTAAAACCACCATGCTAAGCATAAAGCTTAGTGGGGAATAACTAAACATAATGTATAATGGTGACTATTTCTAGCAGTCGTCTAACAATCATATATACAGATTTAGATCATATCACAATAATTTTTAATTGTTCATATTAAAGAGTAATCCAAACGTCATGTCTCATAATGATTCATCAATATAGAACATTCTTGCATCAGAACAAAACTCATAAATATCAGAACAGAATGTACAAGTATCATAATTGAATATCAAAATAGGATATAATCCTTTCATATCAAAAATATGACTTGTATCAGATCAGAATATGTTTTGTATCAAATCAGATCTTCTTTTGTATTAGATCAGAACTTGTTTATATCAAAACTGAACATATATCAGACTACAAAATAAGTTAGCCTGCTAATCTTTTTTACAGAAGTGGGTAATGGGACTAGAATAGGAGATACCTATGATTGGTATCACAGAACAGGAGAGACTTATGTCTCAATAATAGGAGACACCAAAATGCCAATATCAGGAGACACCTTAGTGTCACAGTAGTAGCTGTAAACCCTTCTAGGCATGCCTATTTACCCATGAATAGGACTTGGGAGTTTTAAAACAAAACATGTCATATTTCAGAATTTTTATGCAAAGATATATTGCAAAACATATGACTTTATCCCATTTTGTTCAACTTGAACATATTCATTCACATTCAGTCAACTCAATATGCCTTATAAACATAAGCATTTGTATCAATACAATAATGAAACATTAAGTCATTACATATTACATATAATCACCCAAGTTCCCAAATCACAATCATTTATAACTAACACATTAATCTTGTTCTTTAAATCACATTAACATTCATAAATAAAGTTCATTCCTTTAACAACTTATAAGTTCCAAAATTAGGTACATTGTTATCAAGTAACACCTTTCTTATGGTATTACTTCAATTAAAAATCCAAATCTTATTTAACCTTCAATTAAACTACTCCACATTAAACCAGGTTCATTTTACACCTTAATTAAGTCCAATTACTCTATTATAAAGTATCGTAACCTTATACAGTCCAATAATTGCCCAAAACCAAACTTTTCCCTTCCTAAGTACTTCCCACGATCATGCGAATGAACCTTAACCTTATATAGTCTAACAATTACCCAAAACCAAACTTTTCCCTTCCTAAGTACTTCCCATGACCATGGGAATGAACCTTATAAATCCCACAATCGAGGGATGAGTGAACTGAAGGTTCACTCACCCAAAGCTTCCAATTTGTTTCCAAAACTTGACATCTTCATTTCCATTTGACACACCTTTACTAAAGTCCATCAATTTCACTTCAATTCTACCTTATTCATACTTCAATACCTCATCAAATTCATGTCCAAACAAATTCAAAAATCATTCATAAGGAAGCTCACAATCCATGATCTTTCAAGCTTAAAAATCCAAAGCGAAAGCTATCAAACAACTATCATGTTCCAGACCTCAATTCATCATCAATTCGATACATATTCTATCCATTTCAAACATCACATAATTCATAACACAACATGCTATCAAGTTTAGAATTCCCTTATTTGTTTAGCTTCAAGTTCTTACTTCAAAGAACCAACTAATTTAGCCCTTCTAAGCAATCAGCAGACATTTAAGATCAAGGTGCAAATTTTAACAGCAATAAGACAAAAACATAGAAAATAGCATAACCTACTTCTTGATACAGTAACTTACAAAGATGTCAAGAGAAGATGATCCAAAATCAAGCAAAATTCTAGAAGTTGAGAAGGAGTAAGAGATTTTGGTGAAGAGTAAGGCAAGAATGAAAGGTATAGAAATTTCCCTTCAATGGCTTAACACATATACTGCTAGGTGTTACTCTCACCACAAGGCATATGTCTCCTTTGCATGTATCACATATGTCCTATATTTAAGCTACAAATTGTCACACTTCCATTAAGTAATTTGTCACTTAATGAATGTTGTCAAATGTCATAACTCAATTAGACCACTTGTCACTCAACCAATGTTTTCAAATGTCAATGCATTAGCTATGCCAAATGTCACTAACTCATAAGCTTGCTCATCCAATTTTCCATGTACCAACTTATCTTGCCACTTAACCTTTTTCTAATCCAAATATACATTTTAATACCTCACTTCTCTAACGGTAACAATAAATTCCAAATCACTAAGTACGATCCATTAAACCAAAATTTAAGGCTAAACCAAATTCAATACATATATAACTTACAATCATGTCACAATTTTAACACCTATCATGTATACCTTCATGAACATGTAATATTTCAAGTAGGGTATAATTTGGGGCCTTACACAAACCCCCTTATTTTACATATACTTATAATTTAGGAAAGCAATTGGATTTAATCTCTATAGGATCGACCTAAACTCACCACTACTATAGCACCCCACCCCCGTAAGACCCGAACTCAACATCGATGGGTGATATCCGAGTCCGTGCCCGACGAGGGTGGTGTACTAGAATACTCAATCAGTCAAATCTCATTTGCAAAGTCTTTTTTTCTTTTCTTTTTAAAACAATGCACACTTTTGCGGAAAAATTAATAATCAATTCGGGCCTGTTTCAATCATAAACTTTTTCAATCACATATATATGATAATTGCACTCAAAATTCTGTTTCATTTATAACCCATATTCCATTTTGGAAAACTTATTACAAAATAAGTTAAATCAATAATCATAATGCAGAAATCTCAGAATACATCCTTTCATACAAAAATTAATGAAAATAAAGATGCAGACACGAACTGATCCTAACTTCTATCTTTTCCATTGCATGCAATAGGTAAACTCCCGTTTGTCTAACGAGGTACTCTTTTGAGCCTGAAAAATATTTGCAAATTTTGGGTGAGTTTTGCAAACTCAGTGAGTGACCATCATCGATGGCTCACCCAGTCACATAACACATAATTCACGTTCACATCAATGCAATTTAATCATTCATATTATACATATGCAGTGTACATGAGACCCACTTTCCATTTATTATTTTGTTGTGACCGAGTGCCTAAACTGTCCCTTAAAGGGCTCATTAATAACTGTCCCATATAGGGCTCATTAATCGTTGAGCTTGAGGCTCTGAATCACTTTTGAGCTCGAGGCTCATTTTCACTCGTTGAGCTTTAAGCTCTGATCGGTGGTTACTCTA
>JANSVA010000006.1:11420251-11453467 GCA_025504915.1 Erythroxylum reticulatum
GATCCAACAAGCGATAAGTTAATTGCTTCCATGTTCAGCCTCCAATTCTAGTAAACATTAGGGTGTACAGGGACAATGAAGATCCAACAAGCGATAAGTTAATTGCTTCCATGTTCAGCCTCCAATTCTAGTAAACATTAGGGTGTACAGGGACAATTTTAGGGGGTGATTGTTTCCATTTTTATTTTTGATTTTGTTGTTTTTGTTTTCAAATTCAATAAAAAAATCTTGTTTATTTGAATTTTGGTTTTGATTTCTTCTTGTTTTCAAAATTTACGGAAACTATAAAAAGTTATTTTTTATTTTTGTTTTTTAATATTACGGTTTACTATTATTTAATTATTTAGTTTTTAATAAAAATTATGCATAAGTTAATTCAACAATATATTTATATATTTAATAAATTAAAATTAATTATCAATAAAATGATGAATAATTTTATTTTATTTTTTATAATTAAATTATATATAATTAAATTTAAAATATATAAATATTCAAATAAAATTTGATTTAATAATTAAAATATATTTCAATTAAATATTAATTTATAAATAAAATTTTAATTTATAAATTATTTATCTTATTAAAATAACATAATTTTATTAATAATTTGTTAATAAATATTATATAAGAAATTAAATAAATATATTTATTTAATAAGTTTTATCTAAAATATAATCATTATAAGTGATAAAAATACAACTAGATTAACATTAATAACTAAACAAATTTTTATTTTAATTAAAAAAACAGAAACAACAAATTAAAAGCTGAAAATAAAAACTATATATATAAAAAGAAAGAAATGAAACCAAACATCTTTAACTGTCAAATAAAGTAGCACTCGCCGTCAACATTCCTTTCTTGATTAAATGGAACTCAATGTTGTTTATCAACCTAAGACTAGAGCTTTTGATTAACTTGTTCCCACAAGACTTCTAAACTTTTGAGCATTGAGCTTTATCTGACATTCTAACCCAATGACAACAGTTACTTTTTAACATCGCATAAAGCCAACGCAACCAACCCCATCCTCATTGTAGTGACTGACAACTAGCAAGACTTCATCTTCTGGCCTCTCCTCAGACGCCTTCTCATTGTCAGTACTCATGAGACCACAATGTCATTCTGTCTTCACCTTAACTATTATACTCACTGCACTCATCATCTTCCGAGTTGACTCAACTCAGCCTCCGTTCTCGTGTGATCCTTCGGACCCGTCAACCAGTTCTTACCTATTTTGCAAACCAACACTTCCCATCAGCCAGAGAGCTAGGGACCTTGTCTCTAGACTCACATTGGACGAGAAGATTTCCCAACTTGGAAACTCAGCCCCACCGATCCCAAGACTCGGTATTCCCGGTTACGAATGGTGGTCTGAAGCTCTGCATGGTGTTGCCAATGTAGGCCGTGGCATTCATTTCTATGGTCTTATTAAGGCTGCCACTAGCTTTCCTCAGGTCATTCTCACTGCTGCTTCTTTTGATGCCTATGAATGGTATCGCATTGGTCAGGTGAGTAACTCATCGAAAGCTTTCCCCTTTAATCGCTTCACTCACTTGCCTCTGCTTTTTATCGTTAGTTTTGTTGATGATTTAGCACAATTAATAATCTATCGAATTTTTTAAGGTGATTGGAATAGAAGCTAGAGCAATGTACAATGCAGGGCAAGCAAGTGGCATGACATTTTGGGCACCAAACATTAACATATTTCGAGACCCAAGATGGGGTAGAGGGCAGGAGACTCCTGGAGAAGATCCATTTATGACAGGGAAATATGCAGTTTCTTATGTTAGAGGGGTTCAAGGAGATTCCTTTGAAGGAGGGAAGCTTCGTGGGCATCTTCAAGCTTCAGCTTGTTGCAAGCATTTTACCGCTTATGATTTGGACAACTGGAAGGGTATTAATCGCTATGTGTTCGATGCTCGCGTAAGTTCGGCCTTATCTTGATAATGTCGCTTTGCTTTTGTTTTCGGTCCGTTTGTCAGTTGTCAGTTCATTGCTTCTCTTTTGGTATGGTTGCTTCTAGAAAAGTTATTCCAGGTTTAATCAATTACAAACACTCTACCTGCATGAAATCCTGATAACAATGGTCCAAGATAGTATTGTAAGTTTATCCCTTATGGATTGAAGGGAAAAAAAAAGAAACAATAAATTATTATATCGCGACTTATGAGAAAAAGGAAAGGGGTTCAGCTGCAGACTGCTGTAGTTCTTATGCAATTAGTTGGCGGTAACTTTTTGTTATCAATGACACCACGGTTAGTTGCCTGTTTTGTTTTCTACATTAGGTGACTGCGCAAGATCTGGCAGATACTTATCAGCCACCGTTCCGGAGTTGCGTGGAACAAGGTAGAGCCAGCGGAATCATGTGTGCGTACAACAGAGTTAATGGAGTCCCAAGTTGTGCAGATTTCAATCTTCTAACAAGAACTGCTAGAGGGCAATGGTCCTTTCATGGGTATAAAAAGTGCAATAATTTGCTTTTGCTTTGGTAAAGTGTGCAATTATTGGTTAGGTTGATTTCATCTGTCACAATAATCAGGTACGTCACTTCAGACTGTGATGCAGTTTCCATCATCTATGATAATCAAGGATATGCTAAATCACCAGAGGATGCTGTATCTGACGTGCTTAAAGCGGGTATGGGACCCTTACCTATTGATCTTTTTGTCTGTGTCATAAAGTGGACATGTGCTTATGTTCATGCACGGAAGCTTGGATCAAAATAAGTTTTTCCTTTGCTCGTACAAGCTTTCCGTGACTCCATTGAATTTTTGGACCATCTTGATAATATGGGTCCATCTATCAACTAGAGGCTGTTGTTTTTCAAGAAAGTTGACAGTTTTAGCAATTGGTCCATCATTTCATTATCCTGGCCGCCTAACTGGACTATTCTTCCCTGAATTTTTCCTAGGATTCTGCAGATGGTGGCAGTGTTTAATTTTATTATTGCAACAATGTAATACATTTAACTAAGCAGTTAATGGCCACTATCAATCACTTCTAAGGGAAAAACATGACTTCTAAATTCTTAAATTCAATATACCCACTAGGAAGCTTTATGCGTCTCTTGGGAAAACGGTTCGATAACAGAACAAAGATATATTCGCAGGGTTGAATGTTTTTCCAAATTGGTGTTACTATTTCATGCACGTCTAAGATGCATGTCCGGTAATAATTTTCACGATTCTTGCACTTTGTTGAACGAATGTATGCAGGCATGGATGTCAATTGTGGATCATACTTGCAGAAACACAGCAAAGCAGCAGTTGAGCAGAAAAAACTTCCAGAATCTGAAATAGACCGAGCCCTTCACAACCTCTTCTCTTTAAGAATGAGGTTAGGACTTTTTAATGGAAATCCAACAACACTGCCTTTTGGAGACATAGGGCCAGACAGGATCTGTTCCAAAGAGCATCAAATACTAGCTCTTGAAGTTGCTCGTAATGGCATTGTGCTTTTAAAGAATTCTGCAAGACTCCTCCCGCTTATGAAGCTAAAAACCAAGTCTCTGGCTGTTATTGGTCCTAATGCCAATTCTGCACAAACACTATTGGGGAACTACGCTGGTACTCCATGCAAATCTGTGACACCCTTACAAGCATTGCAGAGCTACATTAAGGATACTAGATTTCTTCCAGGCTGTGAAACAGTACAGTGCTCCTCAGCGTCAGTTGACAGTGCAGTAGATATAGCAAAGGAGGTAGATTATGTGGTATTGATAATGGGATTGGACCAAACTCAGGAAAGGGAAGAGCTTGATCGTGTAGACTTGATGCTGCCCGGGAGGCAGCAAGAACTTATCACCAGTGTTGCAAAAGCTGCAAAGAATCCTGTTATTCTAGTGCTTCTTTGTGGAGGTCCGGTAGATGTTTCATTTGCCAAATACAACAGAAATATTGGAAGCATTATCTGGGCTGGTTATCCGGGTGAAGCTGGTGGAATTGCTCTTGCAGAAATTATCTTTGGTGACCATAATCCAGGTGAATTCATCACCATAGTTTCCATGATCTCAAGCTTTCTCTTTCGTTTATTATTTTTTATAATGGTCTAGAACTGAAGAGATGGTTGTGTAGGAGGACGATTACCAATGTCTTGGTACCCCCAAGAATATGTCAAGGTACCAATGACAGACATGGGGATGCGACCTGACTCATCCTCGGGATATCCTGGCCGCACATACAGATTCTACAAAGGAAAAATCCTTTTCGAGTTTGGTTATGGTCTGAGCTATTCAATGTATTCATACGAGCTCAAGTACGTTAGCCAAAACAGACTGTACTTGAATCAGTCCTCAAGACCGCACAAAATTGGAAGCTCAGATTCTGTGCGTTACATTCTGGTTTCTGAACTAGGAACAAATTTTTGTGAACAAAGCCAGTTCTCAGTAAGAGTTGGAGTAGAGAACCACGGGGAGATGGCTGGAAAGCATCCAATCTTGCTATTCATGAGGCAGGAGAGGCATGGGAACGGTAGGCCAAGGAAACAATTGATTGGATTCCAAAGCGTGATACTAAGTGCAGGGGAAAAGGCTGAAATTGAATTCAAACTGAGTCCTTGTGAGCACTTTAGTAGAGTTAATGAAGATGGTTTGATGGTATTGGAAGAAGGAACGCATTTCTTGACGGTAGGAGGTGACAAGTATCCAGTTTCCATCCTGATATGACTTGGCAATATCCTTTCTAACGTCGTCCTGCCACATCCCTTTGCCAATTATCCTTAGGTGGCCACTCTATTTATGTATAGTGTTTCATGAAAATATAACCAGATGTCTGATGACTGGGGAACATTTGGCAATTGATGCAAATTGATGCATGTAAGCTTGAAATGATAACAACATATATGCAAAATGGCTTGTTCAAATGTTGATTTATGAAACTCAATGACATGCCTTCCGAAATTATGAGCTCCTATGTACTAAACCTCCGTCGCATGCTCCAAGTCGCAAGACATTGGTCATTTCCGTTTTAGACAGATTCTACCGACACAAGTCGAAGGCATAAAATATGAAATGCAGAATATGGTTTTACAAGAAAAGGGAGTACCTTAATAATGCATCCAATAAACAATTCAAAATTGATGTAGTGATCAGACACCACATGCACTGGATGGACATGGCAGCGACTAATTTGGACTTATGTTGGCTAGAGAAGCAAAATGACAAGAGATTTATCAATTGAATGGGCATAGCTAACTCCTATTTAACTGGCAAGAAATGTCCCACTCAGCTTGCTTCCAAGCCTTTTATGTAAAAAACTAACTAAAACATCGTATGCCAAAAGCATACGTCCATTGTTCACTACAAAGCAATCCTCTGACTCTGTAGACGTTGTTTTTCTAGCTGTGACATCTGAGGTCCATTACAGACCCGATCAGGTGGACTATTAGACTTATGACTTAATCATATTTTTCATCAACCATTCGTAGCTATAGATGCTCCTTCAAAAACAAAACTCTTCTTGTCGTTGGTGAGCTCTCCGCCAGTTTCTTCCCGACAAAGGCCAAAAAAGATGAGAGTTGCAAACCTCTGTTCCATAGCTCTTCTTCACTTCACATCTGTGCTTCTTTTGATTGAGTCAACTCGTCCACCATATGCTTGTGACTCCTCTAACCCATCAACAAGTTCCTACCCTTTTTGCCAGACATCATTACCTATAAGCCAAAGGGTCCAAGACCTCGTATCTAGACTCACCTTGGACGAGAAGGTCTCCCAACTCGTTAACTCGGCCACTGCCATCCCCAGACTTGACATTCCTGGCTACCAATGGTGGTCTGAAGCTTTGCATGGTATTGCATTCGTACAAAACGTTAGCTATGGCATCAGCTTCAATGAAACCATACGGTCTGCTACAAGCTTCCCTCAAGTCATTCTCACTGCTGCTTCTTTTGATCCTACTCTTTGGTACCGCATTGCTCAAGTTAGTAAGAACGAGGATTAATATATGTTTAAATGTTTTATGTATTGAGTGCATATAAAGTGTTAATATATGTAACTGTTGTCTGTGAATGTGATGGTGAAGGCGATTGGAAAAGAAGCCAGAGGCCTGTATAATGCAGGACAAGCTACTGGCATGACGTTCTGGGCACCGAATATTAACATATTTAGAGACCCCAGATGGGGAAGAGGACAAGAGACGCCTGGAGAAGATCCATCAATGACAGGGAAGTATGCTGTGTCATATGTACGAGGAATCCAAGGTGGTTCTTTTGAAGGAGGGAAGCTTGGCGACCATCTACAAGCTTCAGCTTGCTGCAAGCATTTCACTGCTTACGATTTGGATAATTGGAATGGAATTAGTCGCTTTACTTTCGATGCTAAAGTAAGTGGGTTGACTATTGATTGTCTCTTTGCTTTCAGCTTCTCAGAGTTGTAATGTTACAGCTAAGCTAGTCATTTTATTAGTTCAAGTGCTCAGATATGTTTGAATTGTTTTTTTTTTTTGTCTTCAGAAAAGACCATACTGATGGCTTTCTTATCTGCCTATTTCCATTCCTCTCCTCGACCTTGAATTTATCTTAAAAAGGACACGAAGGAATTGAGTATTACTACATCAATTAAACGACACGTACTTCTCAATCTCAAAACTACAAGTGTCCTCATTGTTCAACTTTCGTTTTATCCTACGCCCTCCTTTACACTCAGCTTCTCTTCAATTTTTCCTTAATCGACATATTTGATTGTACTAATGGAATCTACCTTCGTTAACATACCAATAAGGGAAAGAAGAATAACAGAGCATGTTAATTTTGCTTTCACGAATAAATTTAGTTCTCTGTTTACATATAAGAGTATTTCCTTTCGTCTATTATATGCCAACTCCATTTTTCTTCTGTTGTCCATCAGGTGACAGCGCAGGACTTGGCAGACACATACCAGCCTCCGTTTCAGAAATGTATACAAGAAGGAAGCGCCAGCGGAATAATGTGTGCCTATAATCGCGTTAATGGAGTCCCAAACTGTGCAGACTACAATCTCTTGTCTAAGACGGCCAGAGGGCAATGGGGATTCAATGGGTACGTTTTCTCAAATGATTATAAATTTAGAAAGGAAAAAAAAAAAAAAGCTACAGGTAGAGGTAAGACATCATGTGTTTCCTGGTTAATTTATCAGGTATATTACATCAGACTGCGATGCTGTTTCCATTATTCATGACAAGCAAGGATATGCAAAAACACCTGAGGATGCAGTGGCCGACGTGCTTAAAGCAGGTGGTGTGTTTCCTTGTGTGCATATGGCACATAACAAGTAGCAAACTATATCTCTTGGGTGATATGTAATTGTTTGGATTTAATATATTACAGGAATGGATGTGAACTGCGGCGATTTCTTAAAGAGCCACACCAAATCAGCAGTAGAAAAGAAGAAGCTGCCTGAATCTGAATTAGACAGAGCCCTTCACAATCTCTTCTCGGTCAGGATGAGGTTAGGCCTATTCAACGGCGATCCAGCGAAACTGCTTTATGGAAGCATTGCTGCAGACGAAGTCTGTTCAAAAGAACATCAAGCTTTAGCCCTCGAAGCAGCTCTTGATGGCATTGTACTGCTAAAGAACTCTGACAGGCTTCTCCCTCTTACAAAATCAAAATTCTTGTCCCTCGCTGTTATAGGTCCCAACGCTGATGTTCCCAAGACCCTTGTCGGAAACTATGCAGGTCCACCCTGCAAAACAGTTACTCCACTGCTAGGATTGAAGAATTATGTCAAGAACATAAAATATCATCCAGGTTGCACCACAGTTGCGTGTTCTTCGGCTTTGATCGATGAAGCAGTGACAATAGCCAAAGGAGCAGACCAGGTGGTGTTGGTTATGGGACTGGACCTAACTCAAGAGAGGGAAGACTTTGACCGTGTGAACTTGACCCTACCAGGGGAACAGCAAAAGCTTGTAAAAAGCGTTGCAAGAACTGCAAAGAAACCTGTGGTTCTGGTGCTTCTCTGTGGAGGCCCAGTTGACGTGTCTTTTGCTAAAGATGATCCTAAAATAGGAAGCATTTTGTGGGCTGGATATCCAGGTGAAGCTGGAGGACTTGCACTTGCAGAAATTATATTTGGTGATCACAACCCAGGTGAACTGAATCACAATGCTTCTGTACTTCCTTAGATCCATCCTTAGCAAAGAAGAGGAATTTATACTCTTGATTATATTCTTGCCCACTTACTGTATTTGCTGCAATGCAGGAGGGAGATTACCAGTGACATGGTACCCACAAGAGTTCACCAAAGTACCAATGTCAGACATGAGGATGCGGCCTGAACCAAGGTCAGGCTATCCTGGTCGCACGTACAGATTCTATGAAGGGAAAAAAGTTTTTGAATTCGGTTACGGTCTAAGTTACTCCAACTACTCTTATAAGCTCATATCTGTTACAAACAAGAAGCTTTACTTAAGATCATCACAAACTGAAACTGTAAAGAACTCAAATTCCATAGGCTACATATCAGTTTCAGAGTTGGGTAAAGACATCTGTGAAAGGAACAAGTTCACGGTCACTGTTAATGTTGCAAACGATGGAGAGGTGGCTGGTAAGCATCCAGTTTTGCTTTTTGTAAGGCCAGCAAAATTG
This sequence comes from Erythroxylum reticulatum, assembly GCA_025504915.1. Classification (NCBI taxonomy): domain Eukaryota; kingdom Viridiplantae; phylum Streptophyta; class Magnoliopsida; order Malpighiales; family Erythroxylaceae; genus Erythroxylum; species Erythroxylum reticulatum. Next base: position 11,428,820 of record JANSVA010000006.1, read on the forward strand.
GGGGCTGGAGGGCCACTTAAAAAGTTAGTAGGGTTTCAGACTCTGCACCTGAAAGCCAAGGAGGAAGCCGTAATTGAATATAAGATGAACCCTTGCGAACATCTTAGCAGTGCTGATGAATGTGGTACAGTGGTGGTTGAAGCAGGAACACAACTCCTGCTCGTCGGCGATGAAAAGTACCCAATCACTATCATTCTCTGATAAGAAGGTTGAACGAATGTATGAGGCTTTGAACGATAAACCCTTCTGATAGATACTTTATTCCATTAATGGCTAATAACTTTCTTTTTCTATAGTACTTGGTTATTCCGAATACTCATGCCACTTCTGATATTAGGTTGATTCCAAAGTCAAAAACTCAATGTCCAATTCAATGTATGTGCGTACAGGTATGCCGAGTCGTACCAAGGTTCAAAGATGAGTTACATCTCAACATAGAAACGTCTTTGAATGGATGTATACTGTTTTAAGTCCTTTGACAGTAAGAAATCAGTCTGGCTCGTTTTGATACATTATAGACTACTACACTTTATTTCATGAAGAAAAATGAAAACTGCTGCTTTCTGGATGTAATTGAATAGTGCACAAAAAATGATACATTCACCTCTCATTGTCATAAACATTTCAAATTAGTATTTACTACAATCCACAAAGTCAGTAAGAGACCCAGAAGAGAACTGTACGCTATTAATACATGAGATTCCCTGGCAAGAGAGCAGTAGCTAATACTCGACGAATTTCTATCACCTCTGAACGTGGCAACAACAAAACCAGGGTCATCCCTTACTTTCCAGGTCATTGTTGGAACAGTTACCTCACGTGTGCCATCAGAGTGAGTATGATCACAAAATTGATGCGTGTGTGCACTAAATACAATCCTACAAATCAAGGATAATTCAATATTGATCAACTTACAAATAAAGGAAGAATATCATAGCAATTAATATATTTAAACTAAAGGCTTAGAAGTCAACCACAATGTGGATCAGGTGCTGCTTTCATAAATAAGATCGATTAAATAACATAAGCAAGTGAATAAAGATTCCAAGTCAGGTGCTCCTTTTGTAAATAAGTAAGTTTAACTGACATAAATGAGTGAAAATTGAATCCAAATCAGGCATTCCTTTATGGGTAAGATTAATTGACATAGCATAGGGATTAAATGGCAAAGGAAAAAATCATACAGAAATGTTATTTGAGGTTTCTAGTGACACAAAAATTACCTTGGCTTAAGAGCTTGAAAGATGTATTCGGTAGAATTTGGTGGGATAGAATGAGATAACTCATAGGGCCCAGTGTCTGTAAACTCCCTGTAGTGAATTGGAAAGTAACTTTAGGAAGCAGATTCTAGTAATATCAGTAACAGCAGATTCAAGAGGAAAGAAGAGACCAATGAACCAACAACATTTCCCAGGAAGAATAAAGTCAATAAGCAGAAACATAGACAAGCTTTTGTTCAAATTCTTTCAAGAAAGTACCACTTTCAATCCAACATATTTTGCTCAAGATCAAGCATTCTTATGCTTAAAAGAAAAACTGAAATGCACTGTAGATTCACGACAACATTTTGGAACTCTTTAAGGACCCAATATTAAAGCAGGTCACCTAGTAGGACGCTTTAAGCTCCCCATCTACAAGGAGACAAAACGACCAACCATGATTATATGGTCGCCAGAAGCCATAAACAATGTAGTCAAATTAATAATATGCATATTATCCATGAAAATCAATAAGAATTAAGGTACAAATTTAAGAAGCAAACTACACCTTTTTTCACGTGCTTCAGAACCATGTTCAAACAGGTTCTTAGGAGCTTTCTTGGAAATGATTTCTTGACAAGTATTGTTAGTGAAGTGGTGCAAGGGCAGGTGAAGTAGGAGAACAGGACCAGAACCAGATGAAAGCTCACCACCTCTCCACTGAAAATTTTCAGACATATCCTCAAATTTTCCAAAACCATCTTTAAGTTCACCAAAGTCATCAATTGATTCGAATGCACGTTCTACATCCATTCTTAGATCTGTGCTTTCTGTCTCTATCACCCTTTCAACACTAAAACGCAACTTATTGATGCTACAAAGCAAAGCAACAGAATTGAGCGAGACAAAGCTAACATTACTAATCTCAAAGGCACCACACCCAGCCGAATCCAATCCTGGAAAATTCCTAGCCAGCCAATGAACAGATTTCACATCAAGTTCATTGCATTGTCCAACATCCCTGTCACCGAGAACAACATGCAAAGGAAGCTCGAGAAATGGACCCAACATTCTATGGAACTGATGAAGCACGGAAACCCATTTGGTTTTGGACAACTTTGATCCTTTGGCTGAAAAGTCTCCCAGAACTAGCAGCATATCAGGCTTCAAAGTGTAAAATGATTTCTGCCTCATTCAGCACCAACTTACAGATGGTCAGTGAAAGGAGAATAACAAGGGACATCACTCAGAACAGTAGGTTCTGAAAAATTTAAACCTCCACCTGACCTCAGCCCCCTACCTCGCTCCCAAAAGAGAGAAAAAAGCGTAAAAACACACGCACAAAAGAATTGACTAGAGAGCTTCATTACGGGCTTCTCATTTATATATCACTATGCAACTCAAATCTTATAGGGTCTTACAAACTACCAGTACTGTGTAATGGGTCATCATTTGTGAAAGTTATCCGACTCCATCTCCTCCTACATTTAAGCTTTCTTCAATCTTGTTTTAAAAAAAAAACCAAACTTATCGAGTTTAACAATACAAGCACGTAACTACCATCCAACCAAATAAATTGAACGCACTCATGAAACAACTAAACTTACCTTGAAGAACTTGGACATGTAATAGTCTCTAAAATAGAAATTAAAAAATCCAGTTTCCGGCCCCAAAAGCAGCAAATCAGCGACCATCATCACTTTCAAGTCCTGTGATTCATGGGCACTTCCTGCATCGTAGTGGTCGGGTGCACCCAAGCTGCTGGGTACTATGCTGCAAGAAGGAAAAGAAACCCATTCCTCGAACACGACGAAAAGTACGAAAATGGCGAGAGGCAAAAGCGGCTTCCACGTCGGTAGGACCATTGTATGGCGTCGTTGATGCATTATTCTTGTCACTGTGAACTACTATCGTTCATCGCTGTGTTTGTGTCGGTCTCCATCCCTTCGAGTCCGAACACAAACCCAACAGGCAGACTTTCAGTTTCCGGTACTGTCCGTATGCATCAAGGTTTGCGTTCGTAATTCGTACTTATTTTCTTAGGGCGTTTTTTTTAAAAAAAAATTAGTAATTTTTAAAATTTTTGTTTTTAGTTTTGATTTTTTTTTAATTTTCAAAAATTATAAAACTTATTTTTTTCTTATGATTTATTATTATTTAAATATATATTATTTAATTTTTAATAAAAATTATGAATAAAGTAATTTAACATTATATTTATATATTTAATAAATCAAAATTAATTATCAATAAAATTCAGAATTATTTTATTTTATTTTTATAATTAAATTTAAAACATATAAATATTCAAATAAGATTTGATTTAATAATTAAATTATATTTCAATTAAATATTAATTTATAAATAAAATTTTAATTTATAAAATATTTATCTTATTAAAGTAACATAATTTTATTAATAATTTTAATAAATATTATATAAGAGATTAAATAAATTTAATTAATTAATAGGTTTTATCTAAATGTAATTATTATTAGTTATAAAAATGCAACTACATTAATATTAATAATTAAATGTATTTTTATTTTTATTTTAAAAAATAGAAACAAAAAATTAAAAATTACCTAAAAATACTGAAAGAGAACCAAATTAAGGAAGTTTTAAGTTTTTCTCTATTTTTATTTTCGCTTGCTAAGGCCCAGCCCATATAACACTGCTTTTTCTTCATAATCAAACTTCTTTCGTGGAAATTAAATTGTAATTGGTCGTGTCCGTCCCAAAGACCTAGGTTGCTCCAAAATAACGTTAGAATAGAGTATTCGGGAAAGAACGATTTTATATGTTTAAAATGAATACTTTGTGTACAGTTTTACTCATTTAAATCTTTTTATTATTTTAAATTATTTAAAAATATGCTAAACAACTTTGAAATGTTTAAACATTATTTTTTATCAAATATATTTTGAATTAAAAATAAAATAATTATGTAAAATTAAATGTGGAGCATCCTTTATCCAACATTATAATTGTGGGATGGATTCCTGTAATTCTAATTCCATAAATAAATAAATAATTCTATGTCTAAATTTTAGAGTTTATTTAATGACCTCGTCATGCATTTATCTTTTAAAAAACTCTTTATAAATATATTTATAATCTCTTTTTATATCTTATATGACATGAACACTTTCAATCTTTTTATACGTATATAGAAAAGCTAACAAGATTGATATTTTCTGTGTAAAACTGAAATTGAAGTTTACATTATTATAGCTCCATAATTCGAACACTTAATAAGTTGAAATGCAGTGATAATAGTTGATTAATGAACATAACATTTAGATACATCAAGCAAGGTCATTTACATTTCATCCAAAAACAAAAACAAAACATATAAAAGATAATCTAAACATGATTTTGTTTCTTTTTATTAAAAAAAATGTTATTAACATTCCTATATAGAGTTGAAATAACCTAGTTTCTCCAGGCTTAAGTTTGTCAAGCTACACATGGGACAATGCCCTCGAGGCTGGAGTTCTGAACAAATATAAACTCAGCCTGAGTGCAAAGAAACATATCAACATAAGGTATTAATTTAGGGTATGTTTAGTAGGATGATTAGTAATAAAATGGAATAAAATATAATATTATTCTATCGTTTAGAAGGAAAGTTTCCAATTGAATGAAATAGGATGGAAGAGGGATGTTTCATGTTATATCATATTCCATGTAAAAATGAGTTATCTCCGATTTGGGGAGTTTAGGAAGAAATATAAAATGATAAATATATACAATCTAATATATCATCAATAATTTTTTTTATAATACCAATTCTACCATTAACCCTAATAACAAGGAGCAAGATAATGCATCTCATTATGTTAAGGGTATAATAGTCATTCATTATTATTATATGTACATTATATTTAACTCCGTTTATCTTCCAAACAAAATTTCACTATATTACATTATGAACCATTCCATCCCTTCCAAACAATAATTTTCTAATATTATATCCATTTACATTCCATTCTATTATAAATCATTCCATTTTATTAAAAACCTTATGTCCAATTAAACATAGCGTTAGTCATCTTAATGGTACATGCTCCTGACTATCTTAAATATTCATTGAATTATTATATTTTAGTGACAACAATATTACTAAAAGATACTAAACTTTTCCACAATTTATGTAACTTTAAAAACAATCTTTTAATCTTTGAAATTTTAGAAAATTTTCTTGATATTTTTTATTTTCTAAAAAATATCACATATCTAGCATTTATGTTAAAAAGTAACAGTGAAACACACATGACATAAATATCATACATAGACTAATCAAATATTATTGACATGATTATTCAACTCAAGTTTTAAACTTCACTCAATTAATTAAACATGACTAAAATTACTAAGTTATTATTCTCCTAACTTTTTGGTCTGAGTAAACTTCAATTTATTCGATTTGAGTTTAAAACATAGATTAATTGATCAGAATAGTAATATTTAATTGGTCCATATATGATGTCATTTCACATATTTTTCATTTTTATTTTACAAAAATTTAAGAGATGGCTTTTTCTAAAAAAATTGAAAATTATAAAAGGGTTTTAAATATTTTGAATATTAAGAAAAATTTTCAAAATTGGTTTACCTAATAATAACTTGGTATTACTTCTTGATTAGAATTTTAACCTTTTATTTTGTTTTATTTTGTTTTATTTTTTGTGCTAACAGTATTCTAGAGATGGATGAAAATAATAATCATAATCAATCAGTGATATACTTTTGTAAAGTTTAGTTTTCATATTTATGCTTACAAAAGTTGGATTTTAAAAGGATATTAGATAAATGAGTGCCACGACAAAATTGTTAGGTAGTTTAGTCATATGCCTAATATTTATTTTGTTTGCTTCACTTACCAACCCTTTTGTTAGAAAATTGGGGCAGGATCTGATCCCATTGACAGTAAAATAGTTACAAAATTTTTTATTTTGATTTCCCAAAAGTCAAGATCAGCTATATTCTATAAAATTATTAACACCTAAATTATAATAAAGCGTGAATCTTAATTTGTACCTATTTCAGAGCCTGATCTTTTCTTATTGTTTCCCTCGAATCATCTCTAAAATCGAATAATCTTAATCATCATAGCTGTACAAGTATCTAACCTTTAACGATATCCGTAGAATTTATTGCGACAACTTTATTATTGCAAAGAGCGTTAGACAAAGAGTTCCAACTACTCTAGAGTCTAAGCATATTTATAATAGGTTTTGGAAATTTTAGTAATTTAATTAAAATAAAATTATAAGTTTAATTAAAATTTAATTAGAAGTACAACTAATTCTAATTAAATACCAATTATATTCAAATAAGACACAATATCTTATATTAATCTTTATTTATTAAATATTATATCTTAAAGTTTCTCAAACTTTATAATCAAAGTCTAACTTGATTTAAACATTTTTTCTTTTTTCAATCCGTTCTTTATGTATGACCTATTATATTCCCAAATATGTTGACAATAGATATAAATTATAATTTTAAATCATATTTAGGCTTAGATAAATTAAACTCTTTTAATTTATCTTTAATTCTCTAAATAAACAATTTATATTTAGAAATCAAGATTAGTGTCTAGCGAAACATCATAACCACCTTTTAGGAATGTCAAAGTAGTTTTAACTAAACTAACCTTTTGTGCATGATTTCTTGTATAATTCAATACTTTCATCATACAATGTTTCGACTACGCATAAAATATAAAATTAATGTCTACTATATTTGAGTTTAATCATATTAGTTATCTATCATTAGTAATTGATTAAATTAATAATATTTGAAAACTATTTTCAAAGTGCCATTCCACCTTGGCCATTGATTTCCTGAATCAATATTAATTGAGAACAATGAACATTCTCCCTAATTACTTTAGGGTGATGAATCCTATATTGATCACTCAACTATCTCCATATAGTTCATACTATATCCAATAATTATCAAATGAGCTACCCTTGACTAGAATATGTCATAAGTAGTATCAACAGTAATTCCTATATGAGATACTTTGGTGATCTCAAGCTAAAGGATTACTTATACAATTATCACAATAAATTTCTATAGATATAAAAGTAATGGTCCAAATGGATTTCTCATATAGTGTCAGTTCAGAGAAACTATTCTCTAACAAGCATCCACATGTTTATTTATGTATTTTCATACTTTAGTCTATAAAATCGGCTAATTCTTTCATAAAGAATAAATATAATATATGCTAATCCTTTTAATTTATCTTAATGTTCAGTCTTTATAGAATAATGTCTAAGAACGATATAGGGATAATAAATAAATGTAAAATGAATCTCATAATTATAATCTCATCATAATGTTATTTGCAATATATAATTATCCAATAGTCTTTTATCGTATACATCTATATATGTATAAGATAATTAATGTCTTTAGATATTTATTTCACTAAATTACAACCTATTGATTGGCTATAGGGCATAAACTAACACCGTTTTCTCCTTATTGATATACTTATGCCACTAAAATTCCACTTTTGTGGGATCTTATGTCAGGTTATGGTAGTGATGTTTTTAAAAAAGTGATGCATTTAAAAATGATTGGTATTTTGATAGGTTAATTTATCATTTTAATCAAAATTATAAATTATTTTAACTTATCATAAGTTAGATATATTTATTTATTTAAAAACTATGTAATTAAAAGTTAAGATTAAATAAGTTAAAATTCTTCATAGTTTAACCCTTTTTCTCTTTACCTTTAAATTTTAAAATTATCAAATATCTCTATATATTTCATGGTTGTTTTCAAAGAACCTCTATCATTAGTCATTATAAAGTATTTCTTATATAAAATATAAAACGATATGATGTTCAATCCAACATATATGATGACTTATATGTTCACCAAGTGACATATAAGAAAGACATCATCATTAAATAAAGAGAAATAAACTCATCTAGAACATCATTCTATATTAAATAAAATTTATCTAACTTTCAAAAAAAAAACTTATCTAACGCTTTAACTAACATCAAATGATATGTAGGGAGTTATGTCCTTTTCTAAATGATGATCTCTTACTTATATGGTAGTTATTTGCTATACAAGTTGCTATTTGTCAAAAATACGTAATGGGCACTAAAAACTATAAGCTATTTGAATTTAATACTTAAGTACAAAGGAACATTTGGTAGTTCTAAAATTTTATAAGGCAAGGGGAAAAAGGCTAACCATAGGGTTTATGACTTCATCAATTAAAATGAATGAGATTTTTATATACATGATTAACTGTAAAATTTTAATTATAATATACATATAATATGCACAAAATTTTCCCTCTGATAGTGTAATTAGTAGAAAATAGATTATATTATCTAGAGAGTTGAGATATTTTAAATGGGATACTTATGAGAGGTTTCTCAATAATTTAATTTTGAATCGAACTCTTTTCGTATAAATTAAGTAATTTTAGTGTATTTTAAAAGATAAAAGATATCAAATTCCATATAATTTTATAAATTCTATCAAAACTCCATATAGTTTTAAGAATTTCATAGAAGCCTCCTATTTTTTGAGAAAATTTCGAAATAAATCCTCCTTTTATTTTTTTAGTTAAATATTGTTAAGACAAATAAGAAGAATCACTTTATAAATAGGATTAAAAAAACTCTTAACCCAACCCAATTTGTTTCTTCTTTAAATTGTTTTGTTTTATTTAATACCTTTCCCTTTTTGTTATGAAAACCTTATAGACATAACATTTTATATGATCATTTTTACAATCCCTAGTTTTTAGAAAGTAATGGAGTGACGAACACCAAAAAAAGAATCATGCTTCGTTAAGTAAGAAGAAAAGAAGGTTACGTGCCCCTGTATGTATACAACTCTTATTCTTTAGGTAAGTTCCTTTAATCGTGTATCACACTAATTTGATATCTTTATGATCTTATCACTTTTTGTTGATTTATTCACAAATTTTTTTAGGTGAGTATCCTTTGGAAATTCTATAAGTGTTTTGTCTCTATTTGGTTTTAATTTGTTTTATTTTATACTTTTTAGCATTTGATTATAGGGTCTAATTTTGATATTTAGAAGTTCAAAACACAAACTTTGTTATAATTTCTAAATGATTTTGTTAATCATTGTTGATATGAAAGTAATTATTAGTCAGATATGGTGCGATGGTGGGTGCATACGATTATAGGGACAGTGTGATAGGTGTACTGTAGTGCATTTAAGTGTGGTTCAGTTATGGTTATTATGCTATCATAAGTACAATGTATTTGTGGCTGTTTCAAATCAAAATTTGTAAGATCAATACATTTTTAGTTATCTTGATAGTCATTAAGGATGCATAGTGTAAAGAAGAAAATATTGTGATACAAATAGTTAACTTAACAATAAAAAACCTAATTGAGGAGTAAAAACAAAAGAAGACTATTGTTCTCTATCTTTAATGTAAAAGACAAAGTCTTTAAATATGTTGTATATAATCTAAGAAATAATAATTAAATAATGCACGTGAAACAACTTTCTACCTTTAACTTAAAATATGACTAGCTAAATGTCTATCACAACAAATTTTTATAAAGTAGGTCTTCTTTAGTAGATTAGGTTTATTACTTTATTTATGAAATAAGTAAAATAAATTCTTACCACCCTCCATTAAATTGATATCTGAAAAGTCATTTTAGCATTAAAAAAACTCTAACATGATGCATCACCCTCTAATAAGCAACATCATAAACTCCATGCATTCTTTGTTGCTTCATAAAAGTTGTGGGCTTAATGACCTTAAATATTTACAATTTGCTCTTCATATTTATTAAACACCACATTAACAACATAATTGTTGCATATATCTCTTTAAAAGTGATACCTAACGTCAACATGTTTGCTTCTTTATCTAAAACATGATTTTTTAAAAACTTTTCAGAGTTGGACCTTGTTGAGTGTTTAAAACTTCAAGTATCCTTCATAACCAAATAGATTTATAGAACTAGAAATTTCTACAACAAATTCCACTTTAATATTTAAAAAAAAGTCATTATTTGTTACTTCTTAGATGACCAAATGATAGCTCTAAAATTCAATATGAATATTACTTCATAATTATTCTTTCTATTGTCAAGATCAATAATATAATCACTATTTATAAACCCAATCAAGCTTGAATTTTCACCTTTCTATACAGAATTCCAAAATCTATAGTACCTTTCAAATTGAAAAAAGTTCTAGTTATAACTAAGATATGAACTTCAACTAGATTTTGCAAGTATCTATAGGTTAAATTGGCGTCATGCATAATTTTTGGTCTAGCTGATGTCAAATATATAAGACTTTTAATAATTTTCATGTAAAAAGTATCACCCATCCTTTATTTTTCTCCATTCTTTGTGAGTCTCATACTAAGTTTAGTTAAAGTGGAAATTGAATTATAGTCCTTCATTTTAAACCTATCAAGAGTTTCCAACACATTTTTCTATGATGTAAAAATATCAATAAGTGATAATATTACTTTAATAAAAAATATATTAACCCTGAATTTTCTTATCAAATTCATTCATTATAAACTTCTTAAAGTCAATGAGCATGACTTTATCATTACTGTTATAGATGAGATTGTCAACATATAAATACATAATTAATATCGTCTTATCATCTTTATATTTAGTATAAAGAGTATGTGTTCATAAGGACATTTAAGAAATCATTCTTTGGAAAAGTAGGAATCTGTATAATTGTACCAAGCTCTTAGTGCTTATTTTAGTTTAAATAATACTTTCTTTAATATGTATCCATAATTTTCATGACTTTGCATCACATATATAGGATGTTGTTCAATGTATGCTTTTTCTTTTAATTCTTTTTGCAAAAGTACTGTATTCAAATTAAACTGATAAATGGAACATTAATTCTAGGTAGCTATAGATAACACTAGACAAATGGTGTTAAGTTTAGCAACCAATGTAAATACTTTTTTGTAATTAATACCAAGTTCTTGCTTGTATCTTTTAATAACAAATCATGCTTTGAACTTGTCCATCCTCTTTTGGTCTATTTTATAAACCCATTTAACACTAATGGATTTTTGCTTGTTTGGGAGCTCTAACTGCTCCCAAGTTTCATTTTTCTCTATTGATATAATTTCTTTATTCATTGTTGTTTACTACTTTAAGTCTTTGACAACCTCTTTGAATGAGATAGGTTCATGATATAAAAGTAAAGTATAGTAAGCAAGTGTATCATTTTTATTAAATTGAACAACATTGTTAACCTTATAATCTTCCATCCATATTAGCCCTTTTTTAATTCCTTACAAATTAGAATTTTCTTATTCTATTTAGTTGTTAAGGTCATTTGACTAAGTTAGTTACCGGTTGGTAAACATAATTGATTGCTTTTGTAATTCTACTTACTTTTTTGTCAAAGCTTCCAAGTAATTGCTATTTCCCTAAACCTTTTTCATTCCAATTTCATATGCTTTATTTATAAATAAACAATGTCTCAACTGATGCTAATCTTCTTTGTGATAGGATTGAATAATTTGTTAGGCTTTCAATTGTTCATTAATTCCAAAAAAGATACACTTTTCACCTTTGTCTTCTAAATTTTTTCTCTTTTCATCTAGAATATGTGCATACGTAATGCATCCAGAAACTTCGAAATAATCAACGACTAGCTTTTCTTTACTCTAAACTTTTTATGATGTCATAGTTTAAATAATAATATAGGACTCTAACTCAAAACACGAATCTCCAATTTGCTGCTTCTTTTTAACATGCTTCTCTTTATATTCTAAATAATTAGATTCTTCCTTTTTTATAGTTCATTTTGCTAAAGAGTGTAGGTTGCTTTCAATTGTCCTTAAATACTATCCTTATTACAAAATTCTTCAAATTTACTCAAATAGAACTCTCCACCACATTCCATATGAAGAATCTAATATTTTTACTTTTTTCACTTTTAACTTGTGCTTTATAACTTTTGAATTTATTAAATTTTGATTTCTCTTTAAAAACTAATTTTTTTACTATAATCATTGATGAAGGTTATTAATTACTTTTACCTTTATTTATTAGTCCATATATGTTAGAGTGAACCAAATCCAAACTTCCTTTTCTTTCTATAATTTTCCTTTCAGAAAATGATTTCAATGTTATTTTCCAACAACATAATCTAAGAAGGAACTTTAGTTTAAGGAAAAATAGTCACCATATTCTTTCATGAAAGAGTCTTAAAACCATTGAAGTTTAACTGGCCACAAAAAAGATGTCAAAGACATTTTAGATCATTCACCTTAACTATAAATCTAGAATGAAGGGTCTTGAATTTTAGCAAAAAAATTATTTTGGTGTCATATTAGTATATCCATAAGTCTCATAAGCACCATTCTTGATTGTAGTCATGTATCGTTTCTCTTATAGATGTCTAAGACTTAGCAAATTGCTTTTAAGGTTAAAAAAAAGTATATATTTGACATAGTCTCAGCTTTATTATCTCTAGTCCCAATTTGAACATCTTCCTTTCCCATGACATTTACTTTAGAATTACCACCAAAATTTATAGTGGTATGGAAACTTTCATTTAAATCATAAAAGAATGACTTATTACCATACATATGATTGTTGCAACTTGTTTATAGATGTCGTAGGTCTGGTTAAGGCTTATGCTTATTATTATAGAATGTCATCAACAAAGTTTCTTCTTCCTTATTTTATTCAAAATTTTATTTTTCCTACTTTTCTTTATCTTGAAACATCTAGATATAACATCTAGATTGATAATTGCTAAGCTTGTGACACTTATAAAATTCTACTTTGTATTTGTCAAATTATTGATCATATCCTCTTCTTTTATCTCTATCTTTATTAACTAACCTTTTTATCCTTTACCTTGACCTCTACATCTACCTCGAACTACTAATCTATTTGGTGTTAATGTATGCTTCTTATTAGTTAAAACCTATAAAGCATGCACCTTTTTGTCCTGCTAGCTGATTTTTTACTTATAAACTAGTAAAGATTCTTATGATTCATCAATTGAAAGTTTATTAAGGTATTTTGGTTCTTCAACAATAACATAATTAAAATTTGAACTCATTAATCAAATAATTTTACCAAAATTTGAAGTCATTGATCAAATATTTTTCTCTATTATCATATTGTTTGTCATCTTATCACCATGGATCTGTATCTTGTCAACAATTGTTATAGTACATTAAAAAATGATTAGTAAGAACTCTTATTATTTCATCGAAAGCATTTTGAACTATGTATGAAGTGCTTAAAGATGTTGCCTCTTTGTTCGCATTGACCTTAATACTTTTTCTTCATAGAATCTCAATTTTGTTCTTTGTTTCTTTACAATAAAAGGTTTTATAATTAAGCAATAAATAGCTTGGAATAAATAACTCTTAGCTTCAAATCCTCAACTCACTTTCCTTTAATATTCATCTTTGAGCATCTATTATCATTGTACTAACAATTGGTTCTACTTTGTCTTTAAAGACTACCTGCTAATACTCTTTAGCCTTAAGAAATTTATCAACATACTTTGATGTCCGTAGTGACCATCAAATGGAATTGCAAGTTGCACAAAATTTTTAAAAGCCATAGTTTGTTAACTACTGATTTAATAAAAATTTAGAAGGTTATTAATTTATAAATATCTATCTAACAAACTCCTTCTCTCTATTTTGACCTTTTCAATTTAACCCACACTTACAATGTTAACTTCTTCACACTCCTTTAACATTGACCTGGCTTTGATACCAATGATATAAATAATTGACAAAAGAATATGGAACTTAATTAAGATGTAAAAATAATAGAAGAATAATTTTTTCTATCTTTATTGATAAAAGAAAAAAGGCCTTTAAATAAGTAGTATATGAGTTAAGGAATAACAACTGAATTAGAATGTGAAACAACTTTATATCACTATCTTAAAACATGACTGGCCAACCATCTATCATAATAGACTGCTATAGAATAGGTCTCTTCCTATGAATTAGGTCCATTAATTTATTTTTAAAATAAATAAAATAAATTGTTAACACCTTGAATGTTAGTATACAAAATAAATCTTTAACATATTGATTGTTAGTCTATTCCCATTTTCAGGTACAAATAAAAATCAATCACATTACTTATATACTAAAGAATTTATTTTTTTCTTATAATTTTTCAATGTATGTTTTATACACTGAAGCTAATTAATTGAGTTATTGAACTCATTTGTGTTTCTGTATGTAGTTTAATTTCTTTTACATCTTCTTATGCTTATGCCTTTATATTCCTTCTCTCTAATTTATTTAGCTTTTCGCTTTTTAACTAATTTTTTGAAATGTTATTTTATTCTATTCAATAATGGACATCATGTAATGGTTTTTAGGGGTATTTTGTTTATAATTAATTTTAAAGTAGTGGTAGATCATGACGATTTCATCCATGTTCTGGTAGCTTACTTTGATGATTCATTTATGAAGTGCAAAAATTGATGGACTTATTTACAGGTAATCACCTAATTTAATTTTAAACATTGAATTATATGTTTGCCTTTCTATAATGTTGTGAAATTATGTGGTTAAACGAGCTTCATAATTTGACTTGGCTCATAAAGTGTTTATGTTTATGCACATTTTCATGCCAAAATAGAATATCTAAAGTTAACCTTTCACTGTTGGTGCCATTACATTGATATCTTAGATGCACCTTCATGTTATTCCTAATAAAATTTAAAAAACTATCAACCAATTATTACTAAAGTAATAGTTTGACTATTGAATCCAACATTGTAATATTTGTTAAGTTTGACATGTCTTAAATACAAGTTAATTAGACATTGAACTTGTATAAATAACTTGTAATTAGTTTATTGGAATGATCCTACTTGGACTGAACTACATGAACATTGTTCTGGCACTAATCATGGAAACAACCTACTCTTTTTTATTGTAGATAGTAATATAGTAAATTTAAGTGTTTATTGATGAAGTCCATCTATCATGTAAAGCCAAGATTATAGGCTACATGCTAGAAGCAAATGTTCTTATACTTAGACCATATGTAAAGAGGATTAGTGATTGACAAATTGACAATGGCATCAATTAAAAAGAATCCCTATTATGTAGATGTAATGCCTAAATACTCATTAAATGTTCAACATTATAGAGTTTTAACAACTCAACATCATGAGATTAGATAATATGCATCCATGTTTACCCCCTAATTACAAGTATTGGTGGCATAAATAATGCAAAACCGTCCTCCATTAACCTTTTCATTTTATAGCCAAAGAAATATAGCAATTGCAAGTATTGGATTTAATTACACCAACAAGAACATTGTTTTGTATTACATATACCTTGAATTATAGTGACATAGAATTTCAATAACCTTAAGTTTATAGTGAAAGAGAGTTTTAGTATTACTGGGAATCTATAGTTTCAGTGACCTTAAGCTTCTGTGGAAATAAAATATTAGTGATATTTGTCTTTTTTGGTGGTAAAGTTTCACTGTAATTAGGTTTTTTACCAGCAATTCTAATCTATAAATATTCTTATAAGGGTTTTATAAGTGGAGATTTTAGAGAGATCTTAGAGGATCTAAGAGAGAACCTTTGGATAAAACATTTTGGAAGTTATGTCACATTTATTCTCTTTGTATCTTTTTTCTCATAGTAATAAACAAATTATTTCTCCTTGTCTGTAGATGTAGGTCAAATTTATTAGTTAAACTATGTAAATTATTATTTTCTCTAATATTACTTTTATTTTTGTTATAATCGGTATCAAAGTAATTAATATCGTAATAATTGGTATAGAGCTTAGGTTGTGTAAAGCCCTAACATATACCCTACAAGTATTATAGCATGTGTAGGGTGTATTAAAAAGTGAACCTAATGAATTAAGTGCATCTAAGTATAGTAAGAGATATAATGGTACTTAATGTAAAAGACATGGGTAAATGGGTAATTTGTTCATTTCGAAATAAACATACATACTTAGATATGAAATATAAATGGGAATTTTTGATATGTTTGCTTGGATTTATGAATGTGATGTAAGAGGAATTGGCAGAAGAAGTATCCCATTTGATTATGGAATGTTTTTGGTTAAATTGGATGTGTTTTTGCATTATTCTTGCATGATAAAACCAAAGTTAGTTGATTTAGGATGTGTACCTCGCTTGATGGATATGTTCCACTAAATAGACTTCTATAATTTAGCCATATCTTAGCCTATAGACCTCAAAATTGGATAATTCCAATTAGAGTTTAAACTAGAGACATAGCTATAAAACTTTTATGAAGGAATTGAAATTTCATTATGCCTCTAAGATTTTTGAACTCTGGTTTGAAGTTGAATTTTGACTATTGTCCTTGTTTTCAAATAGCCTATAGTTTTTTAGGTATAACTACCGATATGGTTAACCAAATTGCAATTTATGCCATTAAAAACTTAAAACGTGGGGGAATGAAATTAATTGATAAGATTATAGGACAATGTGGGAATTGAAGGAAGAAGAAGGACCAATTTGTGGTTTTTTCTAAAGTTAACACATGGACCAATTGGAATAAAGCATGTGTGACTAATAAGATTAAAGCTTGTGTGTGTCCAATACAATTGTCACACATGGTCCAAAAGAATTGTAACACATGGTCCAATATGATTGTAACACGTGGTCCAATAGGGTTGTAACACGTGGTCCAATAGGATTGTAACACATGATTCAATGGGATTGAAACATATGTCTAAGACTAGAAAATTCATGAAAAGGCAAATGACAGAGGAGATGGACGACACTTAGGCTTTTAACTTTATATTTTTCTCCTCTCCACTTCACCTTCTTCATCCCATCATTTTTCACTTAGAGAGTGAAGCAAAGACAAAGAGGAAGGGAAGGAAAGACATTAGAAGAACTACTTTGTCAATTTTATGGTTTAGAACTACATTTAGTCTAATTTCTCTTTTTATGTATGTTTGAATAGATACAAAGATTAATTTGGATGTGTAATGGTTTCTTAGATGATGCTTTGGTGCTATTTTAGTGTTGTCTTGCATAGAATTAGCTGAACATGATAAGAGAGTATCGTGTAGTGGAATTCTGTCTAGGGTTTGTTGAACCAATCATATTAACTTAACTTACAGACCTCTAAATTAGGTTATTTAATTTACATATGAAAAAATAAGACATAGAAATAGAAATATTTATAAGAGACTCTGACTTTATGACATTGTAAATTGAGATCGAAAATGATGACCTGATGTTGCCCCTGTTTTGGAGCACCTTATGATATTTAGTCTATATCTCATTATTGATAATTCCAAATCGTCTGGTTGTTGTTTTCATGGAAACTAGTGACATAGGTAACAAATGTCTAGAAGACTTAAAAACCTAATTTGAACACTTTCTACATGCATGTTAAGGAAAAAATGGACTCTGTCAAGTGATTTGCTTCTGGACTGATTGTTTGCCTATTTTTAAACCCACTGTAGGCTTAGCCCAAATTGCACTATGTTGAGTTTGTTTTTGTTTCCAATTTTTTCTGAATCTTATTTGAGCCTTTTTTAATGTATATGAAACTTTTAAAACACCTAGAAATAAATGAAATAAGACTTACCACATATGAATTGGGTGATTGAACATTGAAATTTAAGGTTAGGCATAATGCATTCCAAAGAAAACTTACATGTACGTAAATGATTTGTATGCATATTTATTGCTCATATGTGTATAGTATGATTACAAAAGTGTGATTTTGACACCCTTCTAATGGTGGTAAGATATGACTTACATGTATGAACACAGATACAGATTTCATAACTTGAAATGTATATCATATGACTTGTCAATATATGAATTGTGAAATTGACAAATGG
This sequence comes from Erythroxylum reticulatum, assembly GCA_025504915.1. Lineage (NCBI taxonomy): Eukaryota > Viridiplantae > Streptophyta > Magnoliopsida > Malpighiales > Erythroxylaceae > Erythroxylum > Erythroxylum reticulatum. The sequence continues at coordinate 11,446,907 of JANSVA010000006.1, forward strand.
TTAAAGGAAATGTTACAATGCCTGCTCTATTGTCTTGATGGTGGATAGATAGGCATGCCTATTGGGATACAACACAGTTACTAAAGTTTGACACCAATGGTGTCTTCATTTCGAGACCATAATGTCTCTTTTGTTTGATGCCTTCGGGTATCCACAGTTTGATACCTTTGAGTGTCCATAGTTTTGATACCTTCGGATATCCACATCTCCCATTATCCACACCCAGGGGAATGTGGATGCCTAAAACAGAAAGTAAAGTAGATAGTTATAAATAAGAAATACAACACTACAACATAAATAATTGGTATTAATGGAATTTGCATTTGTTTTGATAATTTGTATCAATAAGCATTGAATATCAATATTTGGATTATAAATGTGCATTTTTTATATATGGATAATACGTTGAAGCATATTTGCATTATGTACTTTGCTTAAGTATGTCATTATTGTTTACATGAGCGTTGAATATCAATGTTTGGTTCATGAATGTGAATTTATGGTATGTGAGTTGTGATAATTCTAAATGTGTGTACTTGGCAGATGATTGTTGTGAGTAGTCATCCAAACTAAGTGTTTTCCCTACTAAACTTTCAATCTAAACACGGGTATTAATCAGTGTAGGTCCAAGTTACAGGAGTGAGGTACAAGGAACTTTTGTAAGGACCAAGGTCAACAGCTAGGAGTAAAAGTACCTTTAGTATGTTTTTTGATTAAAGAATGGTTGTATATGTAATAAAGAAAATTTTATGTTTTCCTTTTGGATTAACATATAAATATAAATATTTAATACTACTTTTCAATGATAATTTTAAATGATATGAAATTTGTAATATGTATATGTATAGCATTGAATAGAAAGATGTGTAATGAGAGTCCCTATAAATGAATAGAAGTGTACGTTGTGACTATTTGTATGGGAATTTGGTTGCAATGTATGTGGATGGTTGTAGGTTTCGTATAAGAGGTGTTACAAGTTGTCTTCATAAATCTAGGATTTACTGCCATGATGTCATTTCATAAGTTCAATATTAAGATGTTTAATGGATAAGATGATTTTATTCTATAAAAGGTTAAGATAGGAGTGATTCTTGTTTAGCATGGATACATAGTAGTATTAAAAAGAAAAGAAAATCTACTAGAGAATTTGGGAACATCAAAGAAGTAAGATATTTGTCAAGGGCACACACAGTAACGTTATTGAGTCTAGGTGACGAGGTCCTGAGAGAAGTGATTAATGAAACAAATATTACTTCGTTGTTAAAACAACTTGACAGTAATTATCAGAATAAATCACTTTTGAATCATTTATATCAAAAGCATCATTTTTATACCTTGAGGATATTAGAAAGTACATAGGCAAAAGATGACATTAACTAAATTTTAATCAGATCATCTTAAATTTATAAGGTTTTAGGGTTAAATTTAAGAATGAGAATCAAATTATAATAAATTTTTTGCCTAATTCGTATGATTTTTTTTTATACTATGATATATAGTAGATAGACTATTTCTGTTGGTGGTGTGAAGGACACTCTACAATTCAATGATAAAGCAAAAAGTCTCTACTTATATAAATATGTATCAAATTTGGATATGGTTATTAATAAAGCAAGGAACAAGGAAAGGGATTATAAAAACAAAAGTAATTCATGATCCAAATAAAAGGCTAAAGTCATTTGACGCCTTAACTAACAAAAATAAATGGAATTTTAAAAAGGATTGTCCATAATGGGAGAAGGGAAACGAGAAAAGAGAAAAGAGAAAAGAGAAATACATAGGCTAAGCAAGTTCCAAGAAGAGAATGGAAAAGGCAATAATGTTTTAACGATGAGTAATATTGATTCTACAAATTAATAGGTGATAGTTACTGGAACTACTTATCATATGACTTTCACTAAGGATTGGGTATGTTCTTTTAAAGAATAAAATGGTAACTTTAGATTGGTGATGATAGAGAATGTACTTTCAAAGGCATTGTTTTAATAAAGATTAAGATGCATGATGAAATTGTTAAAATATTATATGCCTAGTATATTCCTAAACTTAGAAGAATTTAATTTCCATGGGTACCCTTATCATCAAAAGTGTAAGTTTCTAGTTGATGACAGGTAGCTTAAGGTGTTAAAGGGTGCATTATAAAAGAAAATTATAATATAACATCCATGTCTTAATGGGAAAAATGGTAATGAAAACAATTGTTGTGTCTCAATCTTTAAGGAGCAAAGATAATGCTACGATATCTCATATACATATGAGTCATTTTTATGAGTAAGAGATGACAAAACTTCATAAAGGGAGCTCATAACGTTGACCAACACTAGAAAGTAGGCTTTTTTAAGTTTTGAATGCTTGGTGAAAAGTTTAGATTGACCTTTAAGGATATAGTATTTAAGGAGCAATATATGTTAAGGAAATCATATGAAAAGAATGTGCTAAGGTCAACAGTAGGTAGTAATAATTCAAAAATGGTACTAAAACAATTTGAAACAGATGTTAAGGAGGTTGAAATTTCTAGTTTATAAGATAGGATAATGTTAGGAAGACAAAATTAGCACGATATAGCCAAGGATAGAGCAAGAAAGACTATCAGGCAACCAAGGAGATATGGTTAGAGAGACTTGTTGGAAATATCTTTCATGTGATTGGGAAATTTAGGAGAAATATAACCAAATGAGGGATATGGTGAAGGATGTAACGTTTTATAATATCAGGAAATTAACTACATTTGATCAAATTTTGTTGAAAAAGGTTCATAATTATGAGGATGCAGCTGACATGTTAATAAAGTTATTATCCACATAAAAAGTTCAAACAAAGCATGGAATTGGTAAATGCTCACATAGCTTAAAGCTTTTGGAGGCTTATCTAAGCAAGGATTATTTCCTAGTTAGGCACTGGACAATTCAAGTCAATGAGATGAATTGTGAAATATGTCTTGATTATAGTGAAATAGAATTTTAGTGACCTTAGGCTTTTAGTGAAATAAAGTTTCAATATCACTAAACATCTATAGAAATAGAGTTAAAAATGATATCAGTGACCTTGTTCTTCTTAAGTAATAAAGTTTCGCTTTAATTAGCCTTCTTATAGTTAACTTTATCCTATAAATTTTTTGATAAAGGTTATATAAGTGGACACTTTTAAAAGACCTTATAAGATTTAAGAGAGAATCTTTGGGAGATTTTGAACCAGTCATTTATTCTCCTTATATCTTTCTCATAATAATAAAAGAATTATATCTCTATGCTTATGAACATGAGTTAAGTAAGTTGGTTGAATTAAGTAAGTTTTTCTGTTTTTTATTTTTTTTTCATTTTCTATTATATAATTTTGTTTTTATGCTAATTAATATCAAAGCAATTGATATTATGAAATTTTGACTAAACATAAGTTATAAGACAAATTTGTTAATTGCCATTAAATTCAAAACATTATCACAAATATAATGTTGAAAATTTTGATGTTTAATTTCATAGATTCTTTTGGTAAATTACTTAACGTTTCACTTGCATTAAGGCTTGTAAGTTGTCAATTAAAATTGTATACTGATAGTGAACTTGAAGCAATGTTACCATCAAGGAAATTTTATCTATAATATTGCCCTTCATTGTTCAATTAATAATGGCATTTAGAAACAACAAGATCCATAGGAAGCCGTTGCTTGGCAAATAATGATATCTACTTCATTCCTAAATTCAAACCTTTGGTTTTCTAACATTAAATCTCAAAAGATCATATTTTTATAGTGAAAAAAAATGTGCAAAAAGTCTTCATTACAATTTTAAAACTCTAATATGCTAGTTTTATAATTGTTTCCAGATGCGGCTTTTATACCTTGCCACCAATTATGTGTCCTACTATAGACCTTCCTTACATTCCATTTAAATGTCAAGATGGTGTTTTAAAATTCAATTTTTGATTTTATTGTTTTCCCAATCACCCTTTTTGTTATCTTTTTATTTTAGATTTTTCCTATAACCCTTATAAGTTATAATATACTAACAAATGATTAAGCGAAACAATGATGATTCCAAGGGAAATTTTTTATTTTCATAAAATTTAATACCAATTTTGTGGGGAAGTTTCACTCATCTTCAAAAGCATCCTCATCACCAAAGTTGCTTCTTATCAAACCAAATATTGGAGTTTGACAAATATTTTTCAAAATTCTTAAGTAGGATCATTCTACTAAACCAAATAAATCCTATATTGGCCTTTTACTCCCTATAATTCTTCCTTATATGATAAAGTAGTTTGGACCTTAGATTACTCCTCAATCTTTACCACTAAATCTTTTAAAAAGATACCCATGGGCTTTTAAACCCTGAAACCTTACTATAAACTTATATAGGATTCTATTATTTGTCCTTCTCACTCCTTCATCTTTTGGCTTGCAATTTGTCAAAGACTTGGAACCAAATCCTATTAAATTCTTCATTCCTAACCTATCATGTTCCTTGTATGATGAATCTCCTGAGTCTTTAGATCACTTTTTTTTCTACTACATGCATTTATGTTACTTGTGTAATAATGTTTTTAGGCTTTTTAGATTATAATGATCAAGCTTAGAATGGATATATATATATATATATATAGAATGGCTTCCTCAAGGTTCATTCAAATCTAAAGGTAATCTAAATCTTTTCTCAGAGCTGCAATTGATGCACTAGTTGATCACATATAACGTGAAAGAAACAATCAAATTTTGGTTCGAGATTGGTGAATGCTGAAACTAACCTAAATAACTTAAAATTAAGAATCAAAAACTAAAATTATTGCTTGTAATCTACAACCTCAGTTGTCTCCTTTCATTTGTTATACTTGGAGATTATAATGATATCCTTAATTGATTGTTACATCTTCTAGCTAGTTATGACATTGTTATACAAACAATCATGATATTCCTCTTCTAACTAGAATTTACTAATTGTTGTAGAAGGGATACCTTTTGTAACTTTGTATATTATCTTCTTTAATGAATTCATTTAACTTTTTGAAAAATAAACTTTTGTATTGCTTCAACAATTACTTAGCCTTTACAATAAAAGAAAAAGGAATAAATAACTTACCTTTTTTTCTTGTAGAAGGTATACATTCTCATTAAGGACTAAACTATAGAAAACTGTTGATTGAAAATTTAGTGTGCACAATAGGTACTTATCATCAAGGTTTAGGAGAATAATTTGATGAAGGAAATCTATTGTTATAAAATCCAAATAAGAGAGTCTCATCTCAAGTCTTCCAACAACTTGAGAATTTTCTTCTTTAACTAAAATACTAGTAATGGTTTAATTTGAAGCACTTACAAATGCATTATATTCACAAAAGCACGAAACTTACAATCAAATCAAACCCAATCAAACATCATGATATCCTAATTGCATCACATCGAATAAATTCACAATCATTCAAAATGATAGTAAGTTGTGTGTTCTAAACTTTCAAACATCTAAAGTGAGGTCCAACAATCAAATGCTAAAAAAAATAGAAGATATAAAAAAATAGAATCAATCAAAGAGACAGAACAACTAAGATTTATCAAAGGAAACTAATCTAAAAACTTAAGTGAATAAATCAAGAAAAGGTGAAAAGGCTGTGAAAAAACCAAATCAATGTAAACTCCAGACGAACAATTAAAGGAATTCATTTAAGGAATAAAGACACGTGCATATGTTGGGGAATGTATCCTCCTCTTCTTCTTGCTCGGTTATGTATGATTCTTCTTTTAGTACTTATGTCTCAATCGTTACTAACAACTAGTGATTGAGAAAAAAAAATCATGTAACATGTTATATGTGTGAGGTTTTTAGGACAAAATGGGGAAGCTAATAAGAGGAATAAAACAAATTAGGAAAAATAAATAAATTGGGATGGTTTATTGGGTTTTTAGGTCATGTTATACATGTAACATGTTATATGTGTGAGGTTTTTAGGACAAAATGGGGAAGCTAATAAGGGGAATAAAACAAATTAGGAAAAATAAATAAATTGGGATGGTTTATTAGGTTTTTAGGTCATGTTATAGATTTTTTAATTAATAAAATAGTTATTATTTTGCTTATATGACACTGTATCTTTTAAATAACTATCATCTCAATGAAATTTAATATGGAAGAGCTTATTCTAGAATTTTTATAAAATATCGAAGGACTCTCACAAAATATTTAGATGATAAAGGTTTTTGGTGAAATTCATAAGAAATAAAGAATATTAGTGTCTTTTACTCTATTTTAAAAGTGACTTAGGTTGATTGAATGTACAAAAAATTGTTAACTAAAACACACATTATATATATATTTAATATATTATTTTATAGAAAGTTAACAATAAATGAAGCACCCACAAAGAAAAACAGATGTTCAAACATACCCAAAAAAAGTGAATCTTTTAAAAGAGATAACAGACTTTTCAACACATTGTTTCACAAGGAATCTTGAAAGATTTACATGTAAATACTTACATGATTAGTGATATATATATATATATATAGTGTGTTTTGATTTTATGGGTAATATTTGATTTGATTTTATGGATAATATTATTTTTATGGGTAATATG
>JANSVA010000006.1:11479383-11493135 GCA_025504915.1 Erythroxylum reticulatum
GAAGCCTGAAGCCTGAAGCCTGAAGCCTGAACCTCCTCTATTCTACTTGTGAACAAGTGCATGCTTTCCCCCGACACCTCAAAACTAGTTTACCACTCAGTTTCTACAGTCCAATGGCATTTTTCGTTAATATATGTTTCAACCCTATGGACAGTTGTCATATTGTAATAGGAGTGAGCATGCATTCCAATAGAGGCGCACGTGGAGCAACTCACATCCTTTAATGAAATTTCAAAGTTACCCCTATTTTTATCGCAATTTACGAGAAACGACAAGGTTTCAGATTTTAATACGTGTCGCACAAAATCCAAAAAGCACGAGGCCGATTGAGTCCTAGAAAACTAAGGAGTCCACGTGGCAAGTAATCTGGGGTCCACTAAACAAATCAAAATTAACGACCGTCGATCTACTTAATCACAATATTTTCCGTCTAAGCTTGACGTAACCAATCCAAATCCTCCCAATTAATTAATCATAATCCTAAGGCAACCATTAGAAATCTGAGAGTCACCCCTCGTGCTTCATCTGATTGCGCAATGCCCATAATCGTAAATCTACAAAATCCCCGGTCACAAGCGGTAAATACAGAGAAAACAAAGGGCGTTAGAAGAATAAATAAAATAAAAGAAAAGAAAAAGGGAAAGGATACAAACGGGGAAAGGTTTTAATGGTGGACGGCGTCAAGTAACGGGCGGTGAGTGAGGGTCGCTCTTTATTTCCTATATAAACTCATGCCCTCACCTCTCTTTCCCTTCATAATTTGCATTCGCATCTCTCGCTCTCTACCTGTCTGTCGCGAGTCTCTCTCTCTCTCTATCTATATACATATAGGTTTATGTATATATTTATGAGCATAACTTTCTCTCTCTTGGTAATCTCGATAGCTACAACTACATAGATTCAACAAAGCAGATTCAACAAGGGTAAAAAAATTTCTCTCTCCAACTGCAATTAATTCCTTTTTCGAATTCGATTTAAAAATAATAGTTATTAATTTCTACGGGTAATGGAACCTTAAACTGATTCCCTATGAGATTATGCAACGGACTTTTATCTGTTAATGTTTGCTGTTTTGTGGAATTGCCGATTTTATTGTTTTCTGACTTTATGATGGAGCTCAATAGGTGTTGGATTAGGGATCAGTGGAATTTGTTTCGATTTTGGTTGATTTGGTATTTTCGTTTAGTCAAACCTAGTGAGTGTGGATTTATGGGAGAAAAGGGTATTATTTTTGGAGTGTTGATTTCCATGTAGGTGATAGGGTTGTTGAGTTTGCGATCTGTTGGTTGGGCAATGCGTTTTGGTTTGGACGTGGTCCCGCGGGCCTGTGGAGTTATTTATTTGTCTATTTTCCTTTGTGATAAATCTTCCTTTGTTAGGTTGTGATTGCTTATGGATTTACAGTAACACGTGTTGTAACCTGCATTTTGTTTCGAATTGGGCTCTCTAGATGCTATGTTGAGTTTGTTTGTGAATATTTTAGATGCTTTTTGCATAATAATGTGTGGGTTAATCCATAATGGAAGTGAGTGCATTTTTGGTGAGTTTTCTACTTCAAGGTGATTGGGTTTTGAGAAGCTTCTTGGTGCTCTAATTGCCAAAGATTTATATCAGCTGCATGCTCATCTCAGTGTTTGTCTTCCTTTATCCTGTAACTACTATTTGTTATCTTCTGTGATGTTGCCCCGATACTGGTGTTTGCTGTCTTATCCTTATTAATGTAGTGGATTTGATTTGCAGATCTGGAAAGAAACTGCAAACACAACTTTTTGCACAGCACAAAATAGGTACTTTAGTTTGTATATGCATCAACATATGCCATGGGTTCCCGAGGAAGGCCTATATTTGATCTTAATGAGCCCCCTGCTGAGGATGATGAGGAGACTGGTTCTGTTGTCAGTTTGCTGCCACAGAAGGTCCTCCCTTCCTCCAATGCCCATGCTTCTGAATTATTTGCGACATCAGTGGCTTCTCAAGGCGTTAAAAATTATAACACCTTTTCCCATGCATCATCTATGTCGGGCTTCCAACCTTTCGTTCGTCCAAGAGTTGCTTTTACCCCTGAAGTGAGTAATGAATCGAACAAAACACAGGATCAGAATGCCAAGGTTGCATCTCCTGCAAAGACATTTAATGGGTATGGCATGCAAACAGAACCTTCTCATGTTTCAGGTTTGGTGAATAATGAAGCTGTTGAAAAAGAAGAAGGGGAGTGGTCTGATGCAGATGGCTCTGCAGGTCATACCATGCATGAGCAGGGAAAAGCTTTGGTACAGCAGGATACTTCTGAAAGGATGGAATGTGATACTTCTGCTTTGGCTACTGGGACCACATCAGGAAGTGCCAAGGCTAAGAACAATTCTAGGGATCCTTCACCGTGTTTGGGCCAAGGATTGAACAATAGGCAAACTGACAGTAATCGTAATATAGATGGCAATACTAGTGATGATGCACCTATGAGTGGTCTAGAGGACACTGCTATTACTTTAAAACAGAGAGAAATTAAGGGCATTGAAACAAGTCATGCACTTAAGTCTTCCAATAGTTTGGGGAAGAGGAAGATAGATCAACATAAAGAAGCTATGTTAGGAAAGAAACGTAATAGGCAGACCATGTTAATAAATATAGATGAAGTCAAGCAAACTAGCTCCATCCGAACTTCAACACCAAGACGGCAGCCAACCAGCACTCGGACTGTGAGAGAAATTCGCACTGCTGTCCCTCCTCCTGACCGTGCTGTAGAAAAACATGTTAAGGATCAGAAAATAGCTGACCCATCATTTAATGAAGGGGGTATCCTCGCAGATACTTGTCAACCCAAGTCTGAATGTAATGGTGATATACAACACTCTGGGGTCTCCAAATCAAAGAGGGTAAATGGTGAAACTGATTTTTATGCAGAGGCTAACTTGCCACCAATTCCAAGACAAGGTTCATGGAAGCAACCTAATGATATGAGGCAGTCAAAAAATGGACAATTTCCTAATCGGAAGCCAGCAATTGTTAGCCAAACCTCTGCAGATTTGAAGTTGGGAAATAAGAAACAACCACTTTCCAAGAAGCCTGCCACAGTTAGTGCATCATATCAAGACACTTCGGTTGAACGACTTATAAGGGAGGTGACTAATGAGAAGTTTTGGCATCAGCCAGGTATTGAATGCTCCGGTCCACATTTGTAATCTGTCATTGAATCCTCTTTTTCTCCAAGTAACCTTTGATTTCTCGTCATTGCTTGCTTTTGTTATTTGTCAAGGTGTTAGTTCTCTTACTATACTTATCTATGTGAGCTGTCTTTAGTCTTATGCCCTTTCTTTTACCCTGTCCTAAAAGTCGATGACATGTTCTATGCATACAATGGAACATAAGATCCTCACTGCATTCTTCTGTAAAATCTTTGGGGAAGTGTTTGGACGTACAAACAAGTAGAGAATAAAAAGTGATGTGTCTTGCAGTGTTTGGCATGCTATCAACGCTTGCAGATTTAGTTTTATCAGCAAACTTAAGTTTTTTAAATTCCTAATTCCAAATTAAGCCAACGTGTGTTTATTTCATTTGCCATTACTCATTCTCGGTCACTATTGGAAGTGTGGCTCAGTTAGGATTATTTTTTGCTGCTTGCCATTTTATGAGTAAAAGATGATGTTTGTATTGGTCAGGGCATCAGGCCTATGCATAGCAGAGGAGATCCCCACACCAGGCTGCATTCTACCGTCCGAAGAGCCTCATTCCCACAGCTACATGTGGTGGGGGACGGCCAACCGTCCAGAGAGCCTCTAGGATGGAAGATTAACTGAAATACACGCACATACACAAAAAAGACCATTAGTTTCTAAGTGATTACTGTTTAAAATTCACTGCATCTATCTTTATATCCATTTATTTTCTCATTTGATTGACTTCAATTGCAACATATGTTGTATGCTGTACATGTGATCCTTTGGCCCTCTATTTGGTTGCGTTCGAGTAAGTTTATAAGAGGTTGCTTGTCAGTTTATTTGAATTTAAATTGTTCCCATGACGTTCATATTATGTCAAAATAGAAAGTCACATTGCTGTTTGTTCTTTCTTCTGTGTCTCTTTGGTGTTAATATTTTGTGAATATGATTTGTTAATGTCTTGTGCAGTAGAAGACTCTGAACTCCAATGTGTTCCTGGTCGATTTGAATCAGTGGACGAATATGTTAGAGTATTTGAGCCCTTGCTTTTTGAGGAATGTCGTGCACAGCTGTATGGCACATGGGAGGAGTTAGCTGAAACAAATACACATGTAATGGTTCGTATAAAGAGTGTAGAGAGGCGTGAAAGAGGTATGCTACAACCTATCAATAGTAAGATTTTGCAACTCCATGTGCAACTCTGTTGATCTGTTGACAGAGGAATATTTTAATATCTTGTATAGGATGGTATGATGTGACAGTCCTTCCTGCAAGCGAGTGGAAATGGACATTTAAGGAGGGTGATGTTGCAGTTCTTTCAACCCCAAGACCTGGAACAGGTACTTTTTAGAAGTTGCATGTGATATTCTCATGTTTCTATGACCTTAAATGCTGTTTCTTCTTTTTTTTGTGATTAATATTTATTTTTTGGTCAAGCAGTTAGATCCAAGAGGAGCATTGCTTCAGCGAATGAAGCTGATGAGGAGCCTGAGATTTGCGGCCGTGTGGCAGGTACTGTTAGACGACATATTCCTGTAGATACTCGCGATCCTCCTGGTGCAATCCTTCATTTTTATGTTGGAGACTCATATGACTCTTACAGGTTAATTTGCAAATTTAATTCTTTAGTTTTGTTCTCTGCTTTAAACTATGATATACCACTAAGTTAACATATCTGATGGTAATTTTGTTTAAACTTCTCTTATCTTGTTTCTTTTCACCAGCAAGGTTGATGATGATCATATTTTAAGAAAACTCCAGCCTAGAGGTATCTGGTACCTGACTGTGCTTGGTTCTCTTGCAACAACTCAGCGGGAGTATGTTGCTCTGCATGCATTTTTCCGCCTTAATTTGCAGGTGAGGAACTTATGTGTCTTTAATAAATAAAGAGTGCCTTATTGATAAAATTCATTTTTATGACAAGAAGTTTTTTTTTTGGGGGGGGTACTTTTAGATGCAAACTGCAATCCTGAAGCCTGGTCCAGAACACTTCCCAAAGTATGAGCAACAAACCCCAGCCATGCCTGAATGCTTCACACAGAATTTTGTTGACCATTTGCATAGGACCTTCAATGGGCCCCAGCTGGCTGCAATCCAATGGGCGGCAATGCATACAGCTGCTGGAACTAGTAGCGGGATAACAAAGAGACAAGATCCTTGGCCTTTCACCCTTGTTCAAGGTCCTCCAGGAACAGGTAAAACGCACACTGTTTGGGGAATGCTAAATGTCATACACTTGGTTCAATATCAGCATTACTATACTTCTTTGCTTAAGAAACTAGCACCTCAAAGCTATAAGCAATCAAATGAGAGTAATGCTGACAACATCACAATGGGATCAATTGATGAAGTCCTCCATAACATGGACCAGAACCTGTTCCGCTCTCTTTCAAAACTTTGTCCAAAACCCAGAATGCTAGTTTGTGCACCATCTAATGCTGCAACTGATGAGCTTCTTGCTCGTGTTCTTGACCGTGGATTTATTGATGGCGAAATGAAAGTTTATAGACCTGATGTTGCCAGAGTTGGGGTTGATTCACAGTCACGTGCTGCCCAGGCTGTTTCTGTTGAGCGGAGAACTGAACTTCTTTTAATGAAGAGCCGTGAAGAAATTACAAAATGGATGCAAGACTTGAGAGGCCAGGAGGCTTATTTTTCGGCTCAGATAGCTGACCTTCAAAACAAGCTTAATTTTGCAGCTGTTGATGGTCGTTCTCAAGGCTCTGTTGGTGTTGATCCTGATGTTCTTATGGCTCGGGACCAAAACCGGGATGCATTGCTTCAGAACCTTGCTGCAGCTGTTGAAAGCAGGGATAAAGTTCTAGTTGAGATTTCTCGCCTTCTTATTCTTGAAGCTAGGTTTCGTTCTGGTAGCAACTTCAATATGGAAGAAGCTCGTGCTAGTCTTGAGGCAAGTTTTGCCAATGAAGCAGAGATTGTTTTTACTACCGTCTCAAGCAGTGGACGCAAATTGTTCTCTCGGCTCACACATGGGTTTGACATGGTGGTTATTGATGAGGCAGCCCAAGCTAGTGAAGTAGCTGTTCTTCCTCCCCTTGCTCTTGGTGCTGCGAGATGTGTTCTTGTTGGGGATCCTCAGCAGCTTCCTGCAACAGTTATTAGTAAAGCTGCCGGGACTTTGTTATATAGTAGAAGTCTTTTTGAAAGGTTTCAGCAAGCAGGATGCCCAACAATGCTATTATCTGTGCAGTACAGAATGCATCCTCAAATCCGGGATTTCCCTTCTCGTTACTTTTACCAAGGACGCCTTACTGACAGCGAAAGTGTTGCTAAACTGCCAGATGAAATATACTACAAGGATCCATTGCTTAGACCTTACGTATTCTATGATATTACTCATGGAAGAGAGTCCCAGAGGGGTGGCTCTGTATCATATCAAAACGTCCATGAAGCACAATTTTGTCTTCAGTTGTATGAACATCTTCAGAAGACTGTGAAATCTTCGGGAATGGGGAGAGTAACAGTTGGCATAATCACACCATACAAACTGCAATTGAAATGCCTTCAACAGGAGTTTTCACCCGTTTTAAAGTCAGAAGAAGGAAAAGACATTTATATTAATACTGTAGATGCTTTCCAAGGGCAGGAACGTGATGTCATTATCATGTCTTGTGTACGTGCCTCAAATCATGGTGTTGGCTTTGTTGCTGATATTCGGCGTATGAATGTTGCTCTCACTCGAGCAAGAAGGGCCTTATGGGTACAGTTTATACCTTTTTCTAGTTCTTTTGTTATGATATTGTGCTATCATGTTTACCCACCTACTGCAGGTTTGACATTATCAAACTTAAACTTTACAGGTTATGGGGAATGCCAACTCTCTGGTGCAATCTGATGACTGGGCTGCATTGGTTGATGATGCTAAAGCAAGGAATTGTTACATGGACATGGACTCTCTACCAAAAGATTTTTTTGTTTCAAAGGGAATCCAGGGAAAAGGTTCATCCGGTACAAGGGGCTTGAGATCTGGCATACCAAGACACAGGTCATATGATATGCTTATGGAACCGAGATCAGCAACTCCAACAGAAGATGATGAGAATTCAGGCCCTTCGTTGATTTTTAGAAATGGTAACCATAGAAATTTTAGGCCCCCGATGGATAATCTATTAGATGATTATGATCGATCTGGTGATAGGGCAAGGGATGGCTGGCAATTTGGCACGCAGAGAAAGCAGAGCTCTTCAGGGCTTACGGGGAAGAGAGATGCCTGATTGTTTTGTGGTTGTTTGAAATATCTTTTGGACTTAGGGTGGCCTTGGCAATGTTACTTGATCCCCTAAGGGGTGACCAAGAATTCTTGCAAGAAAGTTTTCAGAGGCTTGGCTCGTATGCTGCTTCTGAATGCAAGCTGGATCTAGGGCCCAATAGAGACTTTTGAAAGGAATGGGTGAACCATACTGGTGTCAGACTGGAGCAGAAAAACAATTGCTGTTGCAATAGGTTGATCCGAGTAGTAGCAGCTGATTCCTCTGAGTTTGTGCTAGGAACTGGCTGCCTGTGCGTAGGTTATTTAATGTCACGCCATCAGTCTGCCCGCAGACAGTATCATCAGTGGTAAGAAATATCTCCTGTCGTATGCCACTTCTTGTCTTTATTAGAGCTTTTGGTGTTGATTGTTTCATGCACAATTGAAATATAAGACGGGGTTTTGCTGTTGGCTGGCATAAGCTCGATAGTCTACAATGCATGGGATGTCACTTTTAAGCTGCAGTGACAAAAAGTGGATTGATGCGAAGGTAGAGAGGACATCACTGTTTGCATGGGGCTTGGGAGGGGGAGAAGAGAAAACAGCTGCCGAATCGTAAGCCTTAAATTAGCCCAATGGCTGACGTGAAAGTTGTATGAGCTAAGCCTCTTTTTAAGTTGAATTTTTAGAATGTGCACATGGCTCAGGGTAAGTGTGTACTTATGACCTGCTTGGACGCCCCTTGTTATGTGCGATCAACTGGGATCAACTGCAAGAGAGCTGGTAACCTTCTTGGACATCTCCTGTTACGGAGTCTGCATGCATCCACGCGACCTAAGTGAGTTGACATTTGCTGGAAATTGACAGTTTGCTTTCAACGGAAGATGGTAAATGACTATCTTTTTGCTGGCATCGATATTAAAATCTATCATGCGCCCGAACTAAGTAGATAATAGTTGTTCACTAAAGCATGTGGCCTGAACGTGATTGAGAAATGTTTCAAGATTGGAGTTTTGATAGTAGTAGCTCAATAACTCGAAACTTCTGCCTTGGACGCCATTATTTATAGTTTAACACCATGTGAAGATGGTTGATTTGTCCAATTTAACGAATCAGAATGTTTCCGTATAAAGTTGATGGGTTTTGATAATGTTTGGATTTAGGGAAAGCTTCAGGCGGTCTCACGTTTGAGCTCAAGAACTGGCGAATGCGATGGCGAGCAATGTATGAAAAAGGAAGATTGACCATACAGCGATTGGAGAATACTATATCACTGTACATCAACGATGTGACTGAGCACTATCAGGGAGAGACTAACAGAAGATAGATCCTAGAGTGATGCAACTATATACATGGAGCGGGTATAAATTTGTACCTTATATCAGCTGCTAATATCTTAATCGCGAATGGCGAAGATGTTAGCAATTCTTGTTGCTGCAGAAGCTGGTGAGTCCATTGACGTATGGTCCAGTATGTTTGGACGTATGAAACTCTGAATTGGTGAAGTCTCGTTACTGCCAGATCATAAGATTGTGCAAATGATATGATGTTATTGTTCCTGTCTTTCAGCGGGTTGACTAATAAAAATCATCTGTTTAAGGCAATGCTTTTCCAAATGGAAACAAAAAAAAGGGAATTCGACCAAGACGATGGTTAATTCATCTCTTTTCTTTCTTTAGGCTTTCATGTGGCATATCTTGCACCGTTGTCAATAAGACCATTATGGTAAATTTGTTTCTGCGATACCATAAGACCCTATGTTTTCATTGCGTTTTATCATCTTTTATTTCCGTTTCTAAATTCAGTATATTTTATTTTATTTTTTACGTTCAATAAATTTTCATTATTATAATCTACAAAAATTTTGACTTTTGGTTGGTCATATTATATTTTATCATTAATTAAATATATATTAGTTATTAGACATTAGTTACCAACAACAATTATAACTAATATAACTAAATTACTTAATTTAATCTAATTTTTATAATTAGTTTAAGTTTTTAAAATTTGTTTTGGAAAATAAAAAATTTAAAATTTAAGTAAATAATAATTATGTAAATATTATTTTATAAATTAAATTTACTTATTTAATTGTTTATATTAAAAATACAATAAAAATTTATTCGAATATTTATTAACAGATATTGTATATGAGATCAAAATGAAATTATTTATTTAATAAATTTGTATTAAATAAATTATTAACACTAATAACAATAGACTTTTTGTTTTAAAAACTAGTTATTGTTTTAGATGTTTTATATTATAAATTTTAAACTTTAAATATATTTCTATATCAATAAAATAAAAATAGAATAATATTTAATATAATTACTAATTCCAAACTGAATTTGGAAGCCGTATTTCAATTAAAACGTTTTAAAGATGCCATTGCCTCCACGTATACAAGGACCGATAAGACAAAGCTCCCTGCTAATCTATTGCATCCACTGTTGACGCTTCCACATCTGAAAAAACCTAAATCTTGCGTTTGTTCTCCGGCACAAACAAGATCATCTTCTGCTTGGATGGTTGCATGCCTCTTTGACTATTAACGTGTTCTTTAATGTTGCTCGGCACATGACTTGTACGCCCACTTAGAAAGCTCTCCATGATAATTTTTCAACAAATCTGTGGCTATCCTTATCATTCTGCTCTTAAGTGTTTTAATCGTTTAAACAAAAATTATTACCCTCCAAATACTTATCATTATGCCTACTTATGTGGCTGCCTAAACCAATAATCCCAACCAAGAATGGCATCTTGATACTGGTGTCATATACCATATAACCAACAATCATGTTAAGCTAAATTTTCTTATATAGGTCTAGATCAAGTTCGTGTTGGAAACAGGGCAGGTTTGCAGATTTCTCATACAGGAACTTCCTTTTTGAAAAATGATTTTGGCTCTTTAATTTGAAAATGAGCTTTTCGTTTCCCTTCTATCACAAAGAATCTTTTAAGTGTTTCGAGTTTATATGATGATAATCAAGTTTTCGTTAAATTTGACCCATCTTCTTATATTGTGAAGGATCTCAAAACGAGATCAGGGACTCTTATCACATTGGCATTGCATCTCATTCTAAGGTGTCATCTCCGTAAGCTTTTGTTATCTGAGTTTTGTTTGATCTATGAAATTAGCGTCTTGGTCATCCATCCTCTTTAGTGCTTAAGAAATTTCATTCTTGTCTTAGTTTTTAGTTAGCGGTGCAAAAACTTTTCATCTTTTTGTAATTCATGTAGGTTAGATAAGAGTCACACTTTTACCTTATCAATTGTTTGCAATAATTTATTATAGTTCACTTCGATTAATTCATTTGTATATTTGGGTCCATTTTGTTAAGGTCTAATTGTCCGACACCGGTAATAAAAGAAACTGATGGGGGATTTATAGACTTATGAGCTCTCCCACCCTTTAAGCTAGCTTTTGGAGTTAGTTCTCCCATAAGACCTATAACAATTTCCTTCTCTCTAAAAAATTCCCTTGTCCCCAAGGGCCTCATCTAGGTATCTGAGTTGAAATTCTTCATAGTCTTCCTAAGTTGCATCTGCTGGAGAAAGATCAGGCCAATGGACCAAGACCTCCTTATGATTCTTCACCTTTTTGTTGTCAAGGATGGCTTGAGAACTTGACAGCAACTTGTCTTTCCCATGCTGCGAAGGTGGAAGGGTGGGAAGCACAACTTTATTGACTCCAAGCTTTTCCTTCAAACAAGAAACATAAAAACTTGGATAAATCCGAGAGTCACTGGGCAAGTCCAGCTTGTATGCTACTGCAACAATTTGCTGTAACACCTTGAAAGGTCCACAAAATCGAGGTGATAGCTTGAGATTCTTGCACAAGGAGACTAAATTTTGCTAATACGGTCGGAGTTATAAGTAGACCTAATTCCCTACTTCAAACTCACTGTCCACATGGTGTTGATCATATATCCTTTTCATAAGTGCTTGAGCTTCTTACAAACTTTCTCGTACTTCCTTGACCACTTGATCTCGATTTTTCAGCTCTTGATCCATGACTTTAGTTCTTGCAGTTCCTGGAACATAAGAAAGCAAAGTTGGAGGTGCGCGTCCATAAACCACTATAAATGGAGTCTTCTTTATGGAGTTGTGCCAGCTGGTATTGTAACATAATTTTGTCTATGGAAGCCACTGCACCTAATCACTGAGCTGGTGAAACATCTCAGGTACATCTCCACGATGCAATTAACCACCTTCGTGTGGCCGTAGGTTTAAGGATGGTAGGATGAGCTAAAATTGAAACTCATCCCATTTAATTGGAACAACTCCCTCCAAAATACACCAATGAATGTGGGATCTCGGTCGCAAACAATTGATTGTGACATGCCATGCAACTTGAAAACTTGATCAAAGAACACTTATGCCAGACTTTTGGCAGTATGAGGATTAGAAATTGGAAAGAAGTGAGCATATTTTGATAAACGATCTACCACCACGAAGATAGTATACTTCCTTTTGGACAAGGGTAGTCCATCAATGAAATCCATGGAGATGTTAGCCCAAACTTGAGTTAGAATTGGTAATGGCTGAAGCAATTTGGCTGGTTGTATAGTTTCAGGCTTATGGCATTGGCAAATATCACATTGCTTGATGAGTTCTTTGACTTATTATTGCACGCCCTTCCATAAAAAATAGATCGGATCCTTTATAGCGTCTTGTGGAAGCCTTCATGAGTACTAGAATGCATTTCTTGAACTATGGTGGTAATCCTTTGGTCCCATAAGTGCTTTAAACTCCGCTGGTCAGTCCTAACAATGAACTTGTGACCTAACAAATAAGGATGCCACTTCTGAATTGATAGGACTAAAGCTAGCAGTTCCTTCTCGTATGGCAATGCCAGATTTTTTCCATGCAAAGCTTGACTGAAAAAAGCTATTGGCTGTTGTCCTTGGGTTAGAACCCCTTCATGCCATTTCCTGACACATCACATTCAATAATAAAGGGCCTTGAGAAGTTTGGAAGTGTTAAGACCGGCGATTGCGTCATTGCTTGCTTCAATTGCACGAAGGTTGTTTCTGCCACAGAATTCTATGCAAAAGAATCCTTTTTTAATAAGGAAGTGAGACGAGTTGCTATTGTGCCATACCCTTTAATAAACTTTCGATAATACGTTGTTAACTCGAGAAATCCTTGAAGGGATTTAACTATAATGGGTCTTGGCCAATCTGTCATGGTTGTCACTTTATCTTTATCTACTGCCATACCATGTTTAGAAATGATATGATGAAGATATGCAATTTGTGTTTGGTCAAATTGACATTTGCCCATTTTAACAAATAACTTGTTAGATTTTAAAATGGATAATACGATTTCAACATGCTCCAAATGATCCTTCCATGTTTTACTATAAATGAAAATGTCATCAAAGAATACCAAAACAAACTTATGGAGTTGCTCTTTGAAGACCTCATTCATGAGTGACTGGAAAGTGACGGTGCATTTGTGAGACCAAATGGCATTATAAGAAACTCGTAGTGCCTTTGATGAGTACGAAATGCAGTTTTTGAAATGTCCTTCATTTGCATCCGAATTTAGTGATATCCAGATCACAAGTCCAACTTGGAAAAATATTTGGCTCCATGCAATTCATCAAGCCACTCATTTATGACAGGAATTGGGAACTTGTCCTTGATAGTGATTTGATTTAAGGCCTAATAGTCATCACAAAGCCTTCAAGAACCATTGTGCTTCTTGACTAAAAGGACTAGAGAAGAGTAAGGACTCTTGCTAGGACGTACCACACCTGAAGAAAGCATTTCAGCTACAATTCTTTCGATTTCTACCTTTTGGAAGTGCGGATACCGATATAGATGAACACATATGAGTTGGCTTTTTGAAATCAATGGTATCCGGTGATCATGTGATCCTGGTGGTGGCAGCTTCGTTGATTCTTCAAATAATTCTTCATACGAGGATAACAACTGTTGTAATTGATCTTTCCCCACGTCAACGGTTTCAGGTGATCAAGGAATTGCCAAGGAAAGAGAGTTTAATTACAACAAAACTCCCTGCTTTCTCTTTTTAAGCTTACGTGCAAACTCTACCTCATTTATAATCCTACTTACTGGAGTAGTAATTCCCCATAAGTGGACTGTTTTTCCACCAAGTGAAAATTGCATTAACATTCTGCTAAAATCCCAAAGAATAGGACCAAGTGTTCGAAGCCATTGAGCTCCCAACACAACATCTTATCCTTCTAAAAGTAGGAGGAAAAACTCCAGATTTGTTGGCACACCCTGAAGCTTCAGTGGTACTTGGCATTTTTCGGGGCTTGTTAATTTTTCTCCATTAGCAATGACTACTCCGAAATGACTTGCACCGTTAGCTTGTAATGCCAATTTAATGGTTAACCTTTCACTTAAG
>JANSVA010000006.1:11493235-11534182 GCA_025504915.1 Erythroxylum reticulatum
CATTAGCAATGACTACTCCGAAATGACTTGCACCGTTAGCTTGTAATGCCAATTTAATGGTTAACCTTTCACTTAAGAAATTATAAGTACTACCTGAGTCTGCCAAGGTTTAAATGGCATACTTTCCCACATAGCCCTTCACCCTCATGGTTTATGGAGTTTGGGTCCCCGCCATGGCATGTAAGGAAATCTCTATAATTTCCTCAATTAGTCGTGTAGTTTCTACTTCTTCATTATCTTCATCAATGCCATCCTCTTCGGACCAATATCCTTCAATGTATAATTGTCCCACACTAGTAATAAAAGAAATTGATATGGGGTTTATAGGCTTATGAGCTCTCCTACAATTCAAGCTAGCTTTTGGGGTTGGTTCTCCCATAAGACCTGTAATAATTGGTATCAGAGTTATCACCACTCCTTCAAATCCTCGTGCCACGCCCACGAGTGGTGACACCAGTATTGCAATGTTCGCCCGAGGCTAGAAAAAGTCTAGCACATAGCCAGCCCGTGGGTACGTGGGTGGTGATGTTGGTATAACAGTATTCGCTTGCGGCTAGAAAAGGTCTAGCGTATAGCCAGCCCGCCGGTGCCTGGGCTACGAAGCATAGTGGGATGTTATGGTCTAATTGTCCCACACCAGTAATAAAAGAAACTGATTTAGGATTTATTGGCTTATGAGCTCTCTCACCCTTCAAGCTAGCTTTTGAAGTTGGTTCTCCCGTAAGACCTGTAACACATTTCCTTTTACTTCAACTTATATTCATTGCTAAAATATCACTTTTGTTGATACTTATAGTTGTTTTATCTACTTGTTCATAAATCTAATGCTTTCCATATTTTTTAGCAATTTAAGAGGCATGTTGAAAATATCTTTAACACCAAGTGATTAAGGTGGTGAATTCTATAGACTATCACAATTCTTGGATTCTTGTGGCATTACCAATCATGTTTCTTGTCCCTCGTGCCCAAAATAGTCTAGTTAAACTTAAGCATCGTTGTATTGTTGAAATTAGTCTCTCTCTTCTTGCTATTGTGTTTATACATCTAGAATATTGGGATGATGCCAGTCTGTTTGATTAATCATTTGCCCTCACCAATTTAAAAGAAATGATCTTCATGGTGACAACTTTTTGACAAAAAATTATAATCTTTCTCATCTATATTCTTATTCTCTAATGGCAGCTAAGAAGGGAGTGAATTGAGTGAATTCAAAATTTTAATTAAAGTATTTTAACTTATGAAAAATGTCTACAAATTATCAAAAATGCAAGAGCAAAATAAAAGTAAATGAATTTAATTATGCTTCTAAGTAACAAAGTAAGGAGTGAGAGAATATAAACGTAAACTGATTTATAGTGATTTGATAAATAATCCTTGCATATGCTTGCTCTAAAGACTCGTCTTAAATTTCTACTATAATTCTTCTTTTATTGCGAAAAGTACTCTTTGTACGATCTTTTATTTTGACAAAAAGGAACCTCATTTTTCAATCTTTTTTCAAAATAAAGAGGAACCTTAAACTATTTTTAGATAAACCTAACACAATGATCACATACCTAAAAAATAGCTTACAATTCAAAATTGCTCATTTGGATGCTTTGATAATAAAAAAAAAGACTCACATACTAAAAATGAGACAATGAATTCTCAAAAGATTGAAAAATGCTTAGAAATGTATTATAGGACACTTAAAAGCTTTTTGATGCTAAAATCAATGAGAAAACATTTTTTATTTATAGTATTTTGGGACCTAAAATAGTCGTTAGTGCCAAGAGCTAATTGTTGCAATGGCTATATTCCATACTGGTTGACTAGTATGACTAGTATGCATTAAAAGCTTTAGATTTACTAGTCGTTAAAACATTGGTCAACTACTAAAGAATACCAGTTAATCATTATGATAGACTGGTTAACTAGTGCATCAACCAGTGTTACAACAAACTCTAGATACTTCAAATTTAATAGCTTTAACATATATTGGTCGACCAAACACCCCAAAAACATAATTTTAACTCCTTTAAATACTTAAACTTAATTTGATTAATGACATTATAATTAAAAATATTCCAAAATTTTTTTCCTAGACATTATTTTAAAAACTAAGATACTTTTATATTAAAAACAAAAGCCTTAATAGCTCTTAATGAATGTGAAAAATTATTCTATAAAATGAAATGAAATGTTTATGCATGGTGAGCCTTTTAGACTATCAAAGATAAACAAGATGAGCTTACAATAAGTAGGATACGAAATAACTAAGTTGATATTGATATTGAAGATTGCAAACATCATCTTTTCTATCATAATCCTTTAATACAATAATATTCTAATCTTATATTCCTTCTAATCAACAACATTAAAATCGTTAGCAAAATCTTGATTGTAACCTTCCTTGGCTCAACAATCCCCCCATTTTTGATAATGACAAAACATTTGTGATATTAGAAAGTAGTACGAGAATTTTAATTTGACAGATAACAATCCATATCCAGATATTAAGTAGCTCTCCCTTAACTCGTTCATAACACATGTATTAGTATTATAACCATAATTCACTAATGAGAGCAAGATTTAACAAAAATATTCATTATCAAAGAAATATATATGTATGTATCTATATATATAGATATATAGTAACAAATACCCTCTCTGAATGTAACATTTCCCTTTATTGTCACAAAAATTAATATCTTCCTTTTAAGAAACATAAAAATAATCAATTAATTAGAAGGGAAATTGAGATTCAATTAGACTGTACAGGTTATCAAGTGGATGCATAGTGATGTCTTTGAAAGAATCAAACTCTAACTAGCAACATAGTGAGTTTATACTCAGTGACCACTAGATGAGCTTCTAGTGGACATCGATGATGTGGTTGTGAAGTGGTGGCCTCATCCTCTATAGGTAGTTCTACATTGTAACTCAAAAAAGGTTTAATCAGAGCTATCAACATATGGCAGAGCCTCGTGTATAAGTGATGGTTATTGAGGGTGGAGTTATTGTTGTTGATGTGATCTTGCCATTTGACCATCTATCAATAGATATCCCATTTGACTAAGGGCATTAGAGTTAAAAAAAGAAATCAAAGTCAATCTCCTCGCCAGCGGGAGGAATATGAAAATGATAAAAGATGAGACTGAGAATAAGGGCACATGAGATGTTTTGTTTCCTCTTTTTGGTTTGATGGAAGTAGACCATATTAAGAAAAAGAAAGTGATCAATGTGAATAGAGTTTCCTAGAATAAGAGTGGATATGAACCACAGATCATCATGTCCTAAGAAGGTAAAATGCCCACTGGTAGTGATAAAATTATATTTAATGAAAAGATGGTGTAAAAGAGGAATATCATTGAGGTTAGGAACATCATTAGGTTTTTTATCGATCTCTGTATCAGGGAACTTAAGATAATATTGACTCTATTAAGGACAAAATATGGGTAATTGGTATATTTGGTATTACAATTATAGTAAGAAGGGGGTTTAGGAATGGGGATGCCTAGGATCTCATTTATGAAATTAGAGGTGAGATGAATGTTAATGCCAAATATGGTTGAGAAGATTTGGGTATAACCTTATATAAAATGGTAAATGTGAGTGATTAACGAGAGTTAGCAATGCATTTCCATATTCATGTATATCAGGTCATACACAAACGCATGAATAGTGAAATAGTTGCACATGAAAATAATTGTACATGTATTCATGAATAATTCTAGGTATAATTAGATTGATTTGTGTATTTTTGAGAATTATGAATGTTTTTACATTGAAAATTTTATGGGTTAGTAAAATGTTAATATTTTTGAATTTTGGTGATTTTAAGAATTATTTTCAGAAATTATAGAGAATTATGGAAATTTATGAAAAATAGTAATATAAATTAATGATGATTGGAGATAATTAGATTGTAAAGATGTGACTAAAGGAATTAGTCAATGAAGAAACTAAGTTAGAACTTAGACCTTAGGAAAGTGACAAGTATCACTTAATAAGTTGCCTTTATAACTTTTGTCTGATAGTGAGTTAAGATACCAAAGAGTAAACAGAACTAAGTTATATGTCTAAATCCTTTCTTCGTAGTCACCTTCTTAAAATTTTCTTCAAACACAAAAAGTTCTCCATCACAATAGTTTGAAGGAATTTCTTTGCTTTTCCTTCCTCTACCCTACTACCAAGTGGTTTCTTTTGCCTTAAGAAAAACCAGAAGCTGGTTAGTGTTCACGGTGATTTACGTAATTTTGTATGGAGTTAGGGATTGAAGATAATTGAAGCTTTTGGAGTCTTCAAGAAGTAAGTAGTGAATAAATTTGTTATAATTGTGAATTTTTTTGAAATAAAGTTGATGAATTTATTGTCAGTGCATGATCATGGCATTTATGTATATTTATATTCATGAACACTGTGTTAATGGGATGAAAATTGTGGATATTATGTTATTTAGTTTTGACGGATTGTTAGTGATCAGGTGATGTAGAAATGGTTCTTGGAGTTAAAATAGCAACGAAATTATGTAAAGGATTAGTGTAGAGAATTAGATATGAAAAGGTGATATGCTCTGTTTCTTCACTGTGCATATATGAATATATAAGTGTTTATACGTGCGTTGATGAAAACTTAGAGATGATCAAGAAAATGGTTTTTTGAGTTAGGGAGTAATTGTAAAATGATGGTTTGACATGGGAATAAGTGTTTAAATGGAAGTCGAGAGGGAGAATAGTGATTGAGAATCAAAGTTAAAAATGCAGAAAAGTAACAAAGTATGAATAAGATGAATATGAATTTTTGACTTTTGATGATTTTTTGTTTAAACTTGTATATTTTGAAGTAGTATGAATTTATGGTGAATTATTTGTTTGAAATGGACTAAGAAAAAATAGAAAATTTTTTTGAATAGTTCGGTTTTAGAGAATGAACTCTGGAAAATTTCTGGGAATGAATAGTAAAAATGTTAAGTTTTTTATTTAAAACTTCCATGAATTTTCTATGCCGATATAGATAGATTTAGATAAAGTTGCCTTCATAAAAGTTTTATATCTTTCCTTAATCTTTCCATTTATATAAAGTTTGTAAATTTTGGAGTTCTAGATCAAAAGTTATAGAGTTTATAATTTTGGTTTCGGTGAAGAAGAAGAAGTGAAGTTGCACCATCATGCAATAGGTTAAAGGCAAAAGTCGTTGTTCTGCAAATGCACGATAGCGACTCTGGATGTTTAAGGGTGAAAGTCGCTATGGTGGAAATGCATGTGCAAATGCACGATAGCAACTTTGTTGTTTTAAGGGTGAAAGTCGCTATCGTGTAAATGCACGATAGCGACTTTGTTGTTTTAAATTGCATGATGGCGACTTTTGAGAGTGGTTAACTGATGAACATCTGATGGGATTTTGGTTATAACTTCTTCACCCGATGTCCAAATGATTTTGTTCTTAAACTAATGGATTCCTAACACATTTTTTCTATCCCTCCATAAAATTTTGTTGCATTCTGAATTGAATTGAGGAATATTGATCGAATCAAAGTGTGGGATCTATTAGAACAGTGAAATAGTATTTTTTTACTGAACACCCTTCAGTATTTTAATTATATCTGGATCTATAGGATTCCATATGAGATGATTGTTGATTTAGAGTAAACTAGAGACATAGGGCTACAAATCATATGAAGAAATTAAATTGTGATATTGTGTATGTTATTTGATATAGAGATGCAACTGGAACGTCAACCCCTAGACGTTGCCGGAACTTCCAAGCATTAGCTTTGGGAGCAACTTATGAGTATCCTAAACGGTCTCACTTAATTACTTTTTTGCTTAATTTATGTTTTTGAATGATAATTGAATATGTTCAATTATGGATTTCGGACAGAAGGTCTGATGATTGTGAATGTGGATTGAGATATAGAAGTACTACTTAAATGTGAATGTAAAGACCTAATTGCATTATAATGTGAGTAATTGTGGTACATGCATTCCATATATGAATGCATAATTAGATAATGGCAATTGTGACCAGAGTAGCCACCGATCAGAGCTTAAAGCTTAACGAGTGATTAAGAGCCGAAGGCTCAATGTATATAATGAGCCCTATATCCTCCAAGCAGATAAGGAACAGTTATTAATAAGCCTGGCATCTAAAATGGATACGGGACAGTTCAGGCACTCGGTTACAATAACGTAATAATTGGAAAGTGTCTCATGAGCATTTTATATGCATATTGTTAAGTATATTTGTTGAAATGAAATGCTTATGCTTTAGTGAAAATGTGAAATTTATGTAAAATACAGTATGTGATTACATGTTATGTGAATTGTTTGATGCACGAATTGAGTGAATCATCGATGATAGTTACCTCATTGAGTTCGCAAAATTCACCAAAATTGCAATGTTGTCTTTTTAGAATCGAGAGACGACTCTAATTACTGAGAGGCTCTACCAGCCTTGTAGATTGTGATTAGCAAGAAAAGTCATGGCTCAAGGGTTGGTCAGTTGGGATTTTTGGGCAAACTAGATAGACTTTGAATATTTTCCTCTTTTATGTAGCACTTTTGTATTAGGTTTTGATGATGTACATGTAGCAAAGGTTGGAAAGACAATGTAGAGTTTCGGTTTTGTGCAATGAAATGAGAAAAAAGTTAGTTTTAAAATATTGTGATTATGTTATGATGCTTTATAAGTGACTTACGATACCATGCCATGTGAAGTGAGTGTAGTAATTGAACGTAGCACGCCCTTATCATAGGATATGTACTAGAATGATCTCTGGGCGTCCCGGTGGATATCTTGCGTCAAAGGGGCACTTCATAGAAAAACCTATCATTGGTGTGACTTATTCTATAAGTCGTTGTAAGAAAGGATTCCCACTTTTGATAAATGAAATAATGGACAAGACCATAATCCTTAAATTATTCTAAACTAGAAGGAGATATAATGTAGTTCTCACCGAGATCATGAGAGGCATAATCTTGATATTGAGTCAAAGTTAGAGTTAGTATTTAAGGTTGTATGGGTAGCTTACCTCGAGTGATAGTCTTAAGTGTAGGGTTATGGTTTCCTCTAGTTCTAGCTATGAGTAAGAGAAAGAGAGAGAGACACAGAGAGAGGGTGGGGGTTAAGTGATAAGATGAGGGGAAAAAGAAATGGATTAAAGATAGAGTACTAAATATGAAAGATTTCTTGTAAAAGAGAGAAGATATTATTTCTAAAATCATAGTTCTACAAATTTTCAGTAAAAATTTAACATGCATAACATAGATAAGTAAAAGATGCATATAAGCACAAAATGGTAGCAAAAGGACTTTTAATTGAGTTAAGAAGGCATCAAAGGCATATAAATTGGAAAAACCTAGCATCTTCAATTGCTCAATGAAATTTAGGATAAATAATTAAAAATGAAACAAACCAGATGCAATTGAATACAATTTATAGCTAAAAGACTTTAAAACAATGTTTAATTGAATGAACTAATCTTTAATTTTGATAAATGATGCAAAAATAAGAAATCTCCAATTATCTTATTAGGCAAAATGATCAAAAAGTTCAATTTGGACAAAATTAAACATAATGCAAGGAAACTTACAATAAAAAGGGGTTAAACCAATCATCAATTGAATTAAGAAGGCTTCAACTTTAAAAAGTAATACATAAAAAGAAATCCCTAAAATTGATTTAGGAAAAATAAATAAAAAGAAATTTCCGTTCTCCTCCTCTGGTTAGCCTCTGAAGTCATTCAGAAAAGCAAATCTTAATGAGTTAAACTCAGATTAGCTATGCCCTAAATGATCATAGAGTTCGGTTGTTGAGTTTGTTACCTGAGTCGAGCTTCTTGTATGAAGATCTGAGTGGGAGTAGCCGAAACTAGCTATCGACTAGCCGAAACCATCACCCTTCAAATCAAGAATTGCTGCAAAGATTCAAGAAAGGATTTAAAGAATCGAATCACAATTGACCTAAATACATTTACCTGAGTCGAGATCTCCCTCACTAGTTTGTCCCCTAAGTGCTGAGCCCCAGAGAGTCTCCTCCCTCCTTCGAAAATAAAGCAAGTTAGTCATGGCCTAATTGTTAAAGTTTTTTTAGGTTAAATTGCTACCTAAGTTGAGTCCTTACTATGCGAAGAATTGAGTAGGAGAAGATCTGTGAAGCCACCGCTAGCATCACCATCAGAGCGTCGTCTCTCATCCTCCCAAATCGAGTAATAGCTGAAGATTTAAGAAAGTCGTAGATTGTTATACCCTAAATGATAACGACTTTGCCTTCAATTTTGTTTCTGAACGTTGTCGTTTCTGCTTATCCTAGATGTATTCAGTTAACCAAGTGGGTCTTTCTCATATAAGAGGGACCCTCTTGATATAATCTTCTCTATTCTATAATGAATTTTTAAATTATAAAAAAACTTTAAATTTCAATTCAAAAAAATAAAGCATAATTCAATTCAATTGAGAGTCAAGAAAGTTTAGATTAGTTATAAATTAAACCAAAGATCCTCCAATTTTTAAAAATTCAATGCAAATTGTATAAAATTAGGTAATTCTCAATATTGAAACTCTAATTTGTCCTATAGGTCAAATTGGTGCAATTAAATGTGTAATTCGTGAAATTGAACGTATGGGTAGCCACAAACATGTTGCAAAACGAATGAAAATTTAAAGGAACTCCCAATTGAACAAGGAAATTTGAAATTTGGGAGGGTTAAGGTTTACTTTCAAAATCAAAGAATGAATTGAGCATGATAGAGGAAGGAGAAACCATCGTGGAGTGTTAGAGAGCTAAATAGAGGTGGGAACGTCGTTTGAATCTCATAAAAGAAGTCGAGCAAACATTAAAAGAGATGAGATTTATTAAGGCAATTTTCAGATGGTTTTAGAAGGATATTGCCAAGGAGTGGATAGGAGAAGAACAAGAGAGTGATATTCGAAGTGGAAGCTGGTTTGAAGTCAAAAGACTGAGTGTATTTTGCAAATAGGGAGAGAGGGAGGCGAGAGTTTTTGATAAGAAAAAGGACCAAAAGTAATTCAGGGATCAATAAAATTGGTTTACTAGTTAGAGACATTGGCCCACCATTTAGGGTGTCTAGTTGACCAATATATACAATCAAACTCTCCCTAAACTATTAAGAAAGAAAAGTTATTCTAGTGTTACCAATATTGGTTGACCACTGAGGATTGCTGGTCAAGTAAAGAGACTAGTTGGGCAACCAATTATACAAACATATAAGGAGGAAACTCCAGGGAGAAAATGAATTCAATGGTTTATGATATTGGTTAACCAATCTAGTATATTAGTAAACCATTAACATTAAAGCTTTTAAAGATTAAAAACATAAGGTGCATTTATTTAAAGGAATTTCTATAAATCATCCTTAATTCTTGTCTAGTGTAATGAGATCTATCCTCACTCATTGGTTTAGTAAAAATGTCAACAAATTGGTGTTATGTATCTAGGAACTCTAATTCAATGTCTCCATTTTTCACATGATCTCTAATAAAATGATATTTAATTTCTATGTTATTAGTCCTAGAATGTTGAATAAGATTCTTTGTAAGGCAAATGACACTAGTATTATCACAATTAGTTGGTATTTTAGTAAGATCAAATCTATATTCTTTAAGTTGATGTCCAAACCAAAGAATTTGAGCACAACAACTACCAAACTACTATTAATAAAGCAACTAAATTTTATTTCTTACTATAAAGAAATTATTGCATTTCCTAAGATTAACAAGTTCCAGACGTGCTCTTTCTATTTAAAAGACTATTGGTAAAATCTACATTCGAATAACTAATTAAGTCAAATAATGTATTTTTAGGGTACAAAAGTCCTAATGGAATGATTCCACATAAGTACCTACACTTAATGGTCAATAAATGTGATTCTCTAAGAGTTGATTGAAATCTAGCATATAGATAAACACTAAACGTGATATCGGGCTTCCTTACAATAAGATAAAGTAAGCTACTAATCATACCTCGATCGAGCTTTATATCTACTGACTTACCTTCTTCATCTTTGTTTAATTTATTGTAGTGCTCATAGGAGTCCCCAATGGTTAAATTTAATCCATTTTGAAGTGTTTGAGTAGTTCTTTAGTGTACTTTGCTTGATTTATAAAGATACATTCCTTCATTTGCTTAACTTAGAGTCCAAAAAAGAAGTTAACTTCTTCCATCATGCTCATCTTGAACTCCCTACTCATACATTTAGGAAATCTTTTATGCATATTCCCATTAGTAATACTAAAAATAATATCATAAACATAAACTTGAACAATTAGGATATCATACTTGTGGATTTTAATAAAAAATGTAGTGCCAAATTTGCCTTTATAGATTCCATTTTCTAAAGCAAATGTGCTTAGCTTATCATACCAAGCTCTAAGGGCTTATTTTAAACCATATAATCCTTTGGAAAGTTTATAGCCTAATGTTTTTTAAAACCAGGAGGTTGGTCAACATAAAGTTTTTCTTGAGTTAAGACATTAAAAAATGCACTTACAACATCCATTTGAAACAATTTGAAATTCATGTAGGAAGTAAATGTAAGCAAGAGTTTAACAGCTTTTAGCCTAGCCACTAAAGTAAAAGTTTCCTTGAAGTCTATATCCTCCTTTTGATTTTACCCTTTTGCTACCAACCTAGTTTTATTTCTCACAATAATACCTAATTCATCTAATTTATTCCTCTTAAATTGGTTCAACTCTTCAT
Source organism: Erythroxylum reticulatum (assembly GCA_025504915.1). NCBI lineage: Eukaryota > Viridiplantae > Streptophyta > Magnoliopsida > Malpighiales > Erythroxylaceae > Erythroxylum > Erythroxylum reticulatum. The sequence goes on from JANSVA010000006.1 coordinate 11,503,934, forward strand.
TCATAGCAAAAGCCTAACTTTCATTGTTAAGGCCTTTTTTATTTTCTTAGGTTCAATTTGATAAACAAAAGCAAGATGAGAAAATTTTTAATAGGAGATGTAATGATTACCACTTATTGAACATCAACTAAGAATTGATTAGGAGGATGGCTTCTCTTGAATTTTCAGTCCCTTGGGAGTTCCTCATCCTTCTTGTTTCCTTTACTTGGTTTAATAATAAGTTTATGAGTGATTTGTTAGTGATCAGTTTTGATTCCTTAGAGGGCTAGTGACTCTAGTTCTTTGGATATACCTATATCATCATCTTTAAGATCTTTTTTTTAGATATAAGTGGGTTAGATTCATCAAACGCAACAAACATATATTCTTCAATAGTAAGGCTTTTCCTATTAAATACCCCATATGCTTTGCTGGTTAAGGAATAGCCAAGAAAAATCCCTTCATCCATTTTACAATCAAATTTCCCCAAGTTATCTTTAGTGTTCAAAATATAGCACTTACAACTAAAAACTTTAAAGTAATTGATTTTTGGCTTCTTCTCTTGCCAAATTTCATAGGGTTTTATCTATGGTTAGTATTATGTAGACTCTATTTGAACTATGACATATAGTGGTGACTGCCTTTGTCCTAAAATGCATAGAAAGATTAGACTCATTGATCATAGACATTTCTTATAATTTTCTATTTTTCCTTTCAATAACTTTATTTTGCTAAGGGGTTTCTAGTGAAGAAAAATTGTGAAAGATATCATTATCCTCACAAAAATGTTTCAAACTTTTCATTTTGAAATTCCCTACTATAGTCACTCCTAATAGACGTAATAGAAATTACTTTCCATTTTATACCCTTTTGACAAATTTGACAAATGCCCAAAAATATTCGTCTTTGTTTGCTAAGAATAATACCTAAGTGAATGTATTAAAATGATCAACTATGACAAAACAAAATAAAATTTACCACCTAAGTTGGCAACCCTAAGTGGTCCAAACAAATCCATTTGAAGTAATTGTAAAAGTTTAATGGAAGTTACCATCTTTCTACTTTTGAATGAGCTTTTAGTTTGCTTTCCTATTGGTACGCTCCACAAGTCTTGTCTTTCTCAAATTTTACCTTTAGGAGCCCATTTATAAGTTGTTTGGAGTTGAGATTAGAGATGAGGTCTATGTTTTCATGTCCATGTCTCTTATGCCAAATCCATGCATATTCACTAATAGAAATTAGACACTTTATATTTTGGTGAAAAAAAACATTAAAATCAATTGTATATGTTTTCTTCTTTTTTTCCCCAAAAATGCAATCTATTGTCAACTACTCTAGATACAATGTATGATCTCTCTTTAAAGCATAGTTTATAGACTTTTGTCACATAATTGAGTCACACTTAATAAGTTATGCTTCAATCCATCAACTAAAAGTATATTATCAATAATTGTCTGGTCTTCTTAACAACTTTGTCAATGCCAATTATCTTACCTTTAGCATTATCTCCAAAAGTGATGAATCCTCCATTTGTCTTTAAAAGCTAAAAATTAGGAGGCACCATTGATTATATGTCTTGAGTATCTACTATCCATGTACATTTTGTTCCTCTTTTCTTAGAGAACTACAAAACAATCCAATTAATGTATTTTAGGTACCCAAATGAGCTTGTTCTTTGGTTATTAATCTCTTTCTTCTTTTTAACCCACTTACTTAAGGGTTTATTCATTGTCTTTTGTTTTGAAAAGAAAATTTTATCAATGTGTCCATATCTACTATAAATGTGCTTAGATGTGGATGGTCCATCTTCATTTGTCATCTTAATCATTGGTTCTTTACTATGTAAATGCTTTCCTTTGATAAAAGTGGTTTTGGTCTTGGAAACATTCTTATGACTATCCAATTACATGACTATTATTAGAAATATTTTGAGCTCCTAACATGTTTTTTTAGTGTCTCACTTCCTTTATTGAATTTGGACATCGAGAGAATCAACTTCCTTCTTCAATTCTTCACTCTTATGCTTTAAAGTATCTAAATCATGATTATCCAATATGGCTACAAATTTAGAAGCTTTGATGTTATACAATTCACTCTTTATCTTTTCATTTTTCACTCATGCATGCATCTAGATTCATTTAAACTTCTTTGAGTTTGGAAGAAATCTTTTTTCTTTTTCATGTTCATAATTTTAAGATCATAAAAAAGTTTATCATATGTCAAATTGATGTTACTATTATCATTATCACATGAATTAAAGTTAGAGAGTACCTCATTACAACTTTTTCCATGAAATACATGTAAGTTATTTCTCCTTCCGAATGTTTACTTTTGGTGTCACTATGTCATCCCAAGTGGAGGATTGAGTACTTTCTTTTTACCTTTTTCCCTCTTCTCCTTGTAGTCATTTATTTCATACTTGTCGCTTTCTTTGAGGAGAGGGCACTGAGACTTCATATGTCCAAATTTTGTACATTCAAAGCAAATAATATTATTTAATTTACATTTTGAATCCATTTTACTACTTTTTAAATCTTTTCTTCTTAAGGAGATCTTTCTAAAGCTTTTTTTTTATACTTTTTTTGTGATTAGAGCAATACCTTCTTTATCGCTTTCACTAAATGATTTCTCTTCCTTGTCACTTGATTCTTTCTTTGAGACTTTGAATGCTATTTTTTCCGAAAAGTGTTATTTCTTCTTGCATTTTCTAGAGCCTCATTCTGTATGTAAAAAGAGACCAATAAGGTCCTCTAATGGTAGAGATTTTAGGTCTTTAGCTTCTTGTATAACCATCACTTTAGCTTCCTGTATTTTCGGTAGTGACCTAGATAACTTTCTCACCATTTCAACATTAATATAGGTCTTTGCAAGACCCTTAAGAGCAATGATAATATCAATAAATCTAGTATACAGGCTAGAAATACTTTCATCATGTTTCATTTAGAACAATTCATATTGGTGAGTTAGCATGCTAACTTTATTTTCCTTAATGTGGTTTGTTTCTTCATAAGTAACTTCTAGTGCATGACAAATTTCATGAGCTATTTCATACATAGATGCTCTATATAATTCACTTCTTTCTAATGAACAAAACAAAATATGGACAACTTTATTATATAGAGAGGTTAATCTTTTGTTTTAGGATCTCATTACTCTTTCAACTTAGGAACTTTTATATTATCTATAATTTTAGTGGGAATGTATGGAACGATTAAAATAATTTCCTATAAATTAAAATTTTTGGTGATCAAGAAATTTTCATTCTTGTTTTCTAATAAAGGAAGTCATTTCCATTAAAGAAAAGGGCTCCACCAATGTTTTGACCCTCTTAGTTAAAGGATGATGAAGATGCTCCTAAGTAAGCCATTATGACCTTTACTATAGGATTTTATTTGAAATACTAATCTTATAAACCCACTTTGATACCACTTATTATTCCCTACTAACAACCAAAGGGAGAGGGGGCGGGGCGAGGGGGAATCAGGTGAATTCAGTATTTAATTAAAGCATACTAACTTATAAAACAATGTTAACAAATTGTGTTGGGTTTATTTAAATTATGTATCACATGCCCCAAAAATAGCTTACAACACAAATACAAGAATAAAATAAAAGTAAATTAATTTAATTATGCTTGTAAACAACAAAGTAAAAATTTAGGAAAGAAAAATGCAAACCGATTTATAGTGATTCAGTAAACAATTCTTGCTTATTTACATTCCTAATATTTGTCTTGGATTTTTTATAATTCTTCTTTCAAGATGAAAAATACCCTTTGTACATTCTTGTATTTTGGAAAAAAAGAACCTCCTTTTCTATCTTTCTTCAATGGTAAAAAGGAAGCCTAAACTACTTTTAGATAAATCCAATACAATGGTCTCACACCCCAAAAATAGCTTACAACTCAAACGTGCCCATTTGGATACTTTGATAATCACAAAAGGCTCACACACTCAAAATTAGACAATGAATACTTAAATGATTGAGAAATGCTTAGAAATGTGTATATAAGACACTTAAAATATTCTTGATGCTAAAACTAGTGAGAAAATACCTTTTGAGAGTATTTTGGGACCCAAAATAGCCATTGAAGCTAAGAACTAGCTATTACCAGAGCTACATTCGATACTAATAGACCAATATGCGTTAAAAGCTACATGTTCACTAGTTGTTGGAATACGAGTTGACCAATATGATAGATTGATTAATCAGTGGATCAATCAATGTTATAACAAACTCTAGATACTTCAAATTAATAGTTTTAACTTATATTAGTCAATCATTAACCCATATAAGTCGACCAATCACCCCAAAAACATAATTTTTACTCCTTTAAATACTCAATTTAATTAATTTCATTATGATTAAAAACAACAACAACATCACAGTAAAAGTTGCCTAAAGATTATTTTAAAAATAAAGAGGCTTTTGTATTAAAAATGAAAGTTTTAATACCTTTTTATGAATGTAAAGACTTATGTTATAAAATGAATTGAAATTTTCATGCACGGTGAACCTTTTAAACTATCAAAGACAAGCAAGATGAGTTTACAACAAGTAATGCATGAAATAATCTTGATATATCTTGATCTTCTTCTTGACTTGATCTTGATATTGAAGTTTGTAAACATGTCTTTTCTATCACAATCCTTTCAAAAAATAATATTTTGTTATCATATTTCTTCTCATTAATAGCATTAAAATCGTTAGCATTACTTATATTTTGTTATCATCAAAACTTCGATTGGCTCCTTCTTTGGTTTAACATACATGTTTTTGGGTTTGTATGTTTTCCCAAACCTTCATCATTTTAATGCATAAAGGATTGTGCTTTTAGGCTACATTCCCATGCATAAAGGATACTAGTGTCTTGATATTTCTAGAAACCGAGTTCTTATCTCACTTGATGTTATGTTTAATGGGTCTTTTTTTGTTTTCAAAATTTTTTATGCATGATTTATCTTAGGACTCTCACGATCATCTTCTGGGCTTGTACTTTAATGTCCAGTCAACATTATTGTTGTAGCTTTATAAACTCACTCAACAAATCGCACCTACCAATGCCCAACTCTCTGCCGTTTACTTTCTATTTGATCCGCATACTTAAGCTTCCATGTCTCATTCTCCTTAAGTTGATTTGAATTTTAGACTTGTTATTGGTTTTGAGGCCTCTTTGCCAACAAACCCAACCTCCTTAAACTCTCTCATTTCCAGTTTAACAAGTTTAATTTCATGCCCAAAACCTATTGCATGACTTATGGCACTTTCTCGGCTTAGTTTATAACCCAAGGCTAATCTTATATTACCTAATATTCATCATACTCCAGGCTCCACCAATGTGTATCCTATGGTTACGAGAGCTGAAGGTCAATGAGTGCAAACTGATCCCTTAGTAAATTTAACTTCTTTGGATACTCTCGATACTATTGAATTGGCTTGTTATACACAGGCTCACAAACATGAGAAGTGATGCACTACAATGTATGGAGAAATTAATTCACTAGTTCAGAATGGTACGGGACACTTGTTCATCCACCTCCACATGCTAATATTGTTGGTTACAATTGGGTGGTTTTTTTTCAAGCTGAAATGTTAGACAAATGGCAGTATTGAGCGGTATAAGACTCTTATAGTTGCTAAGGGTTTTTATCAACGTGAAGGATTAGATTACTATGAAACTTCTAATCCTGTTATTAAACCAATAGCCATTCGTGTTATTCTCTCTATTGCAATTTCTTATAATTGGCCTATATAGAAACTTGATGTGAAAAATGCTTTCTTGTATAAAGTTCTACATAAGGAAGTTTACATGACTCAACCTTTAAGGTTTATTGACAAACGTTGTCCATCCTATGTCTGTAAACTCCATAAAGCAATTTATGGTTTAAACAGGCTTTATAAGAATGGTATAATCAACTCGGAGCAAAGCTTTTTAGGTTTGGATTCTTTTCATATGTTAGTGCTACATATCTATTTATTTAGTTTCCTTCTTATAGTGTTATGTTTGTTCTTATTCACATCGATGACATCCTATTTATAGGAAACAATACCAAAGCCATTTTTGCTCTCATTGTTGGACTAAGAAAGGAGTTTATCTTAAAAGATCTTGGGCCGCTTCATTATTTCCTTGGTGTTGAAGCTTTTTGAATGCCCACTAACTTATATCTCTATCAGTACAAGTTCATTAATCCTTCACATCAAACCAATATAAGTGAGTCTAAAATTCAAAACTTACCAATGGTGGCAGCTAATAACTCTTTAAATTCGATGGTGATCCTTTTTCGGTATATCACAGTACATTGGATAATCTAGAATATTTGTCCCTTATTTGTCCAAAAATCACAATTTTGTCAATAAATTAAGTCAATTTATGCAGTATCTAATTACAGTTTATTAACAAGCTGTCAAAAAGTTGTTAGGTATCTTCAAGGTAACTCTGATTTTGGGTTACTACTTTGATTGTCTACTAACAGACAATACTTTGCTTTCTCTTATATTGATTGGCAGGTAGTCCTAGAGATTGTCGTTTTACAACTGGACTTTGTGTATTTCTTGGTCCTACCCTAACTTCATAGGCCTATAAGAAATAATATGTGGTTGCTTACTCTAGCATTGTAGCTGAATATCGAGCTCTAGCATATGTAGCTATGGAGGTAGCATTATTGAAACCTCTATTTATTGAGCTTAACATTTCTTTTTCCTCCCTTCTCGTCTCGTGGTGTGATAATCTCATGGCTATATTCGTTATTGCTAATCTAGTTTACGTATGCGAACTAAGCACCTTAAAATTGATTATAATTATGTTCGTGTTCAGGTTGCACGAGGGGCTCTATCTGTCTAATTCCTTTCCTTTGAAGACCAAATTGTTAATATTCTCATAAAAACTCTTAGCTTTGCTTGATTTCTTGCCTTAGGTTACAAGTTTGGAGTTGTAATCGTGTAATTGATGAAGTGATTATAAGGGAACATAGTTTACGGAGTAATTATAGGTAATTAGAGTGGTTGTCTATATAATACATATATATATATATATATTGTATTCTTTGGCTACACATATGATTCATATATTCTTCATTTTATCTATTTCTTTGTTATTGTTTCTCCATGTTTTTGTTATCTATGTATTTTAAATTTAAAATATTATAAACTCCATAAATTTCAAAATTTAGAATAGTTATATATCTATATAATAATTTTTAAATACCAAACATTTAGTTTTAAAGTATTGATAAACAAATAATAGTATCAATATACATATTTTTACTTAAGCAATTACTTATTTAAATATAATATAATGAATATAATAAACAATATATAAAAGATTAAAATAAAATTATATAGGTTTATATTTTGTTTAGCATTTAATTATTAATAATAAAAAAGTGTAACTATATTTAATGTTGACAATGAAATAAAATATTTTTGAAAAATAAAAAATAAAAAATACAAGATGAGATGAAAATAGTTCTGAGATTTTTCTATGGATGAATTTATTTAGCGAAGGACCACATGAAAGTAACCAAGTATGCAGAAACTCTAGAATCTAGATTTCTTGAAGGAGCTTAACTCCAACCGCTTTATAGCACACAGAGAAGATGTGATCCAGGTTGGATTCCCTTGCGACTTTGACCATTATCTAAATATGCAACGCCAATGCCCATAGCACAAGTAAAGGCGTTTCTAGACCTTTTTGATATTATTATTATTGATGACCATATCATGTGGAAAATCAGAACGCCGAGAAACAAAGATTGATACGTCAGAAAAACCATCGAAAACACAAATATTATACTTCCGGACACCATAAAAGCTTTTGATTCCTTCCTCGTAGGGCAACCAAGCGGACTCCATTATCATATCCTTATTTTCCCCCTCTCTTGGAAAATCCACGTAACATTCAATAAAAATCTAAACTCTACCTTACCCTTTTCACTATTTCTATCTCTAGGCGTACACTTCCCACGTTTGACCCGCTTTCTGTGGTTTTTACCCTCCAAGGATCTTCCATCCTCCCGAAAGAATCGTTCTTCTCTGTTCTCTTAGACTCCAGTTGCTGAATCTATCAGGTTCCTTCATCGATTTTAGTTCTCCCTCGTCTTTTTCTTGGTAACTTGCGCGCTTTTACGTTGCATATAGATTGTGTTTGATTTAATATTTTCCGTGAAATCAATGTCTTTGTTTAACAGGCGCGACCCAATCATAAATTTAAGTGATCCGAACGAAATTTGTATAGTTGAGACTTAAGTGGAAGCCCAGCGTATTCTTTTAAAGGATTAAGAAACTGAAGGCGATAAAAAGGGGAAAGCTTGTTTTTATTTTTGTTTTGGTTGGTAATCTGGCATCTACTAAATTGGTCAAGGAAATTGTTTGCTATCTCCAACGAGATAAACATTTTATTATTTTGTTTGAGAAGGAAAAATCCTGAAATGGCAGGTCTGAACCCCGTGATTATCGATTTTTATATATATTTAGTGCACATGGGGTTTGCAAATTACGCACCCTGGATAGTCAATTGGCGAGTAGCGACTCATAACCAAGTAATTCCTATGGTGTATGTAATTCTTCTCTATCGATCTACCATCCCTTAAGTCACAGCCCCTTGCGTAAAGTTGTGACCTTTCAATTATTAGCAGTATGAGAGCTTTCTTTACCAGTTGCACCAGGTCGAAAGTTTAGTGGATATGCAAGCCATTTGCATTGCAGCACTGGCTAGATTTTGGATGGAAATTTTTTCTTGTTCTTGCCTTCTTTGTCATTAAAGCATGTGGCACTATCTGTGATAAACATGTCAGTTGGTGTGCTTGGCCACTGGACCAAGGGGGTTCTTCCATACCTAGGCCAGCCCTATAAAGTTTAAATATTGCAACTCGCTTCTGTTGAGTGCCTAATTAATTTAAAACTTTGAAGGATCATTTTCGTGGTATAAAATCCTAATTATCAATTACTCAAGGCATCATTTTCCAGTGAGCTTATTCAATGGTCGATATTTTCATGACAAACCACAATCCGGAGTGACTGTGCTTCTACCTATGCTTAGTTACAATGATTTATTTCTTACTTATTAATATGTCAAATTTGAAGATTCTTCTTTGTCTAACATAAATTTGATTGCTCCCAATCTCTTTCAATATAGTTTCCTCGAGGATTGTTAACTATAAAATAAAATGCTTTCTCTTTATTTCCTAGCTTACACATTCTTCCCCAAACGGTAGACATCAAGCTTGAGTGTTTATTACATTTTCCAGGCCCTATGTAAATCTTTAATTGCAGATTGAAGTGTAAAGAGTGAAGTCATCATCCTCTTTTCAGATTTGATCGACAAACATTGATCACTGTAAACCAGCTTTAGTACTTTAGTTTGAACTTTGTCTTAAGTTTGTCCAAAAGGGTTGAGGCTAAATATTGCTTCTCAATAATATGATAAGAAGGATGATTTTGCATTGGATGCGATTGTCCTTTGGCATATTACTTTCATCTCTGATTTTTTTTTGGCCAATACACAATACAAACTTTTGCTTACGTTTGTAGTTTCCAAAGTTTGTGACAACCGAGAACGTACTGAAATAGAAACCTGAAACATATTATTAAGTTCCAGGTTGTGGGTTATTGACTTGCCCAGAAACTTACAATGAGTGAGAGTCTAAAGAAATCTACCCCAAATGGATTACAAAAGACTTCAGTAATTGAAGATCAGCAGGCAAAGGTAACCTAACAAATATAATTTTCTAGTTTGTTTAGATGCTGTTACTGTCTCATAAAATCAAATTGAGGCCTTTGATATTAAGTGAAAATACTTTTTAAAGTATTTTAAGTTTGATGTTAACAGATTAATGAGGTGAGAAGATCGGTTGGACAATTGCCAGAGAGTTTGGCGGTTTACCGTTCTGATGCAACAATCTCAAGATACTTAAGGGCACGAAACTGGAATGTCAAGAAAGCAACTAAAATGCTTAAAGAAACCTTGAAATGGAGGGCAAAATACAAACCCGAAGAAATACGTTGGGTAAGTAATTCTTCATCTCAATTCACATACATTCTAGCTCTTATGTCATCCTTAAGTAGGAAGAGGAGCAGGATTTAACTTCCATCGTCTGCTTGAATGGGCTCATACGAAAGTCTTGCAATTCAAAGTAACATTTCAATCTGGTCTAGAATTCTTGAAATCAGAGTTATCTGTATAGGAGGTATTTGAAGTTTAACTAAATGCATGACGGAAGTGTTTGTATGAAGATTATCATTATTACCTAGTTAACTGTAAAATGCAACCTCATGAAATCAAATTGAGGCCTTTGATATTTAGACAAGGTACAGTTGATAATACTCACCCAACTGCAATCCAAAACGTGCATAGTTCTGCTAGTTTTCAGGTTAAATTTCCTATGTAGGTTCATAGCACTGATGAATTCTAGTCATTGGGTATTAAATGGATCAAAATGGTTTTCTATTTTCACTGTTTCCATCTTTGATTTAGGAAGAGATTGCTCATGAAGCAGAGACAGGGAAAATCTACAGATCAAATTACATGGATAAGCATGGGAGAACAGTTCTTGTTATGAGACCTAGTTGCCAGGTTCATCTTTCAAATTTTCCTGATCTTTATATCTGTTTGGCTAACTAACTCAAACATTGAAAAAACAACCTCTTGTTTGTACTTGGAGAACACACTTTTATTAGGCTGAAACATCCTAAAAATTGTCCACTTCATGATTCATGTGTGCTTAAAAAAATTTGAATGATCTTCAATCCATGGAAAATCTAGATCAGCTCATGGGTGAAGAATTGCAGAGAAAAATAACTTTCCCATAGAAGATTGAAATTTTGTTCTGTTGACTGACAATTTAAATGTGATTGTTTATTCTTCCCTAGTCTTCCTTTGTAAGAATGTGTGCCTGGGAAAAGTCTTTGAGTTCTTTTTGAGGCTGGATACTATGATATGCTGTGTTAATTGTTTCAATTGTCAGGGTCAATTCCAAAGAAATGTGGTGTTTTTATTGTTTGCTTTGATAAATGACTGCAGAATACAAAGTCAACAAAAGGACAGATTAGGTATTTGGTATATTGCATGGAGAATGCTGTTTTAAACCTACCACCAAACCAGGAGCAGATGGTCTGGCTGATTGATTTTCATGGTTACAATTTGTCTAACATATCACTTAAAGTGACACGGGAAACCGCCCATATTTTACAAGACCACTATCCGGAACGTCTGGGTTTGGCAATACTTTACAATGCACCCAAATTTTTTGAACCATTCTGGTCGGTAAGCTTATTTTAGCCTTCTTTGCATTAATCTTTGTTGTAATATTTTAAGTTTCTCGTATTTATAATCTACATGTACTTCTTGTGCTTCCTGGAAAGAGTTTGACTGCTTTTCAGGTTCCAGGTTTCCAGGTTGACAGCATATTTGATAACTAGTACTGCTTCTATATTTCAAAAAACAAGAAGAAAATAAACTTTAAAAAGCTTAAACCTTGAATTAATTCTGAATCCTAAACTGCCGCAAGTCTTTTTTCCTCTGAAACTTATGGAGATTTTGTTACTAGCAAATGAAACTGATACTTGTGAGAATGAAGGGATACACTTTCCTTTCCAAATTTCAGATGACTGCTGTAAGTTTGAGAGATGTTTTAGGGTTTCAAATTCTGATATCTTTTCAGCTAGATAAATTTTGCTGGTAAATATTGGGATTTTTACAAACCTGTGTTAACTGAGATCTTAATAAAAATGTAAATGTTACTGCTCAGCTGGACTATGTGTTCTCCGAGAATGGAGGGGTCTAAGCAAGCGTGTGTCGCCATTTGTTGGGTAGGACCTGTTTTGCAAACTATTTGTTGGGTAGGACCTATTTTGCAAGTAGTGGTTTCCAGTCTCTGCAGCTGAACAAATGTTAAGATCAATTCTCTGGGCAAAAGAAAGGGTTTTTCTTTTTGCTTTGTATTTGATAATTCAACTCTTCGAAGCTACTGTAATTTTATTAGAGTTGTCACTTTCAAGTTTATGGTCGTACATGCTATATGTTGCTAATACCAGGAGATTCCTCTTTTCAGGCAGCAAAAGCCTTTCTAGATCCCAAGACTTTCAACAAGGTTAAGTTTGTTTACTCTGATGAACCAAGCACCATGAAGATAATGGAGGATCTGTTCGACATGGATGAACTCGAGGGTGCATTTGGTGGAAGAAGTAGTTCAGGTTTCGACATCAGCAAATATGCAGAGAGGATGAGAGAAGATGACAAGAGGATGCCTTCTGTTTGGACAAAAGAGAGCACTTCAGTGCCACAACAGGACATGGCATCTGCTGCCTCTTTGGACTCTCTCAACTTGGATTCCGATTCCGATGCGGCAGATGATAATCAAACAGAAAGCCCCAAACATCATCAGAAGGATTCAGAAGCTGTATCCAAAAATGACCAAATTGGGGCCGCAGATAGTGACAGCAACGGCTCAAAAGGGGAGGCTTCAACATGAGATTGTTTCTCGTGAACAAAATACAGCCGCCCAACTTTTTTTTATTTATATAATTTAAGGAACAACGAGTTAGTATTGACTGGGGTTCTGGATTTTGTCACTGTAATGGGACTGTGAGACATCACTCCCGAGAGTTTATGTCGGATAATATTGCATTGCTCACTTTATGAGAATTCAACAAAAACTTCACCCGCGCTGTGTCTATGGAATGGCAGATGTAGCAGGGATTCATGTACGTACCCTTATTGCTGTTTAACGGCACATCTTTTTGCTGGCTAGGCTTTGTTGTGCATGGCGCAACTAAAATGTGGGATTTATTTACTTTTAAATAGGGCGGGACAGGCCTGATGCCTGATGCCTGATGCCTGATGCCTGATGCCTGATTCCAAAGGCTCTGAGTGCTTTCCTCTAAAAGAATGTAGTTTTGGTTTTACCGTGTAAAATGATATCATTTGACTGAAAATAACTGCGGTTCAATAATCTTTGCAATATAAATCGTTAGGAGCATTTACCCCTACTTAAGTTTAAATTAAAGCACAACTTCATAAGCATCGTTTCAGCCAATTAGATAACAGAGTAATAAAATTTTAAATCCATCTCATTACACCATTCAAGACATCTTTTATAGGATAGTTTCTTTTTTTCTTCCTTTCTCTGGTAAACTCTTTAATATGCAAACTTTTGATGCCAGTCAGGATGTGGGTGATACTCTTAGTCTCCATTCCCTTCAGCATCTCTACATAAGCTCGCAACATTGGTGGAGCTGTTCTGAATTTCGCTTATTATACGTGAATGTTTAGTATTTAGTTATATCTTTGCATTTTATTACGTGAGTTGTGACCACAAGGCTAAATGCCCAAATTAAAATTAGGGCTAAAGTTATTATTTGAGATTGATCAATTTAGGGCCAAATTTTGTAATATGTTCAGGGCTAAATGTTTGCGAGTCTGCTTAATATTAGGAAAATTTGGACGGAAAATAGAACTGTGTTATACTAGTACTGTATTATATATAAAAGGTGTGTTTGGAGAGTCAGATAGATTTTAAATGCCACGTAAAAAATACTCAAAAGTCAAATAGATTTTCAAAAAAGAAAAAACAATCTGCTCAATTTTTACATAACCCTAATTTTACTTAAATCTTCAAATATTCACGCTCTTTTTTCTAGTAATTTTATGAAATCCTACTTTTAGGATCCAGTTTTTTGCCTCCTCGATCTGCCTTCCAATCTTTCCAAAGGAAACTCGGGTCTAATGGGGAGAATGAATTCTATAAAATTTTTTTGTTCATATGCAATTTCTCATTTCATATTTTTTGGAATGTTAAAAATTGTGGAATTGAATTCAAGGAATGAACCAAACACCATGTAAATCTCTCCAATATGTTCCCTTATTACTGATTCCCTTGTCTCTTTCGATTAATTTTGCTCACCATTTAAGTTGCAAGATCCACAACTCATTTTGACTTGAATCAGCTGGATATTGGCCTGATATGCAATGCAACCATATTACATGATTTTTTTTTTTCTTTCTCAATTCTAGTAAGTTCGGCACGTTGTACATTATGCTCTGGGCTCTAACTCCAATTTGTTTGATTCCAGTTCAGCCAATTGATGTGTCTGCTCCACGCTTCTAGAAATGAATTTATGAATAGATGGAGTATGTTAATGCTGCAGTTTCTATCCATCCCTTCTCTAACGTGAAAAGCATCCTTTAGAAAAATGGAAGGGACTTACCAGATGGACTCAACTTAAATCATCGTTCTCTTATGTTTCGATCTTGCTTTCACTAAAATTGTTCTAATTTTGTTTATCTTGGTCTGATTGGTCTTTTGGGATATTTACTAGTCCTTGGTACCACTCGGCAGTGTAGAGGAGTTATTGGCAACATACGACTCGAAGCGCAGAGAGCTGCCTACTCCAGTGACAGTATGGGAATAGGGTTGGACCAGAAGTGTAGAAACTTGGAACGGAAGAGCAGTTATGCTGGCAGTTTTTGTTCTATTGGTCTTAGAAGTCACTACTGGTGAAGGGTTTTTGCACCAGTGGGGTATATTGCCATTGTTTCACTAATTGAAGTCATACCTTAATCCAACTTACAGTAGTGACATCTTCAGTTTTGTCTTTCAAACATAATCCTTGTGGATTATATGATCTTTTTGTACATATATTGCACTGGATGCTAAGAAAGATTGGATTTTTGACTTCATACAATGTATGTAGATGCTAAAGGGGAATGGATACTATGACTAGCATATTCTTACATATATTAGTGTAGCCTGGATTGTGAAAGCTTTTGCAAGTTATTATGGTATTTGATTAGATTTCAACAAAGAAAAAAGAAGTGTATTTGTTCTTCTTTTCCTCTATCTAATGCCTTCTCTATCTATAACCATTGGCAGTAGCTGGCCCTGAGAAACTGTTCTGCTAGAGGACACACTTAAATCATGGAGTCATTTGCATGTTAGTTTTGAGTTGAGGTTTAAAATCTTTGAGCTCTATCTAAATATGGGAGTTTATAAAGTTCCAGGGCTCTACTCCAAGCTTTTTTCTTTTTCTTCTTAATTTTCTGAGTATCCTAAATTCAGCTTCGGAGAAACTAGCTTATGAAATTCCTTGGAAACAGATAAGATTCATAAAAAATATACTAGTCTCATTCGTCATACATCAAGTCCTTGATTAAATAAAGAAGAATCCCAGTTTGGAGTTGCATTAATTCTTTAGCTTTAATACATTCTGCTACTTGTTATTGTACACACGCATCAAAAAAAGCAAAAAAGAAAAACCATTCTTCTTCTTTTTAACTTATATGGTACTCTCCAGTAGCATGGACCTCCTTCGCTCTCTTCTCATAATCATCGTCCCCATCTTCTTCCTCTACCTCTGCATCCATGTTTTCCTCCTCTTCTTCATCTTCTTCTGCACCCCAGCTAAATCCTTTAATAGATGTAGATGCTGGTGCCTTGTTTCTTGCCTCAGACATAATTTTCATGATGTCTTCTACACTTTGAAGAGAAAAGCTTTGACTGTCTCTTTTGTAATAAATGGCTTGAGATGACTCTGTAAGCTCCTTTGGTAAGTTCTTCAAAAATAATACATGACTTCTTATTTCTTTAATTCATAATCTGTAGATGATAAGTAACAGGAGAGGAAACTGTGTCAAAGAGGGTATGCTAAGTTTCATTAGCTAGTTAACCGTAATTCTGATGTACTGACACAAATTCTGATAGTTGCAGAATGAAACCTACCCTGGATGGATTTGCAACAAATATGCCAGAGAGTAGGTGTCTGCTATCTTGAGATATATGAACATAGTCAGGGATTTTGTACTGTACAACCATTATCCTCTGCATGAGAAGAAAGACGAGAATAAGAGGCGTGAGATGACTTAAACAACTAACGATTTCGACAGAAGTAAAAATGGTGGCTAGGTGTAGTCACCTGAATTGTTTTTCTAAAATTGTTGGGACCATCTTGGCCTTCAAATGGATAGGCTCCCACCAACATCACGGAAAGAGTAACTCTGCATGACCATACATTTGTCAACTGGAAATCAAAAAGGAGAAAGAAAGCACTAATATAGGACTGTTATACTATAGTTTCCAAATATTGTTCTCATATACTACTTTCAGACTATAAATGCATGCCCACCACAAAGAACATGCGTACCATAATTCATATTCTCAT
The DNA here is from genome assembly GCA_025504915.1 of Erythroxylum reticulatum. Classification (NCBI taxonomy): domain Eukaryota; kingdom Viridiplantae; phylum Streptophyta; class Magnoliopsida; order Malpighiales; family Erythroxylaceae; genus Erythroxylum; species Erythroxylum reticulatum. Next base: position 11,520,065 of record JANSVA010000006.1, read on the forward strand.
GTTAAATTCAAAGGGAAGCATTGGATTGATGCCTGAAATAAGGTTTTGTAATGCAGGAAACAAACTATATTGAATGTTGTTAAGTGAGGTTTTTCCTTCATGTAAATTCTATCTCATTTGGAACAATTACACATCAAAAGCTTCATTCTAAAAAGATCAAGTTTTCAAGAAAAAGACTTTCCACTTCCCGTAATTCTATCATAGTCAATCTCAAAACCTCAAAGCTTCTTTTCCCAAATTGAGCAGATTATTCTTTTTTTTTAATGAATATCAACCTAACTTTTGAGTATTTTTTACCTGACATTTAAAATCCACCTAGCTCCCCGAGCATACTTTTATATAAAATAACGACGCATATATGACACATCTTATTTTTTGTCCAAATTTGGCTAATATTGAGCAAACACATGAACATTTAGTCCTTAAATTGAGCATATTACGATGTTTGACCCTAAATTTACCAAACTCAAATAACTCTAGCCCCAATTTGGGCATTTAACTGTGACTATTGGGACACAGGTTCAAATAACAGAAACATCATCTTTGTAAAAATACAAGGACAAGGTTGCGTATATTAATGACCCTTCTTAGACTCTCACAAAACAGGAAGTCTTGTGCACTGGTACGTTGACTTTTCTTTTTGTATTTTTATTATGTAATTTCCAATTGTTATTTGTATTATTTAATTACATAATTTTAAGATGAATATTTCATAATATCTTTGATTTTAATTTTTAATTTTTAATTTTTAATTTGAAATTGTTATTTGTATTATTAGTTATAGATTTTGTGTGATATATATATTTTCTTTTGTATTCTTTTCATCATAGTTGAGTAATTCTAAGGAATAATTTAAACATCCATGAACTATGTTTATTATAGTTTAGTGACAATATAATTTAAAGATATTCTTTATTATATTTATATATATATTCAAATATATATGATAAAGTCAATGAGATAAATATATATTACAAATGAAATTATGTTGATGTCATAATTATGAGCTTTATATCACATTCATATATTATTTATAAATTATTCCTAGTCATTGTTCTATTGAGATTGAACTTTAATATAAAAAGATTGGCACATGTTATGTCTTAAGAAGAAGTAGTCAATCTTATAGATTAAAGTATAGAAATACTTAAAACATGTGGTTACTTATTAGAGAACAAGTTTACTAAATTGACCTCATATGAGAAATCTATTGAGAATATTACTTGTATGTCTATAAAAGTTCTCATTGTGATGATAATATAAGTGATCCTTTAATATGAGATCTCCAAAGTTATCTGGTACATGAATTTCTATGTTTTTATACTATTTATGATATGTTCTATTCAAGGTAGCTCAGTTGGATATAACATAAATTATATAGAGATAATTGAATGATCAATATAGAATATATTATCTTAAAGTAATTAGGGAGAATGTTCTATTATTTTCTATTAGTATTAATTTAAGAAATTCTTGTTTAACGTGGAATAACACTTTGCAAATAGTTTATATATATTATTAATATAATCAATTATTAATAGTGAAGAACTAACATAATTGACTTAAATAGAATATATATTAATTTTATGCTCTATGTCTAATCGAAATATTGTACGATAAAAGTATTTAATTATATGAAAAAATCATGCGTAGAAAAATTCGTCAAAATCACTTTAACATTCTTAAATATTTAGATACTCATGATGTATTATTATGCGTTAATTCGAATCTGTGCAATTGTTGTTGCATCAATCTAAATATGATTGTGGAGATGTAGGTGAGGGGTGGCTAGTATAATGGTTAGAAGGGTGAAGCTTTTGCACCTAGAAACATGTTGGGGTTGGCGGCTTGAAGGAGATTATTGGCGGCAAGGTAAGTCGATTTTGGTGGAAATTTTGGTTGCTGACGACAGTTAAGGAACTCCTAATTGGATACAAAAATATACTTATTCTAGTATTTGAATATAGTTTATTTGGCTATTGGATTAAAGAAATCCAATCTTTTTTTTGAAATAGAATATTCCAAGACATATTCTAAATATAATTTTAAAAATTATAATTTAATTTCAAAACTAAAGTAATTGTTTTTTTTTAATTTGATTAAGATTCATAATTATGTTTATTCCTAATTAAAATTTGAAAAGTTGTTTTTAAAAAAATAGAATTAATTATTTTAAATTTGATTGAAATTAATTAATTAGACTCCTTAAAAATAAAAATGTTTTCTTAAATAATTAAGAAAGAAATTTATTAATTAAATTTGTTTATTTCAATTTGATAGAAAAAATTAAATTTATTTTTATTTGAAGAGTTATTATTCTATGTATTTAGAAATTGATTCTTAATTTATGAATAATAAGTTTCTTCTTTTTGAAAGAAATAAGTTTCTTAATATATTAGAAAAGGTATTTATCTTGTTTAAATTTTGAAAGGTTTTTTTTATTATTTAAGAAAGTGAGCTTTCTTTAATATTTTGAAAATTAGTTTTCCAATTTGTCAAAGAAATATTTTGTAATTAATAAATTAATCTCTAAATAAATAATATAAATGACTTTCTTAATTAAATTTAAATGTGTTTTATTTAATTTTGAAAGTGGTTTCTTTTAATATTAGAAAACAGTTTTCTAATTAAGGAAAATTAATTTCTAATTAGATTAAAAGTAGCCTTCTAATTGGAATAAAATTCCTTAATTGTTGAATTTTGAAAAAAATTTTCTAAATTATAATAAGTAAGTTAATAGAGTCAAGATAATTAAAAATATTTTCCGAAAGGATTTAGAAATTGTTTAAAAATCAAATCAAATTTATATTTAAAATATGAAGTTAATTTATTTAAGAATCAATGAGCTTCAAATTTAATTATCTAAGGAGTTAGAAATATTATTTTAGATTGTGAAGCTCAATAACTAAAATCAAATGAAGCTTAATATTTCATATATATAATTTGATTATATTAGCATGAGAAATTACACGCTTTATTTATATTTTTGATGAATATTAAATGCATGTTGAATTGTATGTTATATATGTGTGCTATTGTACATACAATTTTATGTTTGATTAGATGAATGAAATTAAATTTCTCTTTAAAATATTAGGTATACGTTAAGGATATGATTGTTGCCTTTCATTATTTAAGAATAAAAGTAGAGTTTTATTTATTATAGGGCTTATTGAGTAACTTAAGGCCCTTTTAACCTGAATATATTTTTTCTTAAATTAATGAATTATACTTAACTAAATTTTTATTATTTGGATGAGTAATTTATGATCATATGAATTCAGAGGTAAAGTTAGAAATAACATATAAAATAGGTTTTGACAAGAGTTGTTACTTAATAAATCTAGGAGTCATATAAAATGTGATTGATATCAAAATTATATACCTAGTTTAAGTTTAGTTGATTTGTTGAATGACTCATGGTCAACTAAATTTAAATGAGATCTTAGTTCACTAGAGATATTAATCTTTTTGAATCTTATTAAGGGCTATTATTTCAAATAAAATAGTGAGAGTAACTAAATACAAGATTAAAGTCTTGATCGTATTTGTTATCATGAAATATAATCAATACTTGCTTTTTTTATATTTATATTTTTATTCTGAATAGAAATTAGCTTTAGTAAGTGTAGTTGATAGTAAATGATTAATGATCCAAATTTCTTGGACATAGTTTATGTTTAAGAAATGTTCTCAAAGTTAGATAAAAAAGTTGTATGTCCATTAAGCAATTTTGCTATTAATCCCTATTAAGGATTAAACAATAGAGTTTTTAGTGATATGTCAATATCATATAGATGAAAAAATGTATGAAAATTCTAAGTTGATTAATTTCTCATAAACTATGATAACATATATGATGTATGTCAACATCATGATAGCAACATGCAAGAGGTTGTATGGAGTAGAGCTGAAAGGTATAATACCTCGATGAAATTGTTCCACTCAGTTTAGCCTACTAAAAGCATAAACATGGACACCATTAAAGGCTTTGTTACAGTATGATAATAGTTGTTATAAGAAGAAAATGATTGCATGACTTTTCTTATATATAAGTGATATGATAGAGATCATATGTATTTCTAGTTTATGCTTTATGAGTATTTAATACTGCATTTAGATTCAACATTATTATAATGTTTAATACGTGATAAAAGTAGATTTTTAAGTAAAAGTATTTAATTCAATCTTATACAAATAGTTTGTATCTATTAAATCAATGGAGGCTTATGCTTAACATAGATGACAAGAATACAAGTTTGGATAATTGAGAATGTCCTTTTATGCCATTTTAGTTCAACATAATAAGAATTATAAAGTTCCATACTAGGATATATGTATTCTTTTGATTGTGAATCGTATGAAACTTGTGAAACTTATTAATTTGAAGAAAAACTAAATTAATCTTTAGTGAAATGATGATGAAGGTATTGAATTGTTAAATCAATAAGTGTGATCTACTTGATACATTAACAATTTATAAAAGGATGACTCTTATATTTCATTAATTACCAATGACTTTATGTCACATAGTCATATACATTTAATGAAATATTGATTTAAAATTTTAAAATTTTAAAATATTTAAATCTAAGTAGAAATTAAGCATTGAGAATGTTGAAGCACTTCAATAAGATCGATGTTGTGAGTTTTAAAATTTTGGTTATCTATAGGGAATGAGATTCTCTAATGAATACTTTTATAACAAAATTCCATAACTTTATGGATTTATACAAGGAGGAAAATACAATATGGGATATTGTATGATGCAATATTTATTTCTTTTATAGTTATGCCTAGTACAATGACTTACCTTTAATAGTTTAATTAAATTAATTAGCAAGCTTTCATATTAGATATGAAATGCTAAGTCTTTGAAAGAGTCAAAGTTAAGGATTTAAGGATGTGATGCTTAGTTGAAGCATATATTATCCACTAAGTTTGGAACCAAATTGGATAATAAATGATTATGAGATATCTAAAAGCATGGATATAATCTTACAAAACCCATTGAACAAATTATTTATATTAATATATACTTAAAGGAGAATGATTCTAAAGATAAGTAGTAGGAGTAAGATGAAATTTGAAAATTTAAAATCTTATGACAATACATCTAATTAAAACTAATGCCTTTGTTGATACATTAGATTTATAGTTGAAGGTTTGGGAGACGTTAAAAGATTCACTTTCATAATGAATTCAAAGGGTTTGTTTTGGAGATGATAATGAATTTATCGTGTCTACAAAAAGGTTAGTGGGAGTATATCTGTCCTTTTTAGTAGGAGTATACAGAGACATATTGCTCATAGAGAACAAAAATTCATCTTTTCAATTGTTGAAAATATAATTATCCAAGAATAATTCATATTAGAAATGAAAAGGTAATAACTTAATTATGTGAATTAGATCTATAGATATGGATTAGAAGTTGTTTGCCTAATTATAAGTTAAATATATAGATAATGCACTAAAGATGTTTAATATTTGAACTTGTAAATTATTAAAATTATCCATTGCTCTAAGTATAAATTGATATTTGAGTTTAAGGTTATATGAATATTAACTTTAGAAGTAAATATTAATTACAATCTATTTTACTTAGAATAATATCATTTTATGATTTGACAGGTTCCAATGTAGCAATGGTTGCCAACTATGCCATCACTTTTTTCATTGAGTGGAAATGATTAATTAGATCAATAAGTTCTTTAATGAAATTGATATAGTTCCTTGCATTATTCAAGGCAATAATGTACTAGGTAACTTTAGAGTCATTAAGCATATAAAAGGAGCTAAGGATGTATTTACCCAATTTCTTTTAATTATGATGATAATTAAGATAAAAATTGTAAGATTAAGCTAGTTTCCAGCAGTAACACGATCTTTATATGGTGATATGGTATAAGATACTTAAACAATTGACTTAGTGTAAGTATGAGATTGTTAATTTATGCCTTACAGCCAATTGGTTAGTTATAGTTTAATGATAAAAATAATTTTAAAATATTCTTTACCTTTTATATATTCAAAAGTATATGATAAAGTCCATGGGATAAATATACAAACCAAATAAAATTATGATGAAATCATAATTACGATATCCATATTGTCTTTATGTTGAAAGGACCCATCTCGGAGTTCCCTTTTGGAACACGGGTGGAGCCCTCCCGGTGACTCCATGGTAGCCCTTCAATTGATATCTAATTTAACCGAAGGGTTCCTACAAAGCTAAGTTGTTTAATTGTTAAAAACCTTTTATACTTTAAAAGTTAAAAGTGCAGAAAATAATGGGAAATTTTTTAACATTCTAAAAACCCAGCGACGTAACGATTGCTTTTTATAAGATTCCTAATTTCAAAAACTTGTATAACATGATTTAAAACACTTACAGTATTTCATATACCATTTTGACTTCTAGAATAGGACCTTAGGTCCACATCATAAACAACCACAAACATATAATTCTTAACATTTTAAAAACATAATATATAAACATGAATTAAACAATATAAATAAAACATATATATTTTCATAAACACATACAACGCAAAAATGACACAAGCACAGCAACACTTGACGATACAACTAATCCTAACATAGAATCCCTGCTACTGTAGCATCTGTATGCATACCTGGAGTGGTTTATTTAAAAACATAAAAATATGGGTGAACTAAATAAGCTCAATGAGTTTTAATCATTTTACTAAAATTTAAACTTTTAATATCTAAAATATTCTCATACAATAATAAAGCTCATGGTAAAATAATTGCCATGAAATTCATTTCGTGCATCATAAGATCTGGTAATAAAATAACACTTCGTAAAACATAATTTCAAAATTTCTAAAATACTATTTTGAAATGCTTTTTTGAAATTAAACTTATAATATAAAAGTTTCCATTTTCCAATTTTCTTTTTTATTTAAACAATAAAGAGTGGTGGCAATAAGTTTTTCGAAAACTTTTATACTGAAAATTAGCCAACCACTAGAATTGATACCATATGGTCCCTAGACATAAAGTCATAGAGCTGGTTCTATATCACTTACTTACTATTGGTTAACTACTAGTTCTACATCGTTTACCCGTAACAATTTTGGTTAGCATTATATATACTTAATACATGCAGAGGGTAACTCATTGGACTATTAACAGACATAATGCCACCCGTTGCTTGTAACTGACACTCCCAGACATTGTCATGTACATTTTAAGGTACTTCGATTGATAAATCTGTAATACTATCAAAACATACCATAGGTTAAAATTTCATTTCCTTTTATCAACAAATAACATAATTTCAATGTAAATTCAAATCATATAAATTTAACTTTCAACTAAAATTTATGTATTGCTAGAACATAAACTTATGCTAGCAATATTCAGTTGTAATATATCATTAACATAAAACTCTACATAAATATTCATTTCATGATAAAATAAAAATCATTTGCATAAAATCAATTTAATAAACATTCACAACTTACTAGTTTCCTTTTCACCACTTCCTTTATGTCGCTTCATTTTCTGATCCAAAAATTTGATACAAACACATTCAACTCTTTAATACATTTACAACCAAATACATCACCAACCATTTCAGCTTCATTGCTTTCCACATACTCTCCATATACTATATTTTTCCAAATAATAACATAACACTTTATTTAATAATATTCCAATTCCACAAATATACTTAATGATCATCCTTAATCACATTTACATGGTCATTACAACATAACTATACTTTTATACTAAAAATGCCCTCAAGGCTAAACTTAACATACTTTACATTAAACTTTTCCAATTCAAATCCACTTGATTTCTAATAGTTAAAACCAATCCAAATTCGCTTCCATGACATTTTAATACACACATTTAATCCATAAATTTTCATTAACAAAATTTTACATAATGATACACCTTTGGTCGAATTTCAACCAAAACCAATTCCAAACCAATTCTTTTTCATTTCTTTACTTCATTAACACCAAAATCATGTTACAAAACATAAAACATCAAAATAAAAGTTTGGATTATATCACACTAAAAACCCTAGCCGTGGTTGAAATTTCATCTAACCTTTTCCATGTTTTCTTCCATTCTTTCATCATTAAACTAACATCCTAATGTCATTCATTAATCTTAAATCATCAAATGGCAAAATAAAACACTTTAGGCAATATATCTTGCCTTTAACCAAGTTTGACCAAGGTTCCATACACTATTTTTCTAAATTTCTTCTCCTAATCACTTCCAATGCTATAAAATCTTGATATCACACCATAAGGATGCAATTCACACCATCAAAACCAAATCTAAACTACAACACAACGAATCTAATTTTTCAACAAAACTAGTAAGCTTAGCAACCCAATTTCTTCTTCCTCTTCACTTGGATGTCTATGGGATCTTGTTGGATGCTTGATTGGAGTTAGAAGAGCATGAAAAACTCCTTTTGGATCACTTCTCCATGGCCTAGACAATCCTATCTCTTCTTCTTTTTCTTTTCTTTTCTTTTTTCTCTCTCTTTCTTCCTTTCTCCATCATTGACTAGCCACACCCCTTTTAAAGAGATGATAATTTTGCTTAATTACATTTTTTCCCACCATTTCCATTAATAACATTTCATATTTAGACCTTTACCAAAACTTCTCATATTTACACTTTAATCCATGCCACTTGTCACCATTTAAATGGTTACTTTCCAAACCAATTAATTCATGCTTATCCCGTGGAAATCTTCTCATGTAATGCACATATGGAATTTGGATGCATTTGGTTTGACAAAAAGACCATTTCGTCTCTTTTTTTGAATTTAATACACTTTATGCCCAAATTGACCATTAAATACTCTAATTGGGCATAAAACATTTAAATTGATTGAAAAATTTTAAATAGTAGAAAAATCACTAATTCTCATTATTTTTCAATAAAGGGCATTTTAGTCTAATAATTTTGGATTACTCGAATTCTATTCAAACAACCTTCGTTTTGACCCATTTTAGTTCCTAAGAACTCCAATCCCAATTCTAGAGGTTTTCATCATATTTTGAAATTGTTAAGTAAGTTTTTCGATTGCTCGAAAGAATTTCTGATTGAATAAAAAAATTACTGAATGTCACCAAAATTATTCAAATTTCATTCAAAAGTATCACATAAATCCCCAAAGCACATTTTAAGGCTTTTAAAACTCGTTTGGACTCATTCCGTAGGTTTTTGAAGTTTTAGAAGAAAAATTTAAAAATTTTCAGTCAAGCCTAGAACCATCTTTGGTCTTTTGTGATCTCTGTTACAACCTCAATAATACATTTAAACGCTTAAATTACTTTAGTATACCATAAACAGAGCATATTCTATAAAATGCATGTACAACACATTGCATAGTACAATAATCGAAACAGTATAATACATATGTTTTACTCTTAAATTGTTCTATTGAGACCGAATATTAATAGAGCATAAAAAGACTAGCATACGTTATGTTTTTTTACAAAGGAAGTAGTTGATCATATAGACTAAAATATGGAGATACTTAAACAAATATGTAGGTATTTGTAAGAGAACAAGTTCATTAAACTGACCCTATATGAGAAATCCATTTAGAAGTCTATGGAAATTCTCATTGTGATGATTATATAAGTGACCCTTTAATTGAAGATCTCTAAAGTTATCTTGTATATAGATTGCTATGTTTTGATATTGATAAGATCTCATGTTGAATAATTATTTGATATTATCTCCTTTGTTTTGAATTTATTTTTGTGCTTAAATGTTAAAATTAATGTTTTTTTGTTTTAGGAGATGAAAATTAAATGTCAAAGGATCACTTATACAATCATCACAATGAGAATTTCATAGACATACAAGTAATGTTTCAAATGGATTTCTCATATCGGGTCTGTTAAGTAAACTTGTTCTCTAACAAGCACCCATACGTTTTGTTTGAGTATCTCTATACTTTAGTCTACAAGTTCGACTACTCCTTTATAAGAAAAAACCTAACATGTGTTAGTATTTTTGTATTTTATTAATGTTCAGTCTTAATAGAACAATGATTAGGAATAATTTAAAGATAATATATGAATGTAATATGAATCTCATAATTATAATCCCATTATAATTTCATTTGCAATGTATAAATATCTCATGGACTTTATCATATACATTTACATATGTACAAGATAAAGAATGCCTTTAAATTACTTTTCTACTAAACTATAACCAAACTGATTGATTGTGGGGCATAAATCAACAATCTCCCACTTGTACTAAGCCAATCGTTTAAGAATCTCATACCATATCACTTTATGAAGATTATAATACTGTTGGGATAGTGGCTTAATGAGAAAATTCTACAAAATTCTTTTTAGTGAGAACTTGCTTAAATCTTACAACTTCCATCTTAATTATCATCATAATTAAGAAACATTACCTAAATACAACCTAGATATAGCTCCTTTTGCATATCCAATGGCTTTAATGTTCCATAGTATATTATTGTCTTAAACAATGTAATGAATTAGATAGTTCTTTACTGATCCAATTAAACATTTCACTAAATGAAAAACATATTATGGCTTAATTAGCAACTATTGATACATTGAAACTTTCCAATCTTGTATGATATTGTTCTTAAGTGAAATAGATCTTAACTAGGATTTACTTCTAAAGTAAGTATCCTTATTACATTGAACTCAAATATCAACTCATATATAGAATAATTGATATCTTTAATAATTCAAAAGTATCAAATATCTCAAATACTAAATATTCTTTAGTACATTATCTATATACTTGGACTTAGAATAAGTGAACAAATTCCAATCTATCTCTATAGATATAATTCCCATAATTAAGTTGCTACCTTTTCAAATCCAACAAGAGTTGTTCTTGGACAATTATATGTTCAACAACTGAAAATTAAAACTAGTTTTCTCCATGAGCAATATGTCTCTGCATACTCCCACTAAAGAGGACAATTATACTCTTACTAACTTTTTTACAGACGTGATAAATTCACAATCATCTCCAAAATAAACTTTTTAAATTCATCATGAAAGTGAATCCATCAATGTCTTATAGCCTTTCAACTATAAATCAAACGTATCATTGAAGGAACTAGTTCCAATTGATGTACTATTATGAGATTCGAACTTTTCAAATTTCATCTTACTCCTACTACTTATCTTGAGAACCATTCTTCTATAAGTATACATTGAAACAAACAATTTGTTCAATGGATCTTTAAGATTATATTTAACCTTTTAGATATCATATAACCTTTTATTATACAATTTAGTTCTAAAATTAATGGATAATGTATTCTTCAACCAAGCATCACATCTTTAAATCATTAACTTTGACTCTTTCAAAGATTAGCATTTCATATGTAATATGAAATCTTGTTAATTGATTCAATTGGAACTATTGAAGATAAGTCATTGTACTAGGTATTGCTATAGAAGAAATAATATTGCATCATAAAATATCTCATATTGTATTTTCCTCCTTACATAAATTCATACTCTTATGAATTTAGTTGTGAAAGTATTCACTAGAGAATCCCATTCCTTATAGATAACTGAAAATTTAAAAACTCACCACATCAATCTCATTGAAGTGCTTTAGCATTCTCAATGCTTAATTTTTACTTATATTTAAACAATTTGAACTTTTCAAAATTTTAAATTATTATTTCATTTAATACATATGACTATATCATATAAAGTCATTATTAATTCAATGAAATATAGGTGTTATCTTTTTTTTATGAATTGTTATTCCATCTAATACATCATAGGTATAAATTTAACAATTCAATAACATCATCATCCTTTCACCAAAGGTTGATTTGGTTAGTCTTCAACTTAATAAGTTTCACAAGTTTCATACGATTCATAATCAAAATGATACACATATCATTGTATGTAACTTTATGATTCTTGTTATGTCAATTTAATCAACATGATATAAAAGGATAGTCTCAGTTATCCAACTTTGTTTTCTTTCCATTTATATTAAGCGTAAGTCTCTTTTAATGTAACATATACAAACTATTTGTATAAAGTGGATCAACTACTTTTCCTTAATTAAATATTTCTTATCATGTTTTGAAGATTATAATAATATTGAATCTAAATGCAGTATCAAATACTCATAAGCATGAACTAAAAATACATATAATCTCTATCATATCTCGTATAGGCAAGAAAATTCATGCAATTATTTTCTTCTTACGACAACTATTATCATACTACAACATAGCCTTTAATTGATGTTCATATTTTTGCCTTTAGTGGGCTAAATTAAATGGAACAATTCCAACAAGATAGCACATCTTTTAGGTATACTTTATGTAACCTATTGCATTTTGCTATTATGGTATTGGCATACATCTTATATGTTCTCACCAAAGTTTATGAGACATTAGTCAACTCAAAATGTCAATACAATTTGTCATCTATATGATTTTGACATATCTTTAAACTTTGTCACTAAATCCTCAATAAGGATTATAGCAAAATTGCATAATAGACATACAATTTTCTTTTCTAATTTTGAGAACTCTTCTCAAACATAACCTATGTTTAAGAGATTGGGTTCAATAACTTAGAATCAACTATACTAAACAAGGTAAATTACACTTAAAACAAAATATAAAATGTAAGAAAAAAGCAATTAACTATATGTCATGACTACCAAATGAGATTAGGATTTCAATCATATATTTGATTACTCTCACTATTATTATTCAAAATAATACCCTTGTTATTATTCGGAAAGATTAATATAATCTTTCTAGTGGGATAGGATCCTATTCAAATATAGTTGATCTTAAGTTTGCTCAACAAACCAACTAAACTTAAATTAGGAATATAATAATTTTGTCAATCACATCTCATATGACTCTTAGATTCGTTAGGTGACAACTCTTACCAAAACATATCATACACATTATTTCTAGTCGTGCCTCTAAATTCATAAGATTATGAGTTTGCTTATCTAAATCACCCAAATTAAGTTAAGTAGAATCCACTATCATAAGACTAAACATGTTTGGGTTAAAGTGGCCTTGAGTTTGCTCAATAAGCTTATAATAAACAGAACTCTGGTTTATTCTTAGAATAATGAAAGGCAACAATCATGTTCTCAACATGTACTTAATACTTTAACAAGAGATTTAATTTCATTCATCTCATCAAACATAAAATTGCATATAAAATATCTCACATATAAAACATACAGTTTAACATAAATCCAATATAAATATCAGCCATATAAATAAAATATGCATCTTATACACTCATAATCAAATTGTATACATAAAACATCAAGCTTTGCTTAATTCAAGTTATTGATCTTCATAATCTAAAATAATATTTCCAACTCTTCAAAAAAAAAACTGATTAAACTCATTTATTCCTAAGTAATCTACATTTCTATTCCAAATAGAAATTTGATTTGATTTGAAAACAATTTTCAAATCCAATTGGAAACTATTTCCAATTATATTGACTCCTTTAACAAAATTTAATTGAAAATAATTTTTAATAAATTACGCTACTTACTTATTATAATTTACAAAAACTCCTTTTCAAAATTGTATAACACTTTCTAATCTAAATTGAAATTATTTCTAATCTAATTAGAAATTACTATTTCTAATATTATTTATTTAGAGATTGATTTCTTAATTAATTAGAAAAACTTTCTTTAATAAATTAGAAAACTATTTTAAAAATATTAAAGATAGCACATTTTTCTCAATTTATAAATGAAAACACTTTTCAAATTTTTACCAAGAAAAACACTTTTTCTAAAAAATCAAGAAACTTATTATTCATAAATAAAGAAAAAATTTGTAAATAAATTTAATAATTATTATTTAAAGTAAAAAAGTCATAAATTTAATTTATCTCAATCAAATTAAAATAAATAAATTTAATTAAGAAACACTTCTTAATTATTTACGAGAACAATTTTCTTAATTTTAATGAATCTAATTAATTAATTTCAATCTAATTGAAAATAATTAACTTTAATTTTAGAAACTACTTTTCTAAAAGTAATTAGGAATCAATATAATTATTAATCTTAATCAAATTAAGAAAA
>JANSVA010000006.1:11544567-11567125 GCA_025504915.1 Erythroxylum reticulatum
TAAGTTGGACTTAATTGAGAAGTTTTAGAAACTTTAAGGGTCAATATGTGATATTTGATCTTATAAGGATTAATTAAAAATTATAATTAAAGTTTGACTTTAGTTGTAATTTTAATAAAATCCAAGGATATGAAAAATACGATTTTTCATATAAAAGGAAAATTTTAAAAAATGGAAGCTAGCACTTCTTATATTTTTCCTCTCAAATTTGATTTGAGTTTTCTCTAAATAGATATGTGGATACCGTTAGAGGCCGGACGTTTGAACGGCTAGTGGAATTGACAGTTTTGAAGAATTGAAAATTTGTAACAAAAAATCAAAAAGGTTAGTTTAACTTTGTTAATTTCTTGTTTTATGTTTCTAATTTAATTCTGTTAAAGTTGATTATGTGGAAAATTTTTAATTTTATTCCGCTGCGCTTAGATTTGATCTTGCTTAATTTTTCCAACATGTTCAGCCTAGCAAATCATATTGTAATTATTGATATTCTAAGTACCACGTGATGAAACCAACTAAACGCTTTTAACGGCCTTGATAAGCTTGCTGGCAGAGATGAGGTTGAAGGCTTGAAGTATATATATATATATCGAACACCGGTTCATGTAATACGGTCAGAAATTAAAGCTTAACCTCTTCAATTTGAATAACTGGAACTACCTGCTCATTTGGTAGTTTAATAAAGTGCTTGCTAACTGAACTGTAACTAGTAAATGACTTAAAGAACCACAAATATCAATGAACAAAGTAGAATATAAGCTAGTATCAATTCTCTGGTGCATTTGGTACACCAGAATGAATGGCTCCAACGGAGTGTTGACTTTATACTATACCCTCTGGAGAAGAAGTATGATATGTTGGTTGACTGTTAAGTAAATTCAACGGCTGAGTGTATTGATCTTTGGTGAGAGAAACAATGGTAAATTGATCAGTGCATTGCTCTCCTGAATTATGGACACACGTATCGGAATCTTCTATACTTGAAATAGTTAGTCTAATTCATACATCCTAGTTTACTCTTAAATGTGTAGCTTGGAGGCTAACATCTGTCAACCCAGGAGAATACGAATTGGTATCTTGATCTCTTGATCGAACTTTCTTCCTTTATTGAATTGATTAGATTGAATTATGAATCTTTGCGTATTGTTACTCTCCCAATGACTTTTATCTTGTCATGTGTTTGTTAGAAGTACCATTTCAACTGATATCTCAGGTTGTACAATTAAATAAAAACATTTAGTAATAAATAGTATTGGTCCCTAGATTGTGTTGTACAATTCTTACATTTTTTTAAAAAACTTAATAAATTACAAACTCTAATAAATAATTATAGTAAATTCATATATGACAGTCACATAATAATTTCAATAATAAAAAAATAGTATCAAAAGAGAAATAAAATTTAATTTATAACGATTCAACCAAGTAATTTTTTACTTCCATTTATTCTTCAAACTCTATTCAAAAATTCACCATTGTTAACTTTTAATAGTTAAAGGAACCCTCAATATCATAGCTTCTTTGTCAATAATGAAGAGGAACTCTTACATTCATCTTAGTTATATATAAGTGAAGAAGAACTTATACAATTCTTGTACAAGGTCAAGGAACCTTGGCAACTTGTATACTACCAATTCTCTTCAATTGTTGCATAAGCACTACTAAATACAACTCAAAATTTTCCTTTCTTTCTTATACCAATAAATTAAGGCTCAATATAGTTTTTTGAAGGTTCATAAAAACTCCCTAACATGCAAAAGGTTCTTCTCTTAACTCAATTATAGTCGATTTGTACCCAAAATCACTATAAATAATCATCAAATATAAAAACTATATATCATAATGGCTAACTTCCGGACACATTTAGATAGCTAATTTACTAATTTCAAGTAGTCAATACTCACTGGGTTAGTCGACCCATTAGTTAAAGACTCTACTTTAAATGTCGCCTATTATGTCCAATTTTGGAAAATGCTACTGTTTAATCGAATAGAACCATTTGCATATGATACGAGCTTGACAAACCTATGGAGGGATCTATTTCACATATTTGTTAGACCAATTATAAGAACTAGTGTTAAAGATTATAAACCCATTGAATTAGGACTAATTTCTTTACTTAAAGGATATTCATTATTACAATCTTTTTTTAATTGTTATTGGATTGTGTTTACTTAATTAATAAAACCAAAATGAGATTTTTATGGTTTAGTAGTTTTTTTATTAACTTTCTAGTTAGATTACGACTTGTTATATAGTCAAATTCTAATCTTATTAGGAAAATTCCTAAAGGTAATACTTTTCTTGGGATAATAGGTGATGTGAATCCATTTATGAATATAACCTAGAGATTCTTCAAACAAGTTTGAATTATACTGAAGAAATTTGATGTAGATGTATAAAATGAATTGACCAATTGATTATACTAAACTAATAACCAAATTCACTAAGTATTTGAATTCCATAAAGAAAGAATTCTTTTATAAATTCATATCTCAATAAAGAATAAAGGAAAGAAGAAGTAACGACTATTAATAAATAAATATCTCTAAAATATCTATAACTAAAAAAGATGTCTTTAAAAAACTAAAGTTTCAACTGGATGTAGTCATGTTTGAAATTGTGGATCTATCTATAACTTTGTAAAGTACACAATATGACTGTGGATCTTCCTATAATATTGTGAAGTTGTGAATTTTTTGGGACATACTCGTGTCTGAGGCTATGGATCCTTCTATAATTTTAAAAAATTGGACACGATTTAAGACACACTCATGGCTAAGACCATATCCCATAATTGAATTTTTTATAAGGTTACATATAATCATGTTGGACCGTGTTCAAGTCTAATTCTTCTCCAAATTTAACTTGAATCAAGTTAACCAATAATTTACCTTCCTATAAATCTAACAGGCATCTTAAATTATTCTTGAAGTGCCATTTGAAGCTTAGTCAAGTATGTCTTAAATAAGCCTATTCAAAGACTCCTTAACCTTCTTACTTCTAACTCTTATAAATCATCCATTAGGTTTTAGCAATGGCTTGTTGAAAGCATAGCTAGACGAGCTCACATCAATAATCATCTCTTCAAAAGGATTCCACATTGAATCATCACCTACGTCAAAATGAGAAAGACAAAAAACATCGAGCGTAGCACTAATATTATACTAACTTGGAAGATGTAGATTGTAGGTGTTACCATTAATCCTCTCAATAACCTAAAATCTATTTTGGTTGTAACTTTGATTGCCTTTGCAATAGGAATTGTCCCTTCCTCATATACAATTAAACTGAATCACCAGGTTTAAGGATAAGTCGGCTTCTACCCTTGTTATATTTGATTACATAATAATCATTCTTCTTTTCACTATGTTATTTTACATGTTCATAGAGTTGTATCATCATCTTTGCCTTCTTCGCTTTATCTAAACTAGCTCTTTCATTAACAAGTAAAGGCAACAAATCTAAAGAAGTTAGTAGATTAAAACTATAAACAACTTTCAATAGATTCTAGGCTCTTATTATATGCAAATTTAACAAATGATAAGGAATCTTGGCAATTCTTTATGTTTCTTTGAATGATAGCCTGAAATAACATAGTTGAATTCCTATTTACTACTTTAGTTTGACCATCAGTTTGATGACAAATAGTGGTAAAAATAGTAACTTAATTCTTATTTATCCTATAAAACCCTCAAAAAATATTTAAGGAGATTACCCTATAAATTTTAGATGTTTATGTTCCCTATAACTTCTAAATTTTATATAGTCATACTACTTACATAAAGAACAAATTAGCAACATTACTCGTATCATTGATTTTATCACAAGGAAGAAAATGTGTCATCTTAGAGAACCTATCAACTACCATAAATTTAAAATCCTTACCCTTCTTCAACTTTGGTAAACTTATCACAAGATCTATAGAAATATCTACTATGGTTCTTAGTGAGCTTTATATATATATGCTAATAGTAATAAAAATTTTCCTAATTAGAAAGTTATTATTCACAAACTAGGCAAGTGCACCTATCATTGGTAAGCATTATAATGATAAGTAAAGGTTGAATTTTATAAAGAATCGATATAGATTAGAAAATATAACACTATTACATGTCATCTTCTCTATGATCCATGCCTTTACCAAATCTCAATCTCTCGATTTTAAGTATCAGCTCACCTCTCCAGTGTTGCGTCTAAGTCTCAACTCACATTGCTTGAGTTGCCTCTCTACAATCTAGAGTCAAGTTTTGCAATTATCACTCCTCCATGTCATGTTTAAGCATCATGCCTTTTCTTTGTATGTCATTGTCATTGCAAATGTCTTAGCAGCTAGGTAAGGTGCTTTCAATTTCAAACAATTGACAGTTGAAAATGGCTTTGGGAATTAGGGCAATATGGAAGTAAGAACAAATGAAGAAAGTAAATGATTCTTAGTTGTGTTATAACTTATTATTCTAATTTCTAAGCAGTGGAAGGCTTTAATTTTTTTGTTCAGACTTTTATTGGTTTATATTGGAATGGATATAGGAATATGAATAGAACTTCAAATCAGCTTATAAAACCTATAAGTATGTTTTTCCTTTTGTCTTATCCATTTTGTTTTACTTTTTAAACTTATGCACGCAATTATGAATTATGATTGAAAACAAACCTCAAAATTATTAAGTAAGCATAGACTACAAGTCATGTTCTCGAACATTAGATTTATGCAATAAGTTGTAGCAAATTAAGTTATGACTTATTTATTAAGTTTTCTACAAAGTTATGTAAAAAGAAGTTCAGCCTTGACATAAAGTTATTATTTTTCTTTTTACAAACAAATAGAGGAAAGTTTAATTATAAATGGCAATTCAATTTCTTCAAAAGATTCAACAATCTAACTTGATCTCATGCCAGATTGGTTTCTAGTACGAACAACTATACAATATGTTTGTATTATAACAAACATTTGAAAGGTGAAAGAATTACTAAGTTAAAGAAACATTTAGCTAGGATCAAATGTGAAACCTTACATGAAAGGTAGTTATGATATGAAGAGACATGTGAAAATTGTTTACAGAATATCAAAGTGAGAAATTAAGAAGGCAAAAACTTAACTATGAAATTGGAAGTGGAAGTTCATTTTGCATTAATAAGGGTGATATTGAAAATTCCAAAGCTATTACTCCCACCAAAAATGAAGGGACTATTACAACTGATATAAGGAAAAGAAAAAGATAAATATGTAAATTTTTACTCCATGGACAATTCTAAGAGCTCAACCTTTAATTCATAATACATTATACTCTAAAGAAGTAGGTCATAAAATGGATATAATAATGATTAAATGGTGGTATGATGCAGGTGTATCATTTAATATTGCTCAATCTTGTTATTTCCAGCTTATAATGGATATTATTGCCTCTTATA
This sequence comes from Erythroxylum reticulatum, assembly GCA_025504915.1. Lineage (NCBI taxonomy): Eukaryota > Viridiplantae > Streptophyta > Magnoliopsida > Malpighiales > Erythroxylaceae > Erythroxylum > Erythroxylum reticulatum. Next base: position 11,549,977 of record JANSVA010000006.1, read on the forward strand.
ATCTATGATATAAAGCTTCTTTACTTGATGACTACATACATAATCTTCTAATTAATTCTATTAGTGAAATAAAAAGTTACTTGATAATGACTTGGACAACATATAAGTGTTCAATCAAATGTAATAGTTGAAAAAATAGAAGATAAGATCCCATTTTAGATTTTTTGAGTTATTTATTAAATTTACAATGTTTTTCTTTATCAACCAATGCATCTGGCCTTGTAAAGAATAGTGATACTATGTTAGAGGTATTTGATGAAGTTGGGGCCTGAAAATAATATATTGTTCATTATTGGCAATGATGTTGATAATAAATTGGTTGGAAAGATATTGTAAAGCAAATACAATTTTTTCTATTAGACTCCTGCATATTCTATTAACCTAATGCTTAAAAATATAAGAGATGTTAGATACTTTCCTATCATTGATGAAAATGCGTAAAAAGTGAGAAAAGTGACTAAGTTCGTTTAATATTGTGCATAAGTTCTAAAGTTAATGAGAAAGGATTTTACCAATGGTAGGGACTTGTGTTATCCTATCATTAAAAGATTTTCAACTAATTTCTTCTCACTTCAATATTTTGTTCAAATGAAGAAAGAGCTAAGATAATTATCTACAAGTAATAAGTGAGTTGCATCTTAACATGTTAGGTTTAATGTTGGAATGGAGATTTTAAAACTTGTACTAAAAGATCATGAATTTTGGTTCTAATATCAGTTTATCATCTGAGTTTGTGAACATTTGATAAAGGTATTTTATCTAACTAATAGTAATGACAAGGTAATAATGGATTATTTTATGATGTTATAGAGAGAGCGAAGAAACCAATCAAGACTAATATAAAAAATAGGTTTTTTTGTACATATCTTGTCTTTCAGTCATTAATAGAAGATGAAAAAACAAATTTACTCTTTGTTGTTTGCTATAGGAGAAATTTTGTTTCATATAAAACGATGCAAGATCCCTTTAGCTCATTAATGGAAGTATATGAGGATGCGTGCAGAAATTTTGGGATGTCTATTAAATATGTCAAATAGATAATAGTAACCTATGTATAAATTTCTTCATTTTTTATTTGTGTAAATTAATTATCATTTCATTTGGTTTATAAGATTTTTTTTATTATCTTATAGTTATTTAATGGATTAATTTCGAAGCGTTGTTCTAGAATTACAAAGGTTTCTAATTCAAATTCTTAGTTAATAGATGAGTGCAATTATGTGTGAAAGGAATTAGAACAAGTTCGAATTTATTCATTCTAAGAAAAGAAATAAACTAGAATGCAAGAGAATAAATGATATGATATTTGTTTAATACAACTTGAAGTTTTAAGAAAGATATATTATTGTCATTATTAAGTTAAATAAAATTCACATAATTTCTCAATTTAATTTCATTTGTTTGCTATAACTCTTTTTTTTTTAATGAAAAAGAATTGTATTAATACTAGCAAAAGCTACAAAACAACATTATAATGAGTCACTTGATCTGCTTAAAAATTTAGAGCATCTAATAGTTACAATGATACATTGCAAAAATTAATTACAGCATCCAGTTGTTCTCCAATCCTTGGTTAAGTGTATGTTGTTTATTGTGGGAAATAAAAGCTGCTTGTATCCTATTCAGTTCATTTGTCTACTAACTGTTATTTTCCTTCTTTGGTACCCTTATATAATCTTTTATTCCTTTCCCTCCATAAGGAATAGATGGTAGTAGTAAAATCTATCTTGAGAAGTAGTTCGTCTAATTTACCTTGCTTATCACAAACCATAAGCATATTAAGTGTCTCCGTCCAATCGAATGTGTAGCTAGGAAGTTGTAACATGTATATGATTCTACTACAAATTTCTCTAGAATAGTTACAACTGAAGCATAAATGATCTGATATGTGTGCACAAAACACACATCAAATCATATTCCCTAAACCATTTATTTTTGGTTCTAAGCCTATTTTTGAGCGCTAGCCAAGAGAAAACCAAGGCTTTTAGATTTGAAGACTACTTCCATATAATATTAAACCAAGGAACGACCTCATCACTGCATACAAGTAACTTATGATAGGAGTTGTTAGTAGAGGTATGTGTAGAGTTATGGGTCCATTTAATGTTGTCCTTTCCCATACCCGCAAGAATAGGTGGCAAGTAATTTATAAGCAAGGAACAACCTCTAAAATTTCCGTCCCAATCTCCATCTTGAATAAGTGAGGATACTTTAAGTGAGAGGAATTCTATTTTTGAGTATTGCAATTTCTTCCCTATGAATTAATGGTTGTATGTAGTCCAATTATCAAACTAGATCCAAATATCATCACCATCTCCCAACTGATGCTTAATGTGTGGATAAACAATGTCTCTCAACTTGAGCATATATTTAAAAATCCATGAGAAGTCCTTTGAGTTTCCAAGCTACCAGAAATCCAGGTCTTTAAGATGATATGTGTTCACCCATTTAATCCAAAGTGCTTTTTTATTAGGGAAAAGTCTCTATATCCTTTTACAAAGAAGAACCTTTTGCATATGTGAAATTGGAATGATACTTAATACCCTTTGCTTCTTTGGTACTGTGATTTCACTCCATTTCACCTTGGCCTGCTTACAATTTTCTATTTTGCCCGACCACATAAATGCTTTTAAAATCTTGCCTATCTCCTTATTGACTAACTTAGGCAGCACTATATCTATAGACCAATGGATGTGCATGCTATGTAATACTAAACTAATGAGAGTCAACCTCGCAAAAATGGATAAGAACTTATTTTTCCAAGCATTGATTATGCCTTTAAACTTCTCAATCAGAAAAATGAAATATGAAAACTTAGGCTTATTTGAGGTAATTGAAACTCCCATGTTGTTGATATGCTCTGACTTCCTGACATTGAAAGATATGTATAAGCTACTTTTCTCAACATTTACCTTGAGTCTAAACCAATCTGAAAAGTCCTACAAGATGTTTAACAACATTCGGATGGATTGTCTGTCTAAAGTGCCAAGAAGCATTAAATCATCGACATACATCAAATGAGAAGGTTTAATATCTCTACATTTGTAATGATATTGAAATCTGCCATTGCAATTGATAAGCTTGAATATCAATCTAGATAAACCTTCCATAGCCAAAGTAAAAAGGTAAGGGAAAAGTGGATCGTCTTCCTCTAGCATTTCTAAAAGGTAGAGATGTGATTCCATTCACTATAACACTAAAAGTTATGGATTGGAAGCATTGAAGTATCCAAGTTCTAAAATTAAGTTGCAGACATATGGCTTCCAGGTATGCTTTTAAAAAATTCCAGCTAATTATATGATAAGCCTTAAAAAAATATATCTTCAGTAAGCAACTTTTAATGTTCTTACCTAACATATAATTTCCCAAAAACTCCTAAAGAATTAATAAATTATCACCAATATTCCTCTTTAGTAAGAAAGCCCCTTAAGCTTAATCAATGACATCTTTCAGAACTAGCTTGAACCATAGAGTAAGAAGTTCATCTACAACTTTTTAAACCATAGTAAAATAAGAGATAAGTGTAAACTCAGTGATGTAAAATGGATGTTTTTTCTTGGGAATAAGGCAAATGAAGGCATGATTCAGTTCCTTGAGCATTTAGTTCAAAGAAAAGAACTCCACGGTTGCTTTAGTAAAACAAGTCCTAGTAACTACCTAAGTTTTTAGAAAAAAAAAAGTGCTCTGAAGTCATCTGGGTTTTTAAGGATGAAGACTAAAGAGAACTTTCTTAACTTCTTGTGGTGTGAAAAAAGCAATGAGCATATCATGCATATCCTGGTTAGGAGAAATTTCTAAAACACCTTTAACATTGAAACCTGGCTGATGACTGTCCGACTTTCCCATTAGTTGCTGAAAATAATCTCTGGCTATATTGATCAGGTCCTGTTTCTCTATGATTACATCTCATACTACATTTCAATTTAGAAATAGTATTGATGTTTCTTCTTGATAAAAGAGATGCATGAAAGAATCTAGAGTTCGAATCCCCATCTCTCAGCCAATTCAATCTAGCCTTCCACTTTAAAGTAGATTGTTGAAATGCCAAGGCTTCCTAGTTGTCCTATAGCCTTCAAATTTTAATGTTCTTGAGAGCTGTATTCAGAGGATTATGATAGCAATCAGCCTGTGCTTCTACCAACTTAAGCTTAAGATCACTAAGATTTTGATTCTTCAATCGAACAAATTGTTTGATAACACATTTCACCAGTTTTAGCTTCGACATTAGTTGAAAAGCCTGGTAACCCTACACTACTTGGTTCCAACAACTAATTACAATCTCCATAAAGCCAACCATCTATTTAACTCCATTGACAAATCTGAAGGGAGCCCCTAGTTTGGTAGTTTCATTCATTTTCTGGATGAGAATGAAAGAATGATCTGAAAAAATGTTATCTCTAAAGTAGGTATATGATTATAGTAATTGACTTCACCAAGTTTGATTCACAATAGCTATATTAAGTTTCTTCCTGAGTAACATATCGCCTTGTTACTTATTTGACCATGTAAAAATTCTGCCAGTAGTTACCTGTTAGATTAGCTGAATTAGTTCTCTGCTACCACCCATTTTGTATCTTGCTTCACCTTCAAGTTCACTAGATCTCAATGAGTAGTTAAAATCTCCTATTGCTAGCCACTGATGTTGCATTCCATTATGAATGAGTTGTAAATCATTCCATTGTGAATGAGTGTTGCCTTCTAGAATGAAAATTTTGATGCATAAAAATGAGTAATTTTAAACACGGGAGTGTTATCTTTCATTCGACAAAGTAGATGAATAAATTGATCACTTATATTGGTTTCTATATTAATGCATTCTAAAATATAATGGCCATTATATTGGAAGATAATCCAGCCATTATAATGATGTAAATGATTAGTGATAGTCTTCCATTGAATAACTAAAAATGACAATCTAAACTGAAAAATGGGAGCTGTATTTTTGCCTTAAGGAAGCCTACCAGAATAGGCTTCTAATCAAGTACCAAGTCTCTCATCATAGACTATTTGAAAGAGACGTTTAACCATCTTGTATTTTATACGAGAATTGTCATCTAAGGGGATAACCCCTTCTGTTTGGCTTTCCTCCTAGCTAATCTTCTTCTGGAATTAGAGGAAGTCTCATAGAAGTTCTCTGCTATCTCATCAGGTCTAAAGTTCTCTGGTTGTATCAGCATCAAATTGTTTGTTTGATCACCATTAGGTTGCTTATCCAGTAGACCAATTTCACCTACCATCACTATTGCTAATGAGTGTGAGTCTTATGTATGAGTTACATCTTCTTGGTTGTTAACTACCTACATCTGATTTGTGATTCTAGATGCTAAAATGTGTTCATCAGAATGTGGAGTAACTATTGCAATACCCTGATTGTCAGAGATCACCATGGATTGCTCATTAGCAACTAATTGTACACTCGCATCCTCATCATTATCCACTAGAGTGTATTCAATCCCTAATATCTCTTCTTGCCATCCAGTTTGAAAAAGTCTCCTTATGGGAACCCACTTCTTGGTAGAATTAAGAGGCTTCCATGGATAGGACATCTTGATTTTAGATTTCAAAAGCTCCCTTATTTCTCCTAACTTAAGTATTAATAAAATATCAGGCAGAATAATATTCCTCTTAATCTCCACACGTATCTTTGCATACCCATATTCTCTCCATATTGGATGTTTGAACATCTATACGCAGAGGCTTACCCAAAGAACTTGCTAAAAGACTCAACCCTGTAACCATCCAAAGTTCTACATGAAAATTATGAAAATTCACCCACACAGGAAAAACTTCAACACATTCCCTATCAAATTCAATCCTAGGTTTCCATTTCTAGATAAACATGGGTTCATCCCCTATACACCAAGGTCCCATTTCCAAAATCTGATTCAAGTTGCAATCACCTATAAATTTAAACAAGACCTTACAATCATCCACAAGAAAAGTTTTTTCCAAATCTTTCTTACCTCACCATGTAGCGGCCCTAGCTTTGATGATTGGAAAGGTAGATCTCTTGCTCCAGAAAGAGCTAACAAGTGTCGTAGACTAAGCCCTCTAGCCCATTTACAACAATTCAATTAGTGGAATGACTACATCATCTTTCGTATCATCCTAGTAATATTTCAGTTGTACTTTAGTCTGTCGAAATTTAATCTTCTTTTTCTAGGTGCCAGCAATTGGTGAGGACCTCTGTGGATTAGGGGCATTTGACTTTTTGGGTGGACTCACCCCATTTCTAGAAGCAACTTGCAAAACTAACTCTTGCATAAGAGTAGGAAAATCTTCCATGGACCTGTTTGGCGGCTACCCACCATCAGTTGCCATCAAACTGGCCTTTAAAAGACCCTCCATGGAGGTAAAAACCTCCAACAAGTTAGGTACAGATGAGACCAATGATGTAGTGCATGATACCATTACTCAAAATAACTGGACCTAAAACTATAACAATAATGAGTCTAGGTCAATCACACAGAGATTAAATCCAATTATTTTCCTAAATTATATGTATATGTAAAATAGGGAGGTTAAGTTTGATGCAAATTAGAAAACAAAATAAGATTGAGTATGTAAAAGCAACTCAAAATAAACAGCAGCAAAATGAGAACATTGATGAATTGATTGAAATCTGGTTCTTTGGTTTAATATCGACCTACGCACAATTTAACATATGTCATTGCATTATCATCTTCACATTTCTCTTTGAACTTTGATCGTAGATTAACAACAAGCTCTATTAATTCCAGTTTTTCCTTAAGATATATTTAATTAAAACAACCATTTTAATTAATCCTAGCTATCAAACAACTTAAAACAAGCTCTCTAAGTTTAATCGGACAATCGATTTACAAGTGACAAAAACATATCAATCTAAGCAATAACCACACAAGCTCGGGTTATTTAATTAACATTACATTATCTCTAATGATTTGAAATCATTAGTTGCCACAAAAGAATTCAAACACAACTATTATATATCATATTCGAAGTTCTAGTAATGGGTTTTCATAAAAAAACAATCTAATAGAGCATAAAGATCATTCTTACACAATACCCAATTCAATAAACCCAAAATAACATAAACAATATATAAAGAGGGAAAGAACACAATACACAAAGATGATATGTTTAAATGTGCTCCTTGGTGTCGATTTCACCTTCGACCTATGACAAATTTATCATAGGCGTGAGAAGACTCTCAAGGCCATACAAGTGTGTCACAGCCATGACAACTTATGTCATGGTCGTGCATGTAGGAATTATGATGGTCACAGCCGTGTCAAGTTAAGTCATGGCTGTGACTTCTAATATTCATGCCCATGACTGATATTCTTCATTTAATGCATTTTCTTATCTCCTCTCCACTCTAATCCTTCTCCTTCTTGCTCCATGAAGACAGTTGAGTGTGAATCTCAAGAATATGCCTCAACGAGTATGCTTTCGGCTTACTTTAGCTATTATGCTTCTAAATTGTAAGTAAAATCAAATATAAATTAAAGTGAGTGTCTTAAGTATTTTGAAGCATTAATCATTAAGTGTCATAGATTAAACGTATCAACAATTAAGCAAATATCCAAAAAGGGGCATTGAAGAGGAAGGCTGGAGTAGAGTGTCCACAAAAGGAAAATATCAGGGGTAGGATGGTCAATGTAGTAGAGAGAAGGGAGAGAAAATTGTTAAGAGACAAAAAATGGTTTTCCTAACATGAAACCAATACTCGTAATAAAACAAGTTATTCTATAGATGTAATTTGCCTTGATCATATCGAACTTTTAATGGATTGAACTTCTGAAGAGCTAATTTCATAGATAAGAGTGACTTGGAAAATAATCTTAAATAAGAAAGTCTTAACATATCTTTTAGTATGTTAAACTTGAATGCTAGTGATTATGAGAATCTCTTTAATGATGAAGACTTCATACTAAATAAAAATTAAGGTCAAAGTAATTTGCACAATTATGTCATGAAATGAAATTTTAGATTTTCATTTTTTCTTTTCTTTTAATTTTACTTGAATTTGATAGATATGTTAAATTTTATATATCTAATATGAATATACAATTTTTAACTATAAGTATTTTTGCTCATATTTCACTTCCGCCTTGTTATATTTTTTGATACAAAGTCTTATTATTATGCTTATGGACTTATAATATTCTTATTATATGATGTTTTGATATTAATCAATTATAATATTTTAAGTATTTTATATTATTCTTAATTTTATGTCTATATGAGAACTAAATAATCTTTTTTATGTTAAATACAATTATTTTTATATAAGAAATATGTAAAAAATAATATTAATATGAATAAAAAGACGATTATCATATCAAATTTATACTATGTTGTTTTCGATAGACTTAAAATAAAGTTGAAATTATATAGTGCAATATATTAAGAGGCTATTTTGTAATTTAACAAAATACATAAACTATTTTATAATTTAAAAAAGTTACTCAAAACTATACTCAATATTGAGTGCTATTTATGCCATAGTATAGCGAAATCAATTTCAATCTTAAATCTGACGCAATATTCATAGCATTGATCTAATCAACTATATATGTGGGATCATCAACTAAATCAAATTTACTTTTTTTTTAAAATCGCCATTTTTTATGAATTGAGACCACATATAGTAGTCCGAATCATTGACAACAAGGACACGAGTAAAAGTTTCCTCTTATGCGAAAATAATTGGGAAGATGAGTAATGATCCATTTTGAGAATGTCTTTATCTATAGTGGAAGAAGCCATAAGTTTACCGGGGGGGAAAATGACCAAAAAGCTCATTTGCTACCAAAATAGTGGAAAAAAAGAACGACTAGAAAAGACAATCAATAAAGAAGCTCTAATAGAAATGGTAAAGACTGCAACTAAAAATTACAAGACTGCATCTCTTCCACGTTAAAAAAAAAAGCTATTAAACTACTACTGCAAAGTTATGTTTGATTAGATGTAAAGTTTTTAATAGAATAGAATGCAATAGAATGGAACATAAATAAATGTAATATTAGAAAATTGTTGTTTAAAAAAGAAAGAATGATTCATAATATAAATAGTGAAAACTTGTTTGGATGAAGAGTTTATAATGTAATATAATGTACCATTTTACATTCTATCTTAAACCACCCAAATTGAAGGTTTTCTATTTTTACTGTTTAAGATAGAATAAGATGTAATATAAGACCCTCCTCTTCCATCCCATTCTATTACAACCTTCTTCTTCCATCACATTCTATTTCATTCCATTATAAAAGCCTCCTCTCTAAATATGTAATAATATTACATTCTATTCTATTTCATTACAAAACCTCAAACTAAACATTGCCTATGAAGCAAAAGAAATGGTTACATTACATGCTAAAAGAGTAAATGCGTTAGTTAAGCTAACAAATCTGTTGGAAAGTAAACAGAACTTCAGCTACAGTTCAACAACAAGCCTACAACTACTATATAGTATCCGCAAATACTAGTAATTGAACCAAATTACAATCTATGCTATTCCACTACGCGGGAGTTTGAAGTCTCATAATAAAATCTAATCCTCAACGGTCGTATCGTAGTAAAGTGAAGTTAAAGATTGATTCTACTCTAGAGATACTAAAAGTCAGAATAAACAATAGAGAGATGGTTAACACCTGCTTAAAAGAGATTCAGGAGCATATATAGTATATCTCAAACCGAAATCATTAACAGGGATGTATTATTTTAAACAAGCTCTCTAAACACTTCGACATCAGAGCAACAGTATATGTAAAAGTAACTATTATTAGTAGCAACCATTCGGACATTCTAGTCCTTGTTCTCATACTCTTGGTACTGCTTGAGGATCTGGGTGCACCCAGACTCCGGCTGGTCCTTCATAAACCCCATGGCATTGGCAAAGCGATCGTCAGATGCAATGCCATTGGATCGGGTGAGGACAACCCGAGCGCGGTCGCGCCCCAACGATGGTGTGCTGCAGTCTGCGCGAGGGCTGCTAACGAGCAAAACATCACAAATTTGATCCCCATGGTCCTCATCAACACCAACTGAATAGGATCCCTTAGAATCTGTTGTTGCTTCTTTACTGTACACCAGCTCCATAGTCTTCCTAGCTCTGCATTCAACTTTAACCGCTGCACCTAAATAAATAAATAAATACAACGAAAATACATAAGCATCCTATCCAACCAGATGTTTATTAAAATCATTTCAAGAAACAAAGCTCGGAAACAAATCGAACCTCCTCTGTCACCTAATCGATATCCAAAGAAAAGATAAAAACATCAGAAAGGTTTCTTTTAAATTTCTTTGATTAGTTATTAAGCGGATCACCCAGAAGCAGATAATATATCTCTAGTGAAGACAGAGTTAGGACCAGATAATCAGAATTCCATGCATTAATTTTCTAAAAAGTAAGTCCACATATCCTCTCACAGTCTTTCCAGGTTATTTTTAACAGTTTGCTCAGTTCTCTATAATTAAAAAATTCAGTCGGTCAGTTCTCATGGTATAATGGAGAAAAATTAGTTCTTCGGCTTTTAGTTCTAATAAGCTGTAGTACCCCAGCGAACTCATAAATCAAATTCCAAAAATAAACATATCTAAGCATCTACACAACAATGTAGATTAATATAATAGTGAAGAGAAATTTGCCAATTGGAGAAACGGAGTTGAATTGTACCAGCAATGCCGGTAGCTTTGGGGGTCTCGAAACCAGCGCGGCAAGCGTCACAGTAGACGCGCCCTTGCAGCCTGAATTGGACTCTGCCTGGGCGAGCGGCAGTTAAGACCACCGGAAGTACGCAGAGAGCAACCACAAACAAAAACACTCGAGCCATTTTCTGTGTAAAGGGAACGAGAATGGAAATTGGAAATGGAAATGGAGTGACTGTCGAAGCAAATTAAAGAGAGGAGACAGATGAACAAAATTTGACAACAGCTCCAAATACGTACAAGTCTGGGAAGTTATAATAATTTGAAATTAAATTACGTTTTAAGGGGTGTTTTGGTAATCGAGTGGTATCGACGTGGCAGGTTCTTATGGGATGCTGGGAAGAGAGTCGAGTATGGGATATGGTTGAGGACAGCTGGTATTGGCGGATGGGGTATGCAAGGTAGGATCAGCTGTATTCCAGCCTATGGAGTTTACAAAGATTCGACTTCCCAAACCAATACACGAAATACATATATCTACGTCTTGTAATGGAGAAAAGCCTGACGCAAACTTGGATTGATCCTTAATTTTGGTTTAAGTTCCAAATATATAATAAGGGGCGACATAAATTCCTGTGATTTGGTGTCTAGGGAATGGTAAGTGTTTATAATTTTTGTCTTACTAAGATTAATCCGATCATGCAATAGACTCTAATTTTGCATTTAGTTTAATTAGGTTTTCTTGAATACTATTATATATATATATATATATAACAAGTGAAGTCTCATGATTACTACATATGTGCTTTTTGTCGATGGACTCTTTCTATGCCCAAAATCACGCGCATCCAATGGCTGTGTTAGTATTGGGCGATACTTCCAACCAAGCTTATATATATAGTTAGATATGGCAATTGGCCACGTAGTTGTACATGCTAAGTTTGATATCGTTTTATTAAAAATGATATTATTTTTACATTTTTAATTAAAATTTAATTTAAAATGAGTCGAGACAAGCTCGGATTTAGGATGGATTATTGTAGGACTAGTTGGGCTCAGGTTCGGACCTTGTCTCAAGTTGGGCTCATGCCCCAGCACCAACAATCAAGCTAACTTAAGCCTGAAATATAGGCCCCAGCTTGACCCGATTCATTGTTATCCTTACATATCGTACCTATTGCAAAATAGATTCAAAATTATCTTGGTCGCAAGCCCAACCTGTGCCATTGTCATCCCTACATATCTAACCCATTGCACACGAGATTTAAAATTGTCTTGCACATATAAAGTTTGCATAAAAAAAGTTTGTCATATCAATTAATACTGTTTAAAAGTGTTGATTAAATTTGTAAATAAATCAACAACTTTATTTTATATTTAAATATACAAATTATTATGTATAAAAAGTAAACTAATTTTTATCATAAATTTAACAAATAGAATTTATTATCAATTTCGATTCTATCTTATATTTTAGAACATATTCAGTAACAAATCTAAAAATCTATTTTCCAAAAAAAAATCCAAAAAGCTTGACAATTTTCTTTACATAATAAATGAGAAGTTCATTTTGAAATTGTCCATAGTCTAAGTACTTATAAGTATATGCTTCTACAAAAATTATTCAAGGATAAATTGATGTAATAGAAACATTTAGTAATTTGTTAGCCAGTATCCCAATAGATAAAGTACATTGTATTGTCCATTTAAAAGATTGATGGCTTACTTATAGTGACCTTGGCATTGAATGTTCTCTCAATAAAAAGAAGAGAGGAGGCTAAGTTAGTTGAAAGATAGTTATTGGTTTAAAGACACAAGGTGTTCCCACTTTTTTATGATAGGAAGGAGTTAGAAAATATATCAAGCTATGTGAACCAGGTGCTATGACACTAAAGTAACCCATGCATACTTTTAGAAAAAGAAAAAAAAAACAAATGGACTTCAATAAAAGGACACATTATTTGAAAGGATCACTTAATTATAGCAAAAGCATGAAAAATTGAGTGTTTTTTTAATCTCAACCTTTTTTTATAGCAAAAGCATTTACCAAGCCCCCAAAAAATATATATCAACTTAGCAAAAACAATTAGATGATTTAAATTAACCATTTATGAAGAATTAGATAGTCTTTCAGAGCAACCCCTTTATTTGGTAGATAGTCTTTTATTTGGTAGATAGTATTGATGAAGCTATTGCGAAGGCTATGAACGTTAACATTTAGAACATTTTCAATTTTAATCATAATAAAAAATAAATTTTAATTATATCAAAATTGAAAGACTTTGTAATTTTAAAAATTATTCAAAATGATATGTAATATTGCCCACTATTGATATTGTATCATCCTATTATTAAACATAGTACTAGTAGTATAGGCTAATCAATTTGAACCTTAACGTTTATGATAAAATATAACTTAAGCTTTAACGTTTTAAAGTGTTCAAATTAAACTCTAACATTTTCAAAACATTTAGAATAAATCATAAATGGACAAAAAAATTGACAAGATTAACTCTGCGTCAGTGAAATGTCATATAAATACTGACATGACATTATTTTTATATTTTTAAAGTAAAAAGTGGGTCTCACTACAACATAATTAGCTTTTAAAATATTAATCCAAAACTAGGGTATACTTTTATGGATTTCAAATAGTCGTTCCTATTTTTCATGTAATAGTAGGACTCTTTATTATACATTTTAAACAGTGGGTCTTACTTGCTATATGACAGTGAGGTGACTTTTTATTTAAAAATAAATAAAACGTATATGCTAGAAAATTGTGAAGAAATCAGAGAGTTTGTGGAGTAAGTTCTCTTACCTTTTGAAGTTAGTTATTTTACATAATTTGTTTTATGGTGTATATATTCTTGAAGTATCTACTAATATTTTACTTATTTTTAATGTGAAGGATGCATAAAGAAAAAATCAAGAGGGTGGATCCTAAAAATGTAGAAAGAAGATATAAAAAAGAATTCCATTAGTGGTTCAAGATATATGTAAGTACAATAAATATATTTTTACCTATAACTTTTTAGAAGTTATAATTTATATAATATAAATATTCAATGCTCATTACTCATGATAGGTCATCGAATTGTATGAGAAAGGAAGTAAAATGGTTAGTGGTCAATTATTATATTTAGCTTATGGGCCAGACAAACGAGTTTATTGGTATAAAAGCTTCCTCATCAACAGTTGGAGGTTTAACACAAAGGACAGAGATTTGCAAATGAAATCATAAAATATTGGAATTTTTGTAAATGGTGATATGAATACAGGCAATTTGGATTATTTTGGTATTTTGATAGATATCATACAATTACATTATCAAGGGGAAATAGTATTATTTTATTTAAGGCTGACTGGTGGGATGTGTATCATAAAGGTGGATATAAGGTTGATAAGTTTGGGCTGCCTATAGTAAATGTCACACGCAAATTGAAAACTGATGAACTGTATGTTTTAGCTTCTCAAACTAAGCAAGTTTAATAAGTAAGAGATATTAAGGAGCTCAATTGGTAGGTTGTTGTCAAGACAAAGCCTCGTGATTTGTATGATCTTCCTGATGATGATGTAGGAGATGAGCCATACCAAGAAAATGAAAATTTTGGCTTTACACTTCACGAATATACTTTAGAGGATGATACCGATACAATATTTTTGGATAGATTTGATCTAGATGCTACAACTGTTGAAGGAAATTTGTTAAATATTAATACTATGAGTGATGGAGAATATGACGAAGCTAATTGTGATGAAGATACTTTTATGAATGATGATGAAACAAAGTCAGTAAGTGAAGATGAAGAAGGCAACGATGATAATGATTGAGCGTAAACTCAGGTGCGTAAACTCCTCAATCTTCTATGATTTCTTCCAAGTAAATTTTAGATGAAATTTGCTTGTCAAAATAGTGTAAAATGACTTTTTCCTTATAATTCGAAATGAAATTCATTACTTATAGTTACTGACTTCCTATGAATCCTACTTGCCTTATGGATCATATCTGACAATTACATTAACCTGCTAAATGAGTATGAATGACATACTTTTCATTTTGTTAATTGATTGGCATTTATTCCTTTCATTTACTGATTGAATGATTTACTTTTGGTTAAGGACATGTAGCAAATTTATGTTAATAAACATATTAAACATAGATTCTTTTTGTACAAGGCTGTTATAGATGTTTTCTTAAAGGAGTGTACGACGCTAACTCAATGGTAACTTGGTATTGGGCAGTGAAGAAAGATAATTGTCCTCTTTTATGTTGGTACTTTCCTAATGTACTATTTGAATGACTAGAATAGGTGATTAACGGATTTGATGAAGGCTTATAAGCATGAAAGTCGAAGGCAAGCACCAACTTTACATTTGAGGATAGATAATTCATCTAAAAACCTACAAAAGTTTAGGATGGAAGACATTATCATATCTTACTCTAACTCTGTTATTTGGAATGTCTATTTTACTCTTTGATCCAACATCTCAGTCTCTATATGGCTTCTGGGTAATATTGTGAAGTATAGTGAACAACTGTAATATTGTTTATCAGTTTAGTTCCTGAGTGCACATGGAGGCTTGTTTTCTTTAATTGTGGACAGTATTGTGTATCTAAAGGAACTTACAAAATGTAACCCCTGATTGCATCCATTTTTTTTACCATTAGTTGGCATTTCAGAAAGGTCTGTCTTCAGCCCTAGGAAAGCCAAAGGTAGCTCTAAATAGTCCTGTTATTTTTGACATTAGTTTGGAGTACATACCAAGAAGAGTAAGGGAAATTTGCAACAGTTTTACATGCGAATTCTTGCTTCGTATCACTTCATTCTTTGAATATTAAGCAAATTTAAAGGGCTTCAGTCGTTACCTTAGTTATCAAGTGTTTGTCATGAATATTAGAAAGCTAAACGACTTTGCTCTAAACATCCACAATCAGTCCTCTCCTTCTAGTTTCTTGATTTCGAAATTGTTCAAGCAGTTTGTGACCTTGCCACAGGTTAGTTCAATTTCACCCCTGACGATTCATTTGAAAATATAAATTGCAGCTTTCATGATTTTGGTGAGACCTTCTCACTATCACTATCCTATCTCATATTATTGTATTGTTTGTTACTAAAATTACAAATAGTAGTAAGCATAGTGATAGTTCGGTTGTTGTGACAATATTTAGTAGACACTAGCAAATTGAACTTTTTATTGAGAAAAGTTTTTGTCATAACAAGTACATAGGCTTTTAGTATCAAAACTTAGTGATAAAAGTAATTATGACACTATTAATATATTAATAGTGACAATTTAATTTTGAAGGTATTAAATTGTCACAATTCCCATTGTATTATTGTCACAATCAAATTCATCACAATTAATCCAAATAATAGTGTCAATCAATTGTTTTATCACAACAAACATCGTATCTACGACGAAATAATACTTAGTCAAAAAAACCTTGTCACTAAATTACGAATAGTAGTGACCATAGTTATACTTTGGTGATTGTGACGATATTAAGTAGACACTAATTAATTGAATATTTATTGACAAAATTTTTTGTCACAAAAAGTAAAATATTGTGTAACGATTAACCATTTCGTAACAAAAAGAAAAAATATATATGATAATTTAATTGTAAAAGATACTAAATTGCCACAATTACCATTGTATTAGTGACAAAATATAAATCATTACAGATAATCCAAAAAATATTGTCAATTAATTGTCTTGTTACTAAAAAAACTCATATTTGTGATGACAAAAAAAGTTAGATACAAAAAAAGTCACCAAATTACAAATAGTAGTAACCGTAGTTATAGTTCGGTTATTGTGACAATATGAAGTAAATACTAATTAATTGAATATTTATTGGCAAAAGTTTTTTGTCACAACTGTGACAATAAACCGTTTTGTTACAACAACAAAAAATTATTAGTGAACAAACTATGTTTTATCACAACAAACAGAAAATATTAGTTACTAACGTAAGTTTTGTTACAATTTCAATTAATTCCGGCCAAAATTATTTTGACACGAAATTGCATAGACTTTTAACGACAAAACTTAGTGATAAAAGAAAATTTGACATTATTAATATATTAATAGTGACAACTTAAATGTGAAAGATACTAAATTGTCATAATTACTATTATATTCACTACAAGGAGAATAGGAATTGGTGACTGAAAAATAACGACAAAAAACTAACTATATCAAATTACCTACGGTTTTAACTTGTTCATCGGAAAATTTGACTACAAAATACAATTTAGCGACAGGAACAATACCGTCGGCAAATAAGGTGGGAATTGACAACGGGTTAATATAGTTTTGATATTACTGACTGAATTTCCAACCTAAATGTTGTCGTCTGCTTGCAGTTGAAAGTTATTAAGTTGAAGAAAATGACATCGTTTGGTTTAACACCAAACGACGTCGTTTTGGTAACGTTATAACACTCCCGAACCCCCCTCCCCCAGACCATCGGCTCTCCTTCTCTCTTCTTCTCCTCCCTAAT
>JANSVA010000006.1:11567225-11590331 GCA_025504915.1 Erythroxylum reticulatum
TATTGTCTAGTGGCTCGTGAACTGTATTTGTGTAAATATATTTTATGATTTTGCGAGTTAATTTTTGATTGCCTTGCATTGTAAAAGATTCTATTTATGAACTTTTAATACTTGAGTTGAGATTGCCTGGAGTTGAGATTGTCTTGAGTGGACTAGAAAGTCCTGAAGTTGTGGCTGGATTTGGATATAGAAGTGTGTTTAAAATCGTTTGTGGATTTTTGGGATTTTTAAAAAGCCCACATTTTTCTAAAAAAAGGAGATATTCAGTAAGCCTTACATATTCGGATTAAGGATACTGCGAGTATCCTTGGCTCGAGTATGCGACGGTGGTCATGGGCCTGATGTGATACCAGGTCGTGACAGTGCAAACACAAATATTTCCTTACTATTGATAACGTTAATGGGCATTTGCTGAGAAATGGGTTTGTCCTCAATTATTTTGAGTGGACATGACATGGGGAACTGTTGATTCTAGCACCTCAAAGGGTAATGAAGCACAATCACCTGTCAACTTAAATGAGTATGAAGGGGGGATTAGATTTAGAACAAATTATGTAGATGATACTGAAAATCTGTACATGCAAATGGTTTATGATGGGGTCTGTTATACCTTTAAGGAAAATAGGAAAAATCTTGAAGAAGAACTTAACTCACAAGTAAAACAGTTTTTTGACTTACTAAAGTTAGTTGACCAAGAATTTTGGCCAAATTGTGAGACAATGACCCAATTGTCTTCAATTGCTCGAATATTGAATGTAAATTATAAAGGGTATATTTCGAACCGTAGTTTTGATAAAATTCTTGAATAGTATAATGAATAATTACCTTCTGATCATTCAATAGTAGATAGTTTTTACAATATGAAGAAACTTATTAGGGGTCTTGGTTTGCTTGTTGAAAAGATTGACTATTGCAAATTAGGATGTATGTTGTATTGTGATCAATCTAGGTTTAAGCCTAGAAAGCATTTAATGAAACAGAAATTAGTACTATGGAAGCGGATGCATTATTTCCCACTAACTCCGTGACTTCAAAGACTATATGCTTATAATGTTACTGCATCTCATATGAGATGGCTTGCTGAACACGAATAGGAAGATGCAGTAATAAGTCATCCATTAGATGCACTGGCATGGAAACATTTCAGTGACACCCATCTTGAGTTTGCAGTTGAATGTCGAAATGTTAAGTTGGGATTGTCAACGGATAGATTCCAACATTTTGGTCAATCCAGCCAGCAATATTCATCATGGCCAATCATAATTACTCCTTATAATTTGCCTCCATAGATGTGTATGAAAGAGGCATATATATTCTTGACAGTGATTGTGAATTTGAAGCATAAAATTGATGTTTTCTTATAACCATTAATATTTGAATTGCAGCATCTTTGGGAATATGGTGTTCAAGCATATGATGTCTCTTTAAAACAGAATTTTTTGTTAGGAGTGGCTTTGATGTGGACCATTATTGATTTTTTTGGTATTTGTCATCTTATCTGGATGGAGCACAACTGGAAAATTGGCTTATCTATATTGTGGCAATGATTTTGATGTTTTTATCTTCCAAACGGGGGCAAAATATGTTAGTTTGACAATCACAGGAAATTTCTTCCTCCAGATCATCCATTTAGATGCAATAAAGATAAGTTTATTAAGAATAGGATGGTAAAATCACTTCCTCCTCCTCTCAAAGCTGGTGAAGAGATTTTGCAAGAGATTGAAGAATTAGGTTTGCTAAAAGTAACAGAATTTGAAGTTGATGAAGTAAATACAAGCATTAGTCAAAACTTTGGTTGGAGAAAACGAAACATCTTTTATGATTGCCATATTTGAAAACTAATTTGATACGTCATAATCTAGATGTGATGCATATTGAGAAAAATATTTATGACAATTTGTTCAATACCATTATGAACATTGAAGGGAGGCCAAAAGATAATACAAAATCACGAGCTGATTTGCACCTTTTTTATAGAAGGAATGAGTTATATAAAGATCTTCACACTGGTAAATATCTAAAAGCATGTTATGTAAAGATTTTCACTCCGGTAAAAATGTCTGTGCCATATAGTCTGTGTTGAGTTATTTTACTTGTTTAACAACGGGGAAATATCATAAAATAGAGGAAACTCTACCGAAATTTTTATAAAATGCAGTTCAGGTATAACAATTTAGGTTAAATATGTAGGAAAAGTTTATGGATATGAGGCTTACACCTACTCAGGTGTTTTTGCATACTCACATGAAGAAGCATGACAGTGTGACATTCGTCAACAGCCAATGTAGAAAACTAAATGTATGTAAAATTAATTCATTATTATTATTTAAAAAATAATCCCTTACTAATGTAAACATTGCTTCCTAATAGGATCAAATAGAACATGTCATTCAGCAACAGTCTCAGGAGGAACAACCTATTGATGAGACTCAGATGTATCTTGATGTTGTGAGTGGTAGGGACCATTGTGGAAGGATATTTGTGTTAGGCTTATTTGCGAACACATGTTATTCGCAATCCTCCATGTCCAGTACAGCAGCGTCTACTAGACCAATGCAAACCAATGAACTCACTGAGCTTCAGACCACAGTGTAGACATTAACGGAGCAGATGGCTCAGCCGAGACAGGAGATTGAGGAGTTGAAGGGGAGGGGTAGCACCTTAAAGCGCCAGCGATCACCAGGACATTAGGATTGTTGTAGTCATTTGCTCAATTACAAAGACTTATTATATACACTGTAATGTTTTTATTATCAATTAAGATAATTTTAACTTTATATCATCAATCAACTTTATTCTGCTTAAACAAATTAAATATATAAACAAATAAATTTATTATACACAAATAATTCATAATTATCGAAATTATGCATTTATCATAAGATCATGAAATAAAATTTAATGTTGGATTTTTAAGAAAAAGGTAAGCCTTGAAGTTTCTTTTTAGTTAGGTGAGCAGTCCTAACATATCTTTTTTAAGCCTTGAATATGTTAATTATTGAACAAAATCAAATAGAATGAAGTTTGTTGTTGTGTCTCACGTATGTGTTTCAAGGATTTGAGAAATATGGAATGAATTATTATTGTTTTGAAAGAAATATTGTGATGTCTCATTTAAAAAATATTATATTGTCTTTCGTAGTTTTGTCTATGTTGATTAAAATTAGTGAATGAAATATTGTCCTAATGGATGATGAAAGTGAAGAATTAGTGAATGAAAGATTAAAATTAGCTCCAAAATTATAATAAAAAATTAGCGAATGAAATATTAAAATTATTTTGTGCACAAATTAGGTTATGTATTGTCACAACATAGTTATCATAAAATGGTTTATAAATTGAATTGTGTAATCATATAAAATGGATTAATCTATAATTTAATTATGTGATTACATAAAATGATTTATAGTTGTGAGTTTATGGTTGAATTGTGTGATCATGCAGAATGAGTTAGATTTGTAGTTATGGTTGAAGTATGTAATTATACGAAATGAAATGACTTTATGGTTTAATTATGCAATCATACAAAATGATTAATAGTTATCAATTTATGGTTAAATTATGTAATCATATAAAATAAGTTATAATTGTGAGTTTATAATTGAATTACGTAATCATATAAAATGAGTTATAGTAGTAAGTTTGTGTTTGAATTATATAATCACACAAAATGAGTTACAGTTGTGAATTTATGGTTGAATTATACAATCATACAATTGTGAATTTATGGTTGAATTATACAATTATACAAAATAAGTAATATTTGTGAGTTCATGTTTAAGTTATGTCATCATACAAAAAGAGTTATAGTTGTGAATTTAGGATTGAATTTTGTAATCATACAAAATGATTTATGGTTATCTTTACCATTAAATTATGTAATAATACAAAATGAGATATAGTTATGAATTTAAGGTTGAATTGTGTAATGATAAGAAATAAGTTATAGTTTTGAGTTTATGATTGAATAAGAAATAAGTTAAAGTTTTGAGTTTATGGTTGAATTATATAATCATACAAAATGCGTTATAGTTACGTGTTTGTGTTTGAAATATGCAATCACATAAAATGAGTTATAGTTTTCAATTTATGGTTGAATTATGTAATCATACAAATTGAGTCATATTTATGACTTTATAGTTGAATTGTACTCACACAAAATGGGTTATATTGCAAGTTTTTGTAATAAAACAACATAAGAATTTTTTGAATAGAATGTGCTTAAGTATCGAATTTTCTTAAGGGATTATTTATATAAGTTGATGAAGTTTACTTGTATATCTATATCATATGATTGTTAAGAAACTATTGTTGCTCTATTTCTTCATCTTATTTTACACGACTTTGTTTTGATATGATATTATTAAGTTAATTTAGATATGTTTCTTAATTTATTTTTTAAATAAATAGAGAAAAGTTTAAATACTCTTAATAATTTAACTGTTTTAGAAAGATTTGAAGATCCAGCTTAGATTCATGCTAGATAAGTTCCTGGAATAAAGATCCATATCATTTGTTTATATTATAGCAAACATTTAAAAAGTGAGGGAATAATAAGATTAAAGAAGCATTTAGCTAAGATCAAAGACGATGTTGACTCTTGTAAGAAAGTAAACACTAACATGAAATGAAAAATAAAGACTTTACTTGAAAAATATCAGCTTGAAAAAGATAAAAAAGTAAAGACTAAATTATAAAATTGATAATAGAAGTTCTTTTGTCAGCGGTCAAGATGATAGTAGTGATGTTGAAGGTAGTGTCCCTTCCCAACAAGAAGGGAATGTTGCACCTAATATAAGAAAAGTAAGAAGCCAAGTGTCTAATTTATCTACACCATGAATAACCACCAAATGAGCCATTGTTTACAAATCCATGTTGTAAATTTTAAATTTCCAAATTCCAACATATGATGCTCTGTACATGATAGCAAATTGAATCCATGATCAGATTACTATCATTCAGATCTCGAAAAAATTATCACCGATAGAACTTGAAAAGTTGACGTCAACAGAATGGATAACTCTAGTTAAAGCATTAAAATGAGTTAGATGCATTTGAGGATCAAGGCTGGTCGGACACCAAACCATCACCCTAATTCATTTTAGAATCATTATTCATTCCTTTTCAGCTTATTCCATAATATAACAGTTATAATCTATTGAGGTGGAAGAGATTCTTGTCATTCCCTACTCTAATTAGTCGAGGTGAAATCCAAATCCATCGAAAGTCAGCGTCCAGCTTTCAAGTAGTTGCAGCAGCTGACTAGATGGCAGCCAAAAATCATGCTTTACCATCCTTCCTATTAGGACAAGGATCACTTTCACTTCTCAACGCCGACAAATTATTCACATAAAAAGTCATAGACGATGGCTCAATTCTAGAAATATTAAGCGCCTATTGTGTACCAATTCAACCATTTGACCAGTTTGAAAACAAAGAGTTCAACTATAACTTAAAAGTCAACCAAACAGAGTTCGAAGAACAAACTTAAAGGGTAGTTAGACAGTCAAAGATTATGGCTCTCATTGTTAAAATACCAACCCAAATAGTTAAGGGTATCTCATGTTTATATGTTTTATTTTTTTTGACAGGGTACTAGAACTCGAGTTCAAGGTTGACAGAGTGAGATAAATACCATTTAGTTTGGTACTCTAAAGGAAGACATACAACAGGAAAAAGGTATGATACAAAATATTGTAGATAATGTATAAATTGCTCGGTTTAATTTTAAATCCCATACATGGACAGATAAACATAACCATAAAACCTGATAATGGAATTCAAGGTCCTGTCACCTCTAACATAAATGGAGTGGGTGCTTGCATTATAATATTCGTTTACCAGACAGGGGAAAAAAAAAAAAAACAAGGGAAGGGGAGCTGTAAATTATGGATTTCCTAATCAGCCAACTAAGATTGACACGGAATGCTCAACCCCTCAGAGTGGTGAGAGTTTCTAGATCTTGACTTCCTCCATTTTAGTTCACTAATCACTTTATATATTTGGCAACTTCTCATCCACTCTCACGTTAAGGCGGGCCTAAGGAAAGTTCGAGCCGAAGAGAAAAGATAGGAATGGCGACAACACCAAAAAGGGAGCTACTAGCTTTATGTGTCTTAGTTTTGATGTCCAGATTCACTCATGCAAGAGTCAATCCCAACTTTAAAATCAAAGCAGTTAATCTTGGTGGTTGGCTTGTTGCAGAAGGGTGGATTAAACCTTCTCTTTTTAATGGCATCCCCAACAAAGATTTCTTGGTTCGTATATGGTTGTGCATTGGAGTCGTTACTCCTCTTTTATGTCAACGTTCTTTTGGGTGCATAAGTTTTTCTTCTAAATGGTTATTTTCATGACAAATGTCGATCTTTTCTAGGACGGAACTGGACTTCAGTTGAAATCAGTTAAAGTTGGGAAATATCTTGCAGCTGAGGCTGGTGGTGGAACTATAGTGGTAGCCAATCGGTCGTCAGCCTCTGGCTGGGAGACATTTAAAGTAATTGCCTTTTCTGGTTCTTCTTACTTCCAATGAATACTAGTGAAGAAGCTTTCTTAATGTAGAAGTTAAATATGTGTTGTCTATGAAGTTATGGAGGATCAATCAGAGGATCTTCAACTTAAGGGTCTTTGACAAACATTTCGTTGGATTAGACACCAACGGTAATGGCGTTGACATAGTAGCTGTTTCCAGCAGTCCCGGAAGGACAGAGACGTTTGAGATTATCAGGAATGCTAATAATGAGAGCCTAGTCAGAATCAAAGCATCCAATGGATTATTCTTGCAGGTAGATATAAAAAAATAGTTTTACCATGTTGTTAAACACCATAGTTTGTTAGTCCGATGAACAGTCTCGCCTTTCCTTAAAATTGGAACAAAAAAACGTACCTGTGTCAGTCTGCGAGTCATACATATTCCTCTGGAAACGACGATTCTATACTATGGAAGTTAGAATAAAATTAGCATGTCACCAGTAATTCTTGTCTGAATCCCACCAGCTAAAAGGTGGATAGATTCGGAAAAGCCAAGTTATTGCATATATGTCCGTAGGCTAGGTAGCGAAAGAATAAGGTCTTATCGCTGTTCTTTTGCAGGTGAAATCAGAGGTTCTGGTTACAGCAGATTATGCAGGGGATAGTAACTGGGGAGATGATGATCCATCCGTATTTGTGATGACCATTTCTGGACGGCTACAGGGGGAGTTTCAAGTGACTAATGGTTATGGTCCGGAATTAGCCCCAAAAGTTATGAGGGTAAGAACATACCAAATGTTGGATGTTTGGATTTAAATTGCATTTCTAGCCTCCAAAAATTAGAATGTGGCAGGCTATGCCGTTTCCGAGTTGGCAGTATAAGGACAGGTTGTGAGTTCTAGATAGTCCACCTCTATTCATCCGCAAACAGACTAGGTCCATCTATATATATATATATATATTCATTCTTGTATAGCAAAACGTGTTGACTGTCCACCGCTTTCCATATATCAGGAACACTGGAGCACGTTCATAGTTGAAGACGACTTTAAGTTCATATCCCAAAATGGACTAAATGCAGCCAGAATACCTGTTGGTTGGTGGATAGCAAGCGGTGACTCACCTCCAGGACCTTATGTTGGAGGATCCTTGCAGGCCTTAGACAATGCCTTTTCATGGGCAGAGTATGTCCATTTCCGTTTTGTCTCCACGTCTAATTACTTTAGACCTTTTTCTAAGCTCAATAAGGAATCATTACTTAATAGCAATCAAGTCGCCGATTTCTGACGATAATAGCTAGGCAGGGTTCATCACAATATGTTTCATAGGAATTCCCAATTGTCTGCAGGAAATACAGTGTGAAGATCATAATCGATTTACATGCAGCCCCTGGCTCACAGAACGGATTCGAACACAGCTCTTCTAGAGATGGTTCTCAAGAATGGGGCCAAACAGCTGCAAATATACAACAAACAGTTGTTGTAATTGACTTTCTTACAGCCAGGTATCAGTATTACATTGCAAAGAAAACAACTGTTGCCATTCCTTTTGAGTTATTGTTTTTCTTTCTATTGATTTGGTCACAATAAAGGTATGCAAAGAGTTCAAGCCTATATGCGGTGCAGCTTATAAACGAACCTCTGGCACCTGGCGCTTCTCTAGATGCCCTAAACAAGTACTATCAAGCAGGATATGATGCTGTACGCAAGCATTCGTCCACAGCTTATGTAGTGATGTCCAACAGGCTAGGTCCAGCTGAACCCAGAGAGTTCTTCCCTCTTGCCAGTGGCCTAAGCGGAACTGTGATCGATGTCCATTACTACAATCTGTTCTCCAGTATATTTGATACTATGACTGTCCAACAGAACATTGATTTCATCAACATAAATCGGTCAGCTCAGTTGAATTACGTCACAAGCTCAAATGGCCCTCTTACTTTTGTTGGTAAGCACGCCATGGAATAGCATAACATGTGTTCTAATGGTCATAGCAAATAGATTTTCTTTTTCCATTCAAGTTTAAATGATCGTCTCTGATTTGTAGGCGAATGGGTGGCGGAGTGGCAAGTTAGAGGAGCAACAAAAGAGGATTATCAAAGATTTGCTAATGCCCAGTTGGAGGTTTTCGGGCGTGCAAGTTTTGGTTGGGCTTATTGGACTTTAAAGAACGTAAACAACCATTGGAGCATGGAGTGGATGATCAAGAATGGTTACATAAAGCTTTGAAATTCAACAGCATTCCTACAATAGCTTCACTCTGCTCGTCCCACTGCTTCTCCCATTTAAACCAATTGATGTGTTCACAGATAATAAGGCAGTAACTTAGGCATGAGGTATAAAGTTTATCAGACTGTCAAGGTGTATAATAGTGACAATACGATATCCTTCTCAAAAAGAGCTCGAGTAAAGATAATAATGCACCTTCTAACAACAACTAATGTTAAATTATGACCTACCTCCACTATTCCACTCATGTCACACTGAGTCAACTTCATTTGTCCACTTTTGTAAGTGGGTCTAAATCCGCTTTTCTCAAGTCGAGTCCATTGATTTCACTTTAAGCTTGCAGGAAAACTTGTCTCACCAATCACTCCAGAGTTTTACGTTCTGGTGGCCCGAGGGTATAGAAACACATGGAATACTTATATTTTCTCTTTCTAAACTTAGTCTTGATTAAAAGGGGACCTGCATCGTATCATTCAGCTATGAGTTCCTTTAATTTAATTGCAATAAAATAGGAGATATTTGATCTCATTTAAACAGAATTAGTACACAATTAGAATTAATTGCAATTCTAATTAAAGTTTAACTAAAATTAGGATTTTATTTTAATTAAATTATTAAAATATCTAAAATCTTAAATAGGTTTAGGTTACAAGAGAGCTAACATTTGTTATCTAACACTCTCTACAATAGTTTTAGAGTTCCCTCTACATGTTCTTTAAAAGTCGGATACTTGTACGACTATAGTGGTTAAAATAAGCTAATTTCAGAAATAATTCGAAAGAAATGATAAGAAAATTGATCAAATGTCGAAATAAAGTATAAATTATGATTCGTGCTTTAATATATTTTATGTGTTGGAAATCAAATAAAAAAGCTTTATTATGATTTTGCTTAATAAGAGATTGGATCCCTCCTCTATTTCCTAATAACTATAACCTTTCATCAATTTAGCATAAGAAAGATCAAATATCCTATATATAAACTATTAATATAAAGCATTCCAAAAATTGACAAAGATTGTTTGCAGATAATATTTGATTATATTTTTTACTATGACATTAATGTAGACATTTTAATTAAGTTTTATATGTGATATTATGTATTTTATAAGAGACTATACTATTTATATGTAAAAGAGTCAAACCAAACTATATATTATATGGCTAGAGAGAGAGACTCACGTTTCTTTCTATTTTGGTGTTCTTTCCCATGGTTAACCTGCTTCCTCCCCCTCCTTATTACTGGTTATCTTACCCTTCATGCTCTTTGCTTATTTTCCTGCTCCCTAGTAAGCCTTTGCTTTTGTTCATCCTATCTTTTTTTCTCAAGCTTTTTTTCCCTCAACTGCTACACTCTCCAAACGTCCTTGGTAAGTAAGGATATCTTAGGCATTTAGAACCAAACTCCCTCTTCCTGTTAAGAACTACTTTTTAAATTTTTCCTAAAAAGTGTCAATTGCTTTAACCTTTCTATCTAATGGCCCCTAAAACCACAGACTGTGCCTAATCTTGTCTCCTTCTCTCTTACGTTGAATTCCCACATTTACTGTAACATCTTGTTCTCATATTAAGAGTTAAAATCCAAAAATACGATACATGTGAGATCAATGAGAGATTAAGAAAAATACAATTTTCATGTTCATGCATATTGTTAGCATATATGCATGTGAATTTGAAGTTTGCATACATTAAAATAGCTGTACATGCATTCATTGACATTTCAGGTTTAGTTGATTGATATATGTGAAAGGTGATTTATATTGAGAATTTGTGAGCTAATTGTATGGAAAACCAATTCGGAGAGTAAATTTATGGATTTAGAATTTTTGAGGAATTTTTTGGAGAAATTTTCGAAATTATTGGATATTATTGGACTAGGAAAAATGTCACTTGACGAGTAAATTGATGAATGGAAATAAAGATGAGAGTTAAATGATATTGAAGAATTTTAGAGATAATTGGAATGAAAAGATGGGAGATATGAGACTAGTTCAATAAGAACTTAGTTAGAGCCTTAGATGTATCTAGTTTAGCTTTTAGCATACAGTTATTTTGAACGACCAAGAACTGTTCTTGTCTTAAAAATATTTTCTTCGTAGTTGTCTTCTTTAAGCTTGTTCCTTTACACAGAGTTTTTTTTATCAAAACTCCACCAAATAAAAACCTTGTTCTCATCTACCCTTTCGATACTCCCAACTTCGATTTTCTTTCACTTCTTCAAGAAAAAACTGAAACTTGCCAACCTCTATAATAGTGTACGTGAGTTGCATGAAGTTTATGGATTCTTGAGTTTCTGTAGATTTTGGAGCAATATCAAATAAGTAACTTGTTAATCCTTTAGAGTTGTTATTTTATGAAGCAAAAATAGTGATTTATTGGCATGTAATGAATAAGTGAAAAATAGACATTTTTCATGTTCACTGTGAATAAAAGATGAAAATATGGATTTGTTGATTTCTCGATTTTGATGGTAAAAATTGTTTTAAGAAGTTATAAAAATGAATTTTGGAGTTGAAAGATCATAAAAAAAGCGTGTTTAAATAGGTAAAGAAAATTTTGGAGAAAATAACAAGTGCTATGTTTATGGTTGTGTATTCACTGTGTACATGAGTTTCAAGTGATTTGTGATATTAATTGAAAATGAGTTTTAGAGTTAAGAAATAGGTGTAAGTTGATGCTATGATATGAGAATGATTAAAATGATAGATTAAGATGAAATGAAAGTGTTGATGGAGATGAAAGAGTATGATAGAAAAAATTTTTAAAAAGTGCAACAGCGAAGAAATATCGAAAATGGCGAAATGCGTAAATTATCTTTTCTGTTCTTGATAATTTTGTTTAAGTATGAATTTTGGATTTTGTTTGTGAAAGATTAGAGTTGAATGCAAGTTAGAGAGGAAAATGCAAAATATACGTGAGATTAAAAAAATTCAGCAATGGAAGAAAATGCAAAAAATGAGAAAGTTGAGAGATGAATTTTCCGATTTTTAATATCATGTCTCAATCTGGATTTTTGGAGTGGATTGTGAATGATTTTGTTGCATGGAAGTAAAAAATGTAGTAGAGATGAGCTAGAGAAGTTGATTAAGAATAAAAGAAAGAAGAAGAAAAAAAAGCAGAGGTTCAGAAGGAGAGGGTAACTCGCGATCGTGCAGAAATTAAGAATAAAAGAAAGAAGAAAAAAAATGCAGAAGTTCGGAAGGAGAGGTTAACACGCGATCGTGCTGATCGTGCAGAAGCACGATCGCGTTTCTGGAAGAAAGGATAGGAAAGCAAGATCGTGCTTCAGCATGATCTTGACTTTCCTCTTTTGGAGCACGATCGCAACTTCCTTGGTTGGTAAAAACTCCAAATAGCTTTCGATCTTTTAGCAATATCTTGTTCTACCGACCTCCAAACGACATGGGACTTAAATAATTAGATTTGAAACACATTGACCTACATCTTCACCAAAAATCTTAGCCATCTAAAATCATTTGAGAGAGATTAAGTGATAATATTGAGGCGAAAATGATGAAGAAAAAGCTGAGAAAAAGGGGTAAAAATGTGGTCTGAAAATTCCATAACTAAACTACATTGATCTAGGAAGGTTTTGACAAAATTTTCTTTATGAAAGTTGTAGATTTTTCTTTTAGATTTTTAATGATATAAAAATGAAAATTTTGAGTTTCTAGATTGAAAGTTACGGGGGTTCAAAGTGAGGGTAAGCGACTGGGAAGTCGCGATCGTGCTTCATTTTTCATCTCTCACGCCTGTGACTCTCCCTCACACCCGTGATTTTTCATTTCTTACATCTGTGAATTTTCTCTCTCACACCCTTGAGAGTCGATTGTTAGACCAGCGTGAATTTTATTGCCATAGCATGACACTGTGCTCCCTACATGGACACTGTGCTCCCTACATGGACACTGTGCTCTCTAATACTTGAGAGCATTTTGCAATTGAATAGTCTTGCTTTTTTTGATCATAACTTCTTTTCTAGACCTCTAAATGACTTGATTCTTAAAACAATAGATTTGTATCACATTATTCTACCTCTTCATAAAAATTGGTAGCATTATGAATTGATTTGTAAAAGATTGGTTGAATGAAATAGAGGGAATATGTTGGAATAGTATGAACTGGAATATTTTACTGAACATACTTCGGTATTTTAACAATATCTTGTTCTATAATCATCCAAATGAGATGATTATTGATTTGCAGTAAACTATAGACATAGGGATACAAATTATATCACGATTATAATTTTTATTCAGTCTCTAAGACTTTAAATTTCGGGATGGAATTTGAATATAGTGTATTGTTTCAGTATAAGAATAGTCTGAAAATGTTTAAGGTATAACTTTGGGATTACTGAACCAAATAGAATGATTTTGGTGTCATTAGAAACTGAAGACAATGGGAAACATTTTTCTAAAAGAAAGTGATGTCAAATTACTTCTTTTGCATTATCTAATTGATCATGGAAAATGGACCCAAAGGTTTGGAAATTTGGAGAAATTTATATGAAGAAAGGAGAGTTTGGATAATGTGTAATCTTGTAATATTGGAATAATGGAGAATGAATTGCTGATATCAATGTACCAAAGGTATGAGTTTGTTTGGGAATAAAGATATTCACATGACTAAGGTTGTGATTCAAAGAAGATGAGTAAAGTGTATTAAGTTAAAGTGAATGAGAATTTAATAAGAAGAGCAAATAATGCTAGCAAATAAATGATGAGTTATTGAATTATGATATAAAAAGGAGCATATGTGAAATTGGAAAATATCCCTGGGATTATCATTGAGCATGCATTAGACATTACACACATACATATATGTAAAACTGAATGTTATGTGATTGTGCAATTATTAATAATGTGTGTGCAACGTGCGTATTGCATAATTTTGATATGCAGGATAAACATCCACATTCAGACGATTCCAGATCTTGGATGCAAATACTAATCTGGAGCATACTGTGAGTAGACCTAAATGGACGCAAATACTAAGGGCTCACTATATAAAATGAGCCTAGTATCCCTAACGGATATGAGACAGTTATCAATGAGCTCGGTATCTACAATGGATATAGGACAGTTTAGGTACTCAGTCACAATAAAGTAACAAATATAAAATGAATCTCATCTGCACTGCATATGTATGATATGAATGATTATAATGCGTTGAATGTGAAATGTGAAATGATTGATCAAGTGTATGTTATTCAATGTGATTGTTAGATAAATGATGTGAAATGAGTTATGTGACTGAGTGAGCCATCGATGATAGTCATTCATTGAGTTCGCAGAACTCACCTAAAATTTGCAATATTTTTTAGGCTCAAAAGAGTTACCCTGTTGGGTAGACGGGAGTATAATCACTGCATTCAAGTAAGAGGCAAAGGTCAGGATCAATTTGTGTCTACATTTTTATTTTCTCATTTTTGTATAAAATTGTATATTCCGCAATTTTTGTATAATATGTATTCAAATATTTCTATGTGTAATAACTGGTGAAATTTGGAAACGTTTTGTAAAAGAGATTGATCAAAGTATAATCACGATTGTGATTTTGAGTTTCATGAACTAAAAGTATGAGCCGAATTTGATTACTGATTTCCGCATATGCATATAATAAATGTGAAAAAAAATTGTACTGAGTTTCAATGAGTTTTGATTTTTCTAGCATGTCACCCTAGCGGAGTACACACTTGGATATCTCTCAGGATGTCGGGTATGTGTCTTGTGAGAGTGGGGTGCTACATGTTTGGTATCAGAGCCCAGAATTAGTATCATACATAGGCATTTTTCGAAATATGTGTCAAGTTACATGCATTTTAGTCTTGTTATAGCAGACAGTAGCAACTGATCCCTAGTCTAAGTTGCATATGTATGAGTCACAAGCATGAGCATGTGTTAAGAGTTTGAATTGATAGAATTTGTGAGAAGAGTGATGCTTTTTCAGAACGTGAGAAAATGAAAGTTGTAGATAATTAGAAATGAGAAATAGTAGATAGTTAGATATGATAAATAATGATTCAATGCAATTGTATTGTAGGATGTATTGTTAAGTATGACACTAATATTGTACTGTGGTGATATATTCTTGAATGTGATAAAGATGTAAATGTATTGTCATAGATTGTTTGAGGAAAATAGGAATATAAGTAGAAATGATGAGATTAAAGTGTACAAGTAGAATGTAACAAAAATAGAAATTGTTATGATCTTAAAAAGATGAATTTTGAACTGAAATGGTTGTTTCATTAATGTGACAAGAGTTATGATCTACCGTAAGAATATATTAGTGGAAATTGAGATCAGAATTTTATGATGATTATATATCTATAATTCTGAATTGATTGAGAATATACATATGGGAGATGAAATAAATGACAATAGGAAGAAAGAAATATTATATAGGATCAATTGAGATCAAAGTAGTACTATTGTAAGATAATTGGTGATCTGTCAGAAATAAATCTCTGGATAGAATGGGATGACCTTGATGATACACACCTAAGTATATATGACAATAATGATGTCTACTACTTCATCGGGTTTTGGTAAATAGAACATTAGGACCTTGTAAGCAATTATAAAAAGGTGATCTTCTTGAGGTACTAAGAATGTCTGATAAGCAATAATGGAAACAATGGTTTGATAAAGGTTACATGAACAGTATAGATGATAGTAACAAGAAATCTTCTTTCAAAGAAGAATTTCACCGAATTAGATTAAACGGACTAGATAGTTTATTCTTAAGAATGATCAATGAAGGAATAAATTAGAAATGATATCAGAGTCCTAATCCTAACAGAGACTCAAGTATAAGAGGTAGAATATACTACTGAGAGTGTATGAATTTTGTTGATGTAAAGTATCCAACTAAGTGATGGATTCTTAAATTTGAGGTGACATTAAGTATAAGAGATACAAATTAGATTTGATGAATATGTTACCAGCACAGGAAGTTAATATTGTAATGAAATTGAAATGTGTGAAGAAACTAGAACGAATGAGCAGGCATTAGAATAAATCCATGTGAAAATCAGAGAAAATCAAATGAGTGGAAAAAAATCATTTGAGAGAAGAAGTCAATTGGGAAAACTGAAAATAACATGAGATAACACTACCTCATTGAGGAATTAGATACTTAAAGAATTACGAAAACAAATCATGGGCACAAAAAAATTTGGGTTATATCTGTCGGAGTTAACAATTCCCCCGACAGCATTAAGGTATTAAAGATTAAAGTGATCTAAGAAAAATTGTATTAATTATGACTATGATCATAAATGATATTTTGAGTGTATTTGAAAAGTTAAGAAGAATATTTTAAATACTTGAGAAAATCCTACATATCATGAAGGTAAAAAAAATTCTACGCCAATTTCAATAGGAGTGAATCTTAGTTTGATTGAATAAAATGTTAGGTGGTATAATATTTGAACATGGCACATTAGGAGACCTAAGGAAAGTAGAGGAAATCATGAAGAGAGAAAGTACAAGGAATATATATGAGATCTGATATTTTTTGGAATATGTTGGATATTGGACACCACTAGAAGCTGTTAAAGAGTTTATACTAATCTTAGCCTTTGACAAAAATGTCTGAGGGAAAAACGTGTAAATTGTATGGACCGATGAATGTAAAAAGAATTTTGAGGAATTATAATAACGATGTTAATTATCATTTAGATTTGGAGATTTTATAGTATATAATGATGTTTTGTACTAGAGATTAAGATGCAATCTAATGCAGCAAAATAAAGTGATTCCATATGCATAGAGACAATTAAAGCCTTATGAGCTGAATTTTCATATGTGATTTCGAAATTGATGTAATAATGATTGCTTTGAAAGTTTGGAGATATTATATGTACATAAACATTTTTGGATATATATATAAATATTCAGGTCAACAAAGTATGAGGTAATTATGGAGTTTGAAATAACTGAATATAAGGTGGAGACAATAAAGATAGTTATTTGAAGATTATGATGTACAAATGAGTATTTTCCAGTAAAGCTAGTGTTGTAATCTAATGCATTGAATAGAAAATGCCATAACAGTGTATCACAAATTTAGATATTGAGGTTACCAAACTAATGCAATAAAAAAGCATAGAATGTCGAGTTGAATTTTGGGCAAAACAAAGTATTATTAGCGGCATTAAAATTTAAAATTTTGTTTGTATAAAAAGACTAGCAAAGCCCAAATTAAGGATCTAGAATTATGAATCTTATTAAGGAATTTAAAATGAATACGAATTTTGAGTCCAAATAGGAAGAATGTTACTTTGGGATTGAAATGAGAGGTATATGTACACGATTAAGATGATTAAGAAAAGAGATTTTTTGATAAAGTACAAATGGTGACCTAAGCTATACATTCTAGTAGAAATGCATCGAAATAGCATTTAACAGCTAAGGATATCGAACTATGTGACTGTATGTATGAGTTGCCAACAATTTTGACTATTGGAGATATGCTTAAAGCTTATAATTTGGAGTTTATAGGAATATGAGGTCAATGTATAGCATAACAACCATTATCATAGTGATACCATTAGAATACTATATGAGGCGTTATATGACAAAAAGATTCACCCTTACACTGAAATGAAGAGGGCCTAAAAATGGATAAAGGTCAGAATCGATTTGAGATATTATGGATTAGTGAAATTGATCTGTGTCAGAAATTACGTGATTTAAGAAAAATAAATGAGTTAAGGGTGTTAGCATTAAAGAGATGTGAATTATCGAGCAAAAGATGAATTGTTTCAAAGAGTATCACTGGTAAGGTGTGCTTAGATTAGGAAAAAGGATACACTAAGCTCGAATTGTTCTGGTCCACATGGAGTCATTGAGATGAGAGTATAGGACCAATAACTTATGAGTTGTATTATCAATAAGATAGCTCATAATTATAATGTGTGATATCTGGAGAAATAATTAGAGGATTGATTGATTACATTGGCTATGGTCAATTGTGAGAAATTATTCGAGTGATGAAGTTAAATGAAAAACAAAAGAGTATTTGAGGAAACAATACCCCTGCCTTCTTGATCAATTAGATAAGAATTTCAAGGATGAAATTTATTAAGGAGGGGAGAGATGTAACATCTCGTTCCCATATTAAGAGTTAAAACACAAAAATACGGTATATGTGAGATCAATAAGAGATTAAGAAAAACGCATATTTCATGCTCATGCATATTGTTAGCATACGTTCAAGTGAATTTGAATTTTGGACACATTAAAATGATTGTACATGCATTCATTGACATTTTGGGTTTAATTGATTAATATATGTGAAAGGTGATTTATATTGAGAATTTGTGATTTAATTGTATGGAAAACTAATTCGGAGAGTGAATTTATGGATTTAGAATTTTTTAGGAGAAATTTCCAAAATTATTGAATATTATTGGACTAGAAAAAATGTCACTTAGCGAGTAAAATAATGAACAGAAATAAAGATGAGAGTTAACTGATATTGAAGAACTTTAGAGATAATTGGAATGAAAAGATGGGAGATATGAGACTAGTTCAATAAGAACTTATTTAGAGTCTTAGATCTTAGATAAGTGACAAGTATCACTGATCTAGTTTAACTTTTAGCATACAGTTACTTTGAAAGACCAAGTCGCTTTTTTCTTAACTTTGAAAGACCAAGTAATGTTCTTGTCTTAAAAATATCTTCTTCGTGGTTGTCTTCTTCAAGCTTGTTCCTTTACACAGAGTTTTTCATCAAAACTCCATCAAAGAAAAACCTTGTTCTCATCTACCCTTTCGATATTCCCAACTTCGGTTTTCTTTCATTTCTTCAAGAAAAACTGAAACTTGCCAACCTCTGCAATAATGTAAGTAAACCGCATAAAGTTTAGGGATTCTTGAGTTTCTACAGATTTTGGAGCTATATCAAGTAAATAACTTGTTAATCCTTTAGAGTTGTTTTATGAAGCAAAAATAGTGATTTATTGGCATGTCATGAATAAGCGAAAAATAGACATTTTTCATGTTCACTGTGAATAAAAGATGAAAATATGGTTTTGTTGATTTCTCAGTTTGATGGTAAAAATTGTTTTAAGAGATTATAGAAATGATTTTTGGAGTTGAAAGATCATAAAAAATGTGTTTAAATAGGTGTAGAAAAAATTGGATAAAGTAACAAGTAAGTGCTATATTTATAGTCGTATATTAACTGTGTACATGAGTTTTGAGTGATTTGTGATATTAACTAAAAATAAGTTTTAGAGTTAAGAGATAGCTGTAAGTTGATGCTCTGGTATGAGAATGATTAAAATGATAGATTAAGATGAAATGAAAGTGTTGACGGAGATGAAAGAGTGTAACATAAAAATTTAAAAAAAAGTGCAGCAATGAAGAAATATCAAAAATGGAGAAATGCATAAATGATCTTCTTCTGTTCTTGATGATTTTGTTTGTGAAAGATTAGAGTTGAATGGAAGTTAGAGAGGAAAATACAAAAATATACATGAGATGAAAAAAATTTAGCAGTGGAAGGAAATGCAGAAAATGAGAAAGATGAGAGATGAATTTTTTGATTTTTAATGTTATGTTTCAATCTGGATTTTTGGAGTGAATTGTGAATGATTTTCTTACATGGAAGTCACAAATTTAGTAGAGATGAGTTAGAGAAGTTGATTAAGAATAAAAGAAAGAAGAAGAAAAAAAATGTAGAGGTTCGGAAGGAGAGGGTAACTGGTAATCGTGCAGGGAAGAAAGGATAGGAAAGTACGGTCGTTCTTCAATATGATCATGACTTTCCTCTTTTGGTTGGAGAATCACGATCACGCTAAAGCACGATCGTGACTCTGAATATTGATTTCAAACTAGTAATCATGCTCATGCATAATCTCGACTTCCTTGGTTGGTAAAAACTCCAAACAACTTTCGATCTTTTGGCAATATATTGTTCTCCCAACCTCCAAAAGACATGGGACTTAAACCATTAGATTCGAAACACGTTGGTCTATATTTTCACCATAAATCTTAGCCATTTGAAATTATTTGAGAGAGATTGAGTGATAATATTGAGGCAGAAATGATGAAGAAAAAGCTAAGAAAAAGGGGTAAAAATGTGGTCTAAAACTTCCATGATTAAACTGTATTGATCTAGGAAGATTTTGACAAAACTGGATTGAAAGTTATGTTGGTCTAAAGTGAGGGTGAGCGACTGGGAAGTCGTGATTGCGACTCCCTCTTGTTTTCCTTCTCTCATGCCTGTGACTCTCCCTCACACCTGTGATTTTTCATTTCTCACACCCGTGACTTTTCTCTCTCACATCTGTGAGAGTTGATTGTTGGACCATCGTGATTTTAATTGTCACATCATGACACTACGCTCTCTAATACCCGAGAGCATTTTGCAATTAAACAGTCTTGATTCTTTTGATCATAACTTCTTCTCTAAACCTCCAAATGACTTGATTCTTAAACCAATAGATTCCTAGAACATTATGCTACCTCTCTAAAAAAATTGGTAGCATTGTAAATTGGTTTGAAAAAGATTTGTTTAATGAAAGAGAGGGAATCTATTGGAATAGAATGAACTGGAATATTTTGCTGAACATACTTCAATATTTTTTAACAATATCTTGTTCTATAATCATCCAAATAAAATTATTTTTGATTTGGAGTAAACTAGAGATATAGATACAAATTATATGAAGAACTATAATTTTGATTCAGTCTCTAAGACTTTCAGTTTCTGGATGGAAGTTGAGAATAGTGTACAATTTCAGTATAAAAATAATCCGAAAATGTTTGAGGTATAACTTTTAGTTTACTAAACCAAATTGAATGATTTTGGTGTCATTAGCAACTTAAGACAATGAGGGAACATTTTTCTAGAAAAAAGTGATGCCAAATTACTTTGTTTTCATTGTCAAATTGATCATGGAAAATAAACCCGAAGGTTTAAAAATTTGGAGAAATTTATAAGAAGAAAGGAGAGTTTGGATAATGTATAATTTTGTAATGTTGGAATAACACATTAGTCGAATTATTGATATTTGAAAAACCAAAGGGGTTAATTGTTTCGCAAACTTTCCATAAACTTCTTTGGCATGAATAAAATAAAACGAAGCAAAACTGAAATAATAAAACATCAAAAATTTGATAATGTAGTTCGACACACCTTGCTTACGTCTGCGAGGACCTTACCCAGCTTAATACTTTTACGAAAATACAATGGATTTACTCAAGGCTTTACTGAGCTGACACTACTCAACCTTTGACACTATTTCTCAACCTCACTTCTCTTGAAAGAATTTTACACCCAATAATACGATCGCCTCGTACTAACCTCAACAAAAGATTTTTCACATATTGTTTACTAATAAAAACAATTAATCGAACAACTTAAGTGATTAAAATAATAAAGAACAAAAACTAAATACATTTGAGATAAAAAGAACAACTTTCCGATGAGTTTCGCTCCAGTAAAATAAATCTGAAAGTCGTCGCAACAGCGATGAGCTGATTCATGTTAATACCAATACGAAACCAAAGCTAAGTCCTCTGCTAAATGACATAAACTGTAAAGTTTTCTGAATGGAAGTAGGCCTTCACAAATTATTTCTACATGCTGAGATCGTTTAAATAAAGAACCAACCAACGAGACTGAGTCACCGTCTACAATCTATCAAGTGCATGGACACTAAGTTGTGCTCCAATCAAAATCTCCAACACAAAACGTGAAGAGGACATATCTCCTGACGCTGCTTTCAAATATGAATACGTCACTGTTCTTTTAAGGATTCAACTTACTAACCCACTCAAACCACAGCTGCGTTTTACTTTTCAATCTTCAATTAACACTAACACAAACACGCACAATGGTCTTTTTGTTGCCGCAAGACCAACAACAAATCGTAATTAGCCACTCTGCACATATGTGCAACCAACAGTCAATATTCCACACATGCACGTGACTCCTTTACAACAACATCCACTCATACTAGGTTTCTTGCTATGACGTGTTTTATTAGACTTCTATTAAAACGCCAACTCTGGATTCATTAAAACACCCACTCTGGAAATTCATGCCAGATGCTTATCCGCGTATATGACCCCATCTCAACCAAGCCACAAGAGTCCAAGTTGACCACATAATTGTAATATCCCAATTCTAAAACTCAACGTCTAATTAATACACAACTTCATCAATCCATATAACAATTTCAATTTTCTTATATGTCTAATTTAAAATATCAAAATTAAATAAAGGATATATTTAAAAATCATCTGTGGGACCCTCACCTATCATAATACGTTCACGAAAATACAATAGATTTACCTAAGGCTTTACTGAGTCGACACTACTCAACCCTTGACACTATCTCTCAACCTCACTTTTCGTGAAAAAATTTCACACCCAATAATACAACCGACTTGTGTTAATCATGTCAGAGAATTTTTCTAAACAACTATTACTCAAAACAATAATAAATAAACATAACTCAAGTATTTAAACAACTAAAAATTAAACAACGAAATACTTGAGACAAAAGAAAGACTTCCTCATGATTTTTATCTTCTTGAAATAACCCACCTGAAGCTCTCCACCATAGCTGATTATTTCTTTATAAAACAAATCACGGTATTTTTTCAATTAAAATCCAAAATCCACTTCACTGAAGATGAACTTTATTGTATCATAAAATCCAAACCTATGAAACGCTTTGCCTACAAAAACGCCTTCACCGTAGTTCATTCAAAGACAAGTTAATCACTGTATAGATGAAAATAATGAGCCTCCACCAAACTGTCTCACATACGCATGCCTAATACACCGTAAGACTTATTCCCATTACATTGATCAGCTCACCACAACATATGCGCAGCCAGCAACGATTCCTCAACTTCCACCGTATATAGGAAAACCGTAAGATGCAATGTTCAGTTACAAAAAGACAATCATCATGCGCAGCCAGCCAAGTTTATTTCCAAGACATATGTAACGTCCACTGCATCTAACTCCCTTGTGTCAAACGTGAGACATAATACTTAGCTCCTCAAACTCATGTGCGCAGCCAGCCTCTCTTGTTTCCTCTACACGTGACCCACACACTAAGGCAGTAACACACACACTAAGGCAGTCAACACCGTATAAATTTCATTGACAAGTAACTCCCATATATCAACTAACGCACAACATACTATCCCACACATTTATTTGTTGGAAAATCAAGTCTAGATCTGATCCGACCGTAGTGGAATAATCACGAAACTCTTTCGTGACTTTTGATTTCCCGAAAATCAAGATCTATTTAATTCTATAAAATGATTAACATGAATCAAAATAAAACGGAAATTTAATTCGTACCTTATTCCGAAGCTTGATCTTTATCTTGATGCATCCCTCGAACCATTTCTGAAACCGATCCGTCTCAA
>JANSVA010000006.1:11590431-11603395 GCA_025504915.1 Erythroxylum reticulatum
ATTTGAAAGACTTTGTGACAAATATGGAATGGAGCACAATTTCTCAACACCAAGAACACCACAACAAAATGGTGTAGGTATAGTATCGGGTCAATTGTTAGCTTGTGAACATTATGGGAAGAAGCACAGTGGTGAATGTTGGAGGTTGACAGGATCCTGCCTTCGGTGTGGCTCACTTGATCATTGGATTAGGGATTGTTCTATGATGTCTGAAGCATAGTTTGGTGGGAGAGGAAGTATGGCAACAGAAGCCATTGTTTAGCATAACTAAGCCAATCGGACTGGACAGAGAGGCCATGGTAGAAGCAAGATGAGTTATAAGAATATTATTGGGAGGAATAATATACAGAGCAATCAACCGTAGTCTTAGGCCAGAGTATATGCCATGACAAGGCAAGAGGCTCAAGAGTCTCCAGATGTTGTTGCAAGTGTGTTATCACTATTTACTTTTGAGGTTTATGCATTGCTAGATCCTGGATCTACACATTCATTTATCACACCATATATGGCATCTAGATTACATTGTGATAGAGAGTTATTGAGATGTGGATTAGAGGTGAGTACACCAATAGATAGTACCACCATAATTGGTGAGTTCTGCAAAAATTGTTTGATTCGAATTGATCAGAGTTAGAAGCAAACTTGATTGTATTACAGTTATAGGAGATAGATATTATTCTAGGCATGGATTGGCTCACTGCTCATAGGGCCATCATGAATTGCTATACGAAGGAAGTAATTTTAGAGTCTCCTAATCAGTCGAGAGTAGTGTTCAAAGGTA
The DNA here is from genome assembly GCA_025504915.1 of Erythroxylum reticulatum. NCBI lineage: Eukaryota > Viridiplantae > Streptophyta > Magnoliopsida > Malpighiales > Erythroxylaceae > Erythroxylum > Erythroxylum reticulatum. Next base: position 11,591,213 of record JANSVA010000006.1, read on the forward strand.
TTAGCCAAGCAGTGCCAGCCATACTGATCTCATTTGTGAGTTCTTTGAAGTTAATGTATAGTGGATGTGAGGCTTATCTGGCCCACGTGATTGATATTTTGGTTGATGCACTGAGTAGAAAGTCACATAACAGTGTAGCTCAAATTTAGATATCAAGGTTACCAAGCCTAATTTAATTAAGAGCTTTGAATGTGGAGTTGAATCTCGAGTATAATGAAGCATTGATAACCACATTAAAACTGAGACCATTGTTGCATGATAGAATTGGAAGAGTTCAGAGTGATGATCTTGAGATGATGAAACTGATTAAAAAAGTTAAGATGAATTCAGATTTTGACTTTGAGTTGAGAGATGAAACATTATGGCTAAAGCAGAGACTATGTGTGCCTAATGTCGATAATCTGAACAAGGAAATCCTAGAGGAAGCTCATATGGCTACTTATGCTATGCATCCTGGCACGACCAAAATGTACAATACATTGAAGCAACATTTCTGGTGGCCAGGGATGAAGAAGCAAATAGCTAATTATATAGCTAAGTGTTTAATTTACCAGCAGATTAAGGCTGAGCATTAGGCTCCAGTTGGAAAGCTTCATTCTTTGCCTATTCCATAGTGGAAATGGGAATGAATCACTATGGATTTTATTATGGGATTGCCTAAGACTCCAAAGAAAAATGATGTGATATGGTTTGTGGTGGACCGATTAACTAAATTGGCCCATTTCATACCAATATGGGAGAACAATACACTAGACCAGTTGGCTCGGAGGTATGTGACTGAGGTTATAAGACTGCATAGGATTCCTGTGTCTATTGTATCAGACAGGGATCCTAGATTCACTTCGAGATTTTCAAAAAGTTTGCAATTAGTTATGGATACAAAGCTGAATTTCAGTACTACATTTTATCCACAGATAGATGGACAGAGTGAGAGAATTATCAAGATTGTTGAGGATATGCTTAGACCATGTGTATTGGAGTTTCAGGGAGCTTGGGATCAATACAAAGCACTGATTGAATTCGCATATAATAACCATTATCATAGTAGTATCGGAATGGCACCATATGAAGCACTGTATGGTAGAAAATATCAATCACCTCTATACTGGGATGAAGAAGGTTTGAGAATGATAGAAGGCCCTGAATTGATCCAAGATACTGTAGATAAGGTGAAACTAATCTGAAGTTGAATAAAAGTGGCTTAAGATAGACAGAAAAGTTATGTGGATCAGCATTATCGGGATATGGAGTACAGTGTTGGGGATAAAGTATTTCTGAAAGTGTCACCTTGGCAAGGCGTATTGAGGTTTAGTAAAAAGGGCAAGTTGAGCCTGAGATATATTGGTCCTTATGAAATTCTTGAGAGAATTGGACCTTTGGCATATCGATTAGCCCTACCTACTAAGTTATCTTAGATATATGACGTATTACATGTGAGTATGCTCAGGAAGTATAGGTCTGATCCAACAGATGTGTTACTGGCTCAGGATATTAAAGTTACTAGTAACCTGAGCTATGTTGAGAAGTCAGTTCAGATAGTTGGGTATCAATAAAATGATTAATGAATCGAAAAATTCCAATGGTAAAAGTCCTATAGCACAATCATTCGAGTAAAGAAGCAATGTGGAAAACTAAGGAGCATATGAAAAAGCAATACCCCCACCTGCTTCCTCAATCAGGTAAGAATTTTGAGGATGAAATTTCTTAAGGAGGGGAGAATTGTAACATCCCATGTTCGGGGCTAGACCCCATAATCATGAATTGAGTGTACCGTGAGAAATTAGAAGTACATTGCATGATCATACATCATTGTATATTCACAAACATGTGAATAATTATTTTTGATACATTAAAAAATTGTACGTGAATTCATTGACATTTCCTGGGTATAATTGATTTATAAATGAGATTAAAATGTGAATTGTGGATTATTTGTGTTAAAATTTATTTGGAGACTATTAGTATTATTTCAGAATTTTTGGTGAATTTTATGAAATTTTTGAAAATTTGGGGTATTTTTGGACTACGAAAAAAATAAGAGACAAACAGAGCAATAACATTATGACATGTGGCAACACAAATAAGTGATAATTGGCTTACATGCATGGTGACATGTGGCAGTGAAATAGCAATCCACGTAGATCATGTTTTGGTTATGGAGAGAATAATGAAGTTGTTGTTCTTCACCGAAACATTCAACATCGAAAATTCTCTTCCATTTTCTTCATCCCTGAATACCTTGTTGACTAGGTTTCATGTGATTTTGAAGAGTTGGAGTGAAAACAAGTAAGTACTGTATGGTTTTTCTAATTTGTACAATGAAATTAATATAATGTTTAAATTGACATCAATTTTCATGTATACAGTAAATGAAAGATGAACATATAGATATGTTCTTTCTTCATAGTTGAGGATCAATATATCTTACGATAGTATTGATGTAACATCTCGTTACCTATGTTAGGGCTATAATTGTAAATTATGAAAAATTTATGAGAAATTTAGGAAAATGCAAATCATGTATAATAATAGTGACATACACATTTATTTTGCACATTCATATGATTGTACATGCATTCATTGGCATTTCTGGGTAAATTTGATTTATAAGTGGAGATTGTGGATTTATTGGAGTGCATTAAATGTGATTTGGCAATTTTTGTACATTTTGGATATTTGGTGAATAACTTTTTGAGACGAAAAAATTATTATTTGGAGAGTCATTTTATTATTTCAAAATTTTTGGTGAATTCTAGAAATCTTCGAAAAGTTTGGGATATTATGGACCAATGATAGAGTAACACGTGGCAGTGATGTACTTATGACATATGGCTTTCATATGTAATGACCAGTGTAAGGCATGTAAAGAACCCACGTAATATATGTTTTAAAAAGAAAACATTAGGAAGAGTTACTATAGTTTTTGAGCATCTGAAGCATTTTCTGCTTGGTTTGTTCATCACCAAACTTTGAGTTGCTCTTGATGGTTGTCTGTGAGTTATTCTTACTTTTGGGAATAGTTGAATCTAGTAAGTAGTTCTGCTAATGTTCATTTTATGGTGTAAAAGTATACATACATGAATGGGTTAGAGATTTGAGGTTTCGGTGTTGAATAAATTAGACGATTGATTTGAGAATTAAGAATTGTTTATCACTGTGTTGAATGGACTCTAGATTGGAAAATATGTATCTACTTTTTCCTATTTTTGAGAAAACTAAAATGGTACATGTTTACATTGTGTCTGTTGTTTATCAGTATAATTGAAGTTAGATGGTTAAGCGTGAGTCTTGGAATTTTGAATTGTGTGTGTATTGATGAGTTAAGAAAATGAGTTAGAGGAATTGTTTACAAGTATTGGAGTTACATTGAAGTGAGATTGAGTTATGGAAAAGTTACAATAGAGAGAGGAAGATGATGACCAGTGAAGTTCGTCGCGATGAAGTTTTGGCTCGCCGCGGTAAACTTTTGAGAAATGTCTTAGAATTATACTATCTGAAAAGTTCGTCGCGACGAAGTTTCCTGACAGCTTAAACATACTTTAGTATTTTGGCCATATCTTTCTATGTAGTTATCCAAATGAGATAATTTTTAATATGGAGTAAACTAGAGACATAGGGATACAAATTTTATGAAGAAATAAAGTTTTAATCTTGTCTCAAAGAATTTCAATTTTTGATTGGAATTTGAGGTAAGAATTCTTCTGTAGCTCTAAAATAGTCTAAAGTATTTGGGTTATAACTTTTGGTATACTAATTCAAATTGGATGATCATGGAGTATTTAGAAACTTAAGCTACTTTAGAACAACTTTCCAGAAGGAAGGGTTACCTAATTTTGTCTTTTACCCTATAAGATTAATGATGCAAGTTGACCTAAAATCATGTGGGTAGAAAATCTGAAGTGGCCAATTAAGTTATGTAATTGATTTCACATTGATTTATTTTGGCCCAATTTATAAGTACCAAATGATATTAATGAGGGATTTGATATTTGATCAATTTGATGATGAAAATAACTATAAGATACCGGGAATTTTCATTGAACATGCATTATGCATATTTTATATAAGTACATGTGCATGCAACAATGTGATATTTGTGAATGTATTGTGTATGTTCTAGAGGAGCCAAGTGGACATCAGATAGACATTACTGGACCATCCAGGCAATAACATATTAAAGCATTATGTGAGTCAACCTAGATGTTTTCCTAGGATTGATTTGATTTGAATTTGATTTGATTTGTTAAACTTCCAATATGTTTGAATTGTTTGTGAGTTGTTTCTGAATTCCAGACCTGAGGTCTGAGGAGTTAATAGTTAGGCATGTATTGGGAGTGTTTTCTTTTAATATGAATTTTGACATTTGATTTTCAACTAAAGTTGAATGTTGGAATTAGGTCTAATGACTGTGAAATCTTGCCTGAGCATTTGAATAAGATTGTGATATATGAGATATTCAGAAATTGTTTCATTTCATAAAATACATGCTCAGATAAAGGCGTTGTGACTTGAGTTGCCAATATGAAGTGCTTCCCCATAGAGATTTGCTACATGATATATGTTTTGCACGTGGAGCTATGCTCCGTGATTCTATTCTCACTGACCCCTATAGGCCAGTATTTGTATAAGTATGTGATAGGCACAAGGCCACAACAATAAGAAAGAATGCTGAGTCTCATACATATAACATTATAAGATTGAATTTCATTAAATGATCTGCAAAGTTGAGATGAATGATAAATTGATATGAACTATTTGTTATACTTGGCTATATAGACTGTGTGATTATATGATATGCCATGTTGTGTGAATATCTGAAAATTAATTATATGGTTTGAATGAATATCTGTGATATATGTAATTTGTTTTGTAATCCGGTGAATTCAACTATGATGGTTCACTCATTGAGTTTGCAAAACTCATCAAAAATTGCAATGTGACCTTTCGGGTACGAGACACCAGAAGTGATATAGCTTTTGTTATTTTTGTAGTTTTGCTAGAAACTGTATAAGGTTTAGTACATATTTTTTTTATGGAAACAATGTAGGCTTTATGAATGATTGAAGTGAATGATTTTAAGAATTTTGTGACTTTCCAATTTGATAAATGATGCCATGTGTAAGTTGGATTTCATATTGCTCCAACATACCATTTTCATAGGGTATGTACTTAAATGTCCTTCGGGTATTCGGATATTTACCTTATGGTAGTGGGATGTTGCATTTTTGGTATCAGAGCATGGTTGGCATCTTTAGGGACAAATATGAGTTGAGATATGATAATCAGTAAGATATTATGATAATGATCACAACTATTGTTTGTTATAGGTCACCTTCCATAGGAGATCACATTAGAGTGTCAGCTGACATGGAGTCTGTAGGAGTCAATTTAGAGTCTCCTATAATTGAGTTTGCTCATATGCCTATGAGAATTCCCGTGAGGCGAGAAAGGAGATATGATAAGCTGAGAAAACAAAGGGCTATTGACTTCTATGAAAGTACAGTCCCAGCTGAAGCAGAAGGGTGGCTTGAGCGAACTGAAAGAGTATTCGACCAGATGGACTGTGAAACAGATAAGAAATTTGACTATAATGTCTCACTCTTGCAAGGTCCCGTATATCAGTGGTGGAAAACTATTCCGGGTAGTACCATCAGACCTTGTAGTTTGACCTGGGAGGATTCCATAAGGGTGTTCCGTGATAACTACAAGCCGAAGGTTTACTTGAATCAAAAAATGAAAGAATTTTTAGACCTAAAACAAGGTAGACTCATAGTGGCAGAGTATGAGATAAAATTCAATGAGTTAATGGGATATGCAATTGCATTGATCCCAAATGAAGAAGAAAAATGTAGATGATTTGAGGATGGTTTGAACATGGAGATCAGAACGAGAATAAACATTTCTAACTTGAGCAGTTTTACAGAACTCCGAGCGGCCTCAATCAGAATTGAACAATTGTTGAAAGAGGGTTAAATAGAGAACAAATAGGAGGTTAGAGGTAAGAGGCAGGAAGAGTCTCAGGCTGATTCTGACAGAAGCTTCAGAAAACGTCAAAATAGATCGTCTCATTTTCAATCTAGATCGAAACAATCTGGATCTCGAGGAAGAGGTAGAATTGTTCAGTCTGGGCGAAGTAGTGGCCAGGTGCTTGCCAGTCAGTCGCACCAATTGCTTGAATGTGAGCATTGTGGTAAAAAGCATGGTGGTGAGTGTTGGCAAATAACGGGAGCATGTTTTCGATGTGGCTCATATGAGCATCATATCAAATTCCTGAGATGTTGGAAACACAGTCTAGAGCTAGAGGAGGAAGTATGACTGAGACTACAATTCAGCAGAGTAGAGCTGGCAGACCTGCACAGAGAGGCAGAGGTAGAGGTAGGACTCAATCAGTAGGGCCTAGTGTCGGGACTGAGGTACGGAGCAACCAGCCGCAATCTCAAGCCAGGGTCTACGCCATTACCAGACAGGAGGCGTAGAACTCTCCAGATATGGTAGCAGGTGTGTTGAATGTTTTTAATTTTGAAGCATATGCACTTGTAGATCCAGGATCTACACATTCATTCATCACACCACACCTACAATCTAGATTGCATTGTGAGCGTGAGATACTAAAATATGGATTAGTAGTGAATACTCCAGTGGGTAGCACAACAGTGATTGGTGAGATATGTAATAGGTGCATAGTTCGGATTGATCAGGCAGAATTAGAAGCTGATTTGATTATATTACAAATGAGAAAGGTAGACCTCATCTTAGGTATGGACTGGCTCACTGCTTATAGAGCAGTGATGAATTGCTAGACTAAGGAGGTAGTGCTTGAATCCCTTAATTAGCCGAGAGTGGTGTTTCGAGGAGTCAGTTAGGTAATGCCATCCTGACTAATTTCATTTCTGAGTGCTTTGAGATTGATCTGATGTGGACGTGAGGCTTTTCTGGCCCACGTGGTGGATACTCGGAATGAACAAACCATTAAGGACATTCCAGTTGTTAGGGAATTTCTGGATGTGTTTCTGGCTGAACTACCAGGATTACCCCCAGATAAGGAGACGGAGTTCACTATTGATATTGTCTCAGGTGCTGCTCCTATATCAATTTCTCCATATAGGATGGCACCTGTTGAACTGATGGAACTGAAAACCTAGTTGCAGGAGTTGTTAGATAAGGGTTTCATCAGGCCTAATGTGTCACCTTGGGAAGCTCCAGTAGTGTTTGTAAAGAAGAAGGATGGAACCCTGAGATTGTGCATTGATTATCGGCAATTAAATGAAATATTAGTTAAGAATAAATACCCATTGTCGAGGATTAATAATTTATTTGATCAGTTACAGGGAGCTCTGGTGTTCACAAAGTTAGACTTGAGGTCGGGATATTACCAGTTGAAAATAGCTGAGGCTGAGGCTGATGCTCCCAGGAGTGCATTTAGAACCAGATATGGGCACTTCAAGTTTTTGGTGATGTCGTTTGGTTTGACTAATGCTCCGGCAACTTTTATGGAATTAATGAATAAGGTATTTCAACTTTATTTAGATCAATTTGTAATTGTCATTATTGATGGCATTTTGGTGTACTCGAAGTGTAGAGAAAATCATATGGCACATCTGAGACTGGTTCTTCAGATAATGAGGGAGAAACAGTTATATGCCAAGTTTAACAAGTGCCAATTTTGGCTTGATCGAGTAGTATTTATGGGTCACATCATGTCTAGACAGGGCATTCAAGTTGACCAAAAGAAAATAGAAGCTGTAATGAAGTGGGAGGCTCTAAAGAATGTATCTAAGATTCGAAGTTTCCTTAGATTAGCTGGGTATTATAGAAGGTTTATCGAGGGGTTTTCATTGATTTCAACCCCTTTGACAAAACTTTTAAGAAAGAATGTGCCTTTCAGATGGAGTGACGATTACCAGAAGAGTTTTGAGGAGCTTAAGCATCGGTTGACTACGGCACTGGTGTTAGCTATTTCATCTAGATCTGGAGGTTATGATGTGTACAATGATGCATCGCATCACGGTTTAGGATGTGTGTTAATGCAGCATGGTAAAGTAATAGCATATGCATCGAGACAGTTAAGGCCTCATGAATTTAATTACCCAGTACATGATTTGGAACTCGCTGCAGTCGTATTTGCTTTAAAAATTTGGAGACACTATCTACACGGAGAAACTTTTTAGGTGTTCATTGATCACAGAAGTTTGAAATATTTGTTAAGCCAAAAAGAGTTGAATATGAGACAGAGAAGATGGATCGAATTGTTAAAAGATTATGATTGTACCATTGAGTACCATCTTGACAAAGCTAACATAGTAAATGATGCATTAAGTCAGAAGTCTAATAGCAGTGTGGAACAAGTACAGTTATCGAGGTTACCTATCCTAGTTCAGTTGAGAGCACAGAATGTTGAATTGAATTTGGATCAGAATGATACATTGATAGCTACTTTAAAGTTGAAACCTGTTTTGGTTGAAAGAATAAAACAGGCTCAGAGTAGAGATCCAAATTTAGTGAAGTTAATTGAGAAGTTGAAAGTGAATCCAGATTCTGAGTTTGAAGTGAGAGATGATACTTTGAGGTTAAGGCAAAGACTATGTGTACCCAACGTTGATAATTTGAGGAAAGAGATTTTGGCGGAAGCATATTTAGCAGCTTATGCTATGCATCCTGGTACTACAAAGATGTATAATATGTTGAAACAACATTACTGGTGGCCTGGTACGAAAAAGCATGTAGCAGAGTTTGTGTCTAAATGCATAACTTGTCAACAGGTTAAGGTTGAGCATCAAGCTCCAGCAGGGAAATTACATTTGTTACCTATTTCAGAATGGAAATGGGAATGAATCACGATGGATTTTGTTATGGGATTACTGAGGACTCTGAGGCAACATGATGCCATTTGGGTCATTATGGATAGACTGACCAAATCGACTCATTTCTTGCTAGTGAGAGAGAATCTTTCACTAGATCAGTTAGCTCAGTGATATGTGAATAAGGTTGTGAGGTTACATGAGGTTCTAGTGTCCATAGTTTCGAACAGGGATCCCAGATTCATCTCGAGATTTTGGGGTAGTTTACAGACAGCTTTGGGTACCAAACTGAATTTTAGTACAGCTTTTCATCCTCAGATAGATGGTCAGAGTGAGAGGATAATTAAGACTATTAAGGATATGCTCAGAGCTTGTGTTCTAGAGTTTCAGGGAGCATGAGATCAGTATGTGGCTTTGGTTGAATTTGCTTATAATAATCAGTATCACAACAGTATCGGTATGGCACCATATAAGGCGTTGTATGGCAGGAAGTGTCATTCGCCTCTATATTGGGATGAAGAGGGTCTAAGAATTGTCGAAGGCCCAAAGTTGATTCAGGACACTATTGATAAGATAAAATTGATCTGCAACAGAATTAAAATGGCACAAGATAGACAAAAAAGTTATGTGGATCAGCATAGGAGAGATATGGAGTATCAGGTTGGTGACAAGGTATTCCTGAGAGTATCACCCTGGCGAGGTGTACTGAGATTCGATAAGAAGGGCAAGTTAAGTCCAAGGTATATTAGTCCATATGAAATAATTGAAAGAATAGGACCATTGGCTTATAAGTTAGCTTTACCTTCAGAAATGGCTCAGATACATAATGTGTTTCATGTAGGCATGCTTAGGCGATATCGGTCAGATCCAACTCATGTGATACCGACTCAGGAGATTGAAGTCTTTAGTAATCTGAGCTATATTGAGGAACCTCTGAGGATAAAACAACTCAGGCATCGGGTGATTCCAATGGTGAAAGTCCTTTGGAAGAATCATTCAAGTGAAGAACTCACATGGGAAACAGAGGAGCACATGAGAAATCAGTACTCCTATCTGTTTGATCATTCAAGTGAGAATTTTGAGGGCGAAATTTTTGTTAGGAGGGGAGAGTTGTAACATCCCGTTATCCATGTTAGGGCTATAATTGTAAATTATGAGAAATTTCTTAGAAATTTAGGTAAATGCACATTATGCATAATAATAGTGACATACACATTTATTTTGCACATTCATATGATTGTACTTGCATTCATTGGCATTTCCGGGTAAATTTGATTAATAAGTGGAGATTGTAGATTTATTGGAGTGTATTAAATGTGATTTGGCAATTTTTGTATATTTTGGATATTTTAAAATTTTGGTGAATTATTTTTTGAGCCAAAAAATATTATTATTTAGAGAGTCATTTTATTATTTCGAAATTTTTGGTGAATTCTAAAAATCTTCGAAAAGTTCGGGATATTATGAACTAATGATAGAGTGACACATGGCAGTGATGTACTTATGACATATGGCTTACTTATGTAGTGATAAGTGTAAGGCATGCAAAGAACCCACGTAATATATGTTTTTAAAAAGAAAACATTAGGAAGAGTTATTGTAGTTTTTGAGCATTTGAAGCATTTTTTGCTTGGCTTGTTCATCACCAAATTTTGAGTTGCTCTTGATGGTTGTTGTGAGTTATTTGTACTTCTAGGAATAGCTTAATCCAGTAAGTAGTTCTGATAATGTTCATTTTATGGCGTAAAAATATACATACATGCATAGGTTAAAGATTTGAGGTTTCGGTGTTGAATAAATTAGATGATTGATTTGAGAATTAGGAATTGTTTAACACTGTGTTGAATGGACTTTAGATGGTTAAGCGTGAGTCTTGGATTTTTGAATTATGTATGTACTGATGAGTTAAGAAAATGAGTTAGAGGAATTGTTTGTAAGTATTGGAGTTATATTGAAGTGGGATTGAGTTATGGAAAAGTTACAGTAGAGAGAGGAAGATGATGACCAGTGAAGTTTGTCGCACAAACTTTTATAAGTTCGACGTAGCGAACTTTTGGCTCACTGCGGCAAACTTTTGAGAAATGTCTTAGAATTCTACTATCTGGAAAGTTCGCCGTAATGAACTTTTGGCTCGCTGCGGCGAAGTTTCCTAACAGCTTAAACATACTTTAGAATTTTGACCATATCTTTCTCTGTAGTTATCCAAATGGGATGATTTTTATTTGGACTAAACTAGAGACATAGGGATACAAATTTTATGAAGAAATAGAGTTTTAATACTATCTCTAAGAATTTCAATTTTTGATTGGAATTTGAGGTAAGAATTCTGTTGTAGCTCTAAAATAGTCTAAAGTATTTGGGTTATAACCTTTGGTATACTAAAAAAAATTGGATGATCATGGAGTCTTTAGAAACTTAAGACACTGTAGAACAACTTTAAAGAGGGAAGTGTTGCCTAATTTTGTCTTTTACCCTATAAGATTAATGATGCAAGTTGACCCAAAATCATGTGGGTAGAAAATCTGAAATGGTCAATTAAGTTATGTAATTGATTTCACGTTGATTTATTTTGGACCAATTTATAAGCACCAAATGATATTAGTGAGGGCTTTGATATCTGATCGATTTGATGATGAAAATAACTATAAGATACTCGGAATTATCATTGAACATATATTGTGCATATTTTATATAAGTACATATGCATAAAGGAATACTTTTACATTTGTACATCAATGTGATATTTGTGAATGTGTTGTGTATGTTCTAGAGGATCCAAGTGGAAATTAGATAGACATTTCTGGACCATCCAGTCAATAGCATATTGGAGCATTCTGTGAGTCAACCTAGATGTTTTCCTAGGATTGATTTGATTTGAATTTAATTTGATTTGTTAAACTTCCAATATGTTTGAATTGTTTGTGAGTTGTTTCTGAATTTTGGACTTGAGGTTCGAGGAGTTAATAGTTGGGCATGTATTGGGAGTTTTTTGTTTAGATATGAATTTTGACATTTGATTCTCAACGAAAGTTGAATGCCAGACTTAGGTCCGGTGACTATGAAATCTTGCCTGAGCATTTAAACAAGATTATGATATATGAGATATTCAGAAATTGTTGCATTTCATAAAATGCGTTCTCAGATAAAGGCGTTGTGACTTAAGTTGCTAGTATGAAGCGCTTCCACATAGAGCTTTGCTCCATGATATATGTTCTGCATGTAGAGCTATGCTCCGTGATTCTGTTCTGACTGAGCCCTATAAATATATGATAGGCACTCGGTCACAACAATAAGAAAGAATGGTGAGTCTCATGCATATAACATTATAAGATTGAATTTCATTAAATGATCTGCAAAGTTGAGATGAATGATAAATTGATATGAA
>JANSVA010000006.1:11624108-11640869 GCA_025504915.1 Erythroxylum reticulatum
TTTATAGTTGTACTCCTTAAAGGAGTTGTAACTCTCTGCCACATCTGGTTAGCATCTCTTACTAAACTCCAATCTTCTCCATAACTTACTCTATCCTTAAATTGTTTCACCATATCCCCTTTCAAATGCCACCATTTGATTCTGGTGCACCTCAGAGGACTTCTCTGTAGCCTCCAATCCTTAATAAAAAGATCCAAAACTAGCAGTATATGTTGAGATGACAAGTAAGTACTAGGTATCACTTTTCTTACACTTTTTTGTAATTCATGAAAAGTGAAATATGACTCATAGTTATCATATGCTGGTTATATATTGCTACGGGAAATATAGGCTGAATATCATGATTAATTTACATGCAGTGCCTACCTCAAAATTATTGGCAAAATAACTCTTACAAGAGATATATATGTATGAAATTGTCAATTTGATTATATATGATATTTGTCGATTGCATTTTAGGTATAATTTCAATTCAAATTGAAGTTTATTCGGTAAATTTTCTCTCTTTCATTTCACATATATCATATTTGATAATTTTTATACCTTATTTTCTTCTTCAATTGCAATTTATCTCTTTCATTTATTAAGTTATACTTAGCATTTTTTGATTGACGAGTTTGAGTGATTTTATATGTATAAATTTAATTTTGTAAATTATTAATGAAATATGGTTTTAATGTTTATATAATATGGATATTGTTGTTAATCTCTATTCTATTTGGTGAAATTTGGATAATTGTTAGTTTTTGATATTTTATAATTATTTTTAAAAAATGAATTATGAGTACTATAACTTTTATTATAAAACTTTACTCTTTATTTTCTATTTTAATATAGGATATTAAATTTGGCTAGTTGTTTTTTTTCTTTGTCACCAATATATAATAACATTGATATTTTTAACATAAATGGTCAAGATAATGTTATTCTTTTGTACCTATCTACTTTTTTTCAGTTCAATATATACATTACAAGAAAAATGGAGTTTAGGGACGAAAATTACCGACAGAATGTGAAGGTTTTCCATCGACAAGAGAATTCGGCCATGAAAATTACTAACGAAATGAGTCGTCGAAGAAAAAGTCGTAGGTAATCTTAAGTGATGGAATAGAAAATACTCGTTGCTAAATTTGGAGACCAATTTAGGATGCTCGTTGCTACATTTAGTGACAGACAAGGTTTTGAAAATTCATCAAAAAATTTAGCGATAGCAAGTTGTGTGTCATCGGTAAATTTACCTACGGAATTGGAATAACAATATCCTTCGGTTAATTTAGTAGTAATCAATAAATGCATCGATATTTTTTTAATTTTTCCTACATTTAATTTTATTGATAATCTTATGATTGATAATTAATTTCTACAATTATATGTTGATAATATTTTGACTTTTTCTACATTTAGTTTGTCTAAACAATAAGCTGATTAATAATATAAAGGAAAATTTATCTTAATTGATAATAAAAATATTATTTTCTACAACAATAAGTATCTAATTTATATAAAAATGACTTAAGAGTAGCTACAACTAAGCTATGTAGTTGGTAAATGCAGATGCTCTTACTGCTGCGATAAGGTGTTGCCCCTCCCCTTCAACTCATCTACCTAATTGCGAAGCTGGGCTATGTACTCCATCGACTGTTGCAACTGAGTTGCCATCCTCTATATTGTGCTCTTAAGCTAAACAACTCTCTCACTAGATGCGGACCTCCTACTAGATGCAGTTGTACTAAATGTGGAGGATTGTGAATAAAATGTGTTTGCAAATGAACCTAAGTCAAAGATCATTCCACAACGGTCCCTACCACCCGATACATCAAGATATACCTGACTCTCATCAATAGTTTCAGAGTGTTGAGACTATCGTTAAACGCTTTCTTATATTTGGTCCTCTTAGGAGTCAATGTTTTTATTAATAAGTGGCAATTATTAAGAATTAATATTAAAGCTTAAAATTCACATCCATTAAGTTCCCTACATCGAGTGTTGATGAAGGTCACTCTATTATGCTTCTTAGTGTGGGTGTGAAAAAAGAGTTAACGTAGTGTAAGCTTCTTACCTATAAACTTTTCCTACATCAGAATAAAGTGATATAAGTGAACTACAATTTACAAAAAATTTGACAAAGTTTCCTCCATTTTAATGATATTTATCCCCTACTGAACAAAGAAAGTAACTCAACAATACATCTATATATAGCATTAGATAATTATAACATTATCATTTTTCATAATACACATATATTTTCATTCCAAAATTCACACATCAAATTAAATTGAAATCAAATTTCATACATCATAGTAAAAAAATCAAAATATAAGTGTAAAGTGTAAATACTTACAAGTTTCTCTGCATGCTCCTGGTAGGTAATAGATCCTCTAGTGTATATGGGAAGACTCTTTCCCTCCGGTCCTCCACGTTTGTTTTCATCATTACACTCTGAAATGGACACTGTCTCAAGTGATGTCCAATATTACTGCCAACAACTCTATATTTCTTCAGATATATAAGGAGGTTGTATACCAGTCTTGTGTATCGCACCAAGAAAGTCTCTACAATGTTTATGAGCTTACCTCTCCCATACTTTATAAATTACCGCGTCAAATTTGGAATAAAAAAAATGAAAAACATACTATAAGTACTTATAACCTATAATATTTATCTATTTAATGTATAAAATTAATTAGATAAAAAAACAAGAGAATATTTTTTTTACCTCAAATTCTTGATAATAAAAATCCTTTGTCCCCTAAAAGGTGTTCTTCCATATATAACCCTAAAGATTAATCTTCTCCTTGAACTTGGATGTCATGTTTCTTGAGCAGGTTTCAGATGGAACCAACCTAATATATAAGCAATTTTAGATCATTTCAAGTTAAATCCTATAACTTTAATATAAACCTATGTTGGTATCATACATGTATTGTCACTCACAAATTGTTGACAATTATGATGTAAGTTTTTCCATCAACTCCCTTAAATCCATGCTAGAGTTCACCTCCTTCATCCACAACATTTAACCCTGATATCTCTGTTGGTATAGGGGTGATGGATGAAGGAGGGATGGTGGATGGTGTAGCAGGTTGATTATACAAGGATTGCAGGTTGAGAAGGTGATGCCCCATCTGGACATACAGTAGGTTGATGTACAGATTTTATAGCATCTACAGAAGATGATGCTTCACCTGGACTTGCACTAGCTGGTCCAAATGATGGTAGCTTGACCCTTGGCTGCATCATTTCCTATTTTCTCTTTTATGGAATATTTTTATTTGGAATAAATATTTTTTGAATATTCCAATAATATAACAATATAAATTAAATATATAACAATATATTGTTGATGCAATAATAGATTTATTAATATAGTATTCTATTACAAATACAAGTTAATCGTTATCATGATCACTTAATTGTAATTCAAAATCATCATCATCTTCTTTTTCTAAAGAATTTAACTCAAACTCAGGCGTCTCTTCATATCTCTCCCTGTCCTCATCCTCTCCAGATGAAATTGTAACATATTCATTATTTGGGTTGTTCAAAAGTTCAATCTTATCATATGTTACACATGCATTTATTTCATAAACCTCTTTCTGAAATTGTTTACTTTCAATTGTCTTATTTTCTTCTTTTCCAGATTTAAAAACACCTCTAGATTTTACTTTGCAAATAACCAATCAGTTTGACTTATCTCGTCGTAAGTTAGGAAAAGGGACATAATACACCCGGATCGCTTGCATCGCTAATACGAAAGGCTCAAATTGTCTAAATCTTCTTCGCTGGATGATTTCAACTAAATTGTATGTGCACTTTTGTACCAACATTAGGGGTTGGATCAAACCAGTCATACTTAAATATTATACTCTACTTTATTTGCAATGTAAGATACTCAATTTCAAGTATCTCAATAATTTTACCATAGTAATCCATCAATTCTCCCTTTAAGCAAACCTCACTATTTACTGTTGCCATACTATGACCATGTTATTCTCTATAAATTTTGTATCCATTAACGAAAAACACCAAATACGATTTAACAATTCGCAAAGGTCCTTTCGCAAGATAACATATGAACTTGCACATAAAAATTAATTATCATGTTAAATAGTATAACGTCATTTGAACACTTTGATCTAATAATTCAACCATTTCAATAATTGTTAGTGAAAACATGCATATTTCTCGAACTATCAAGGAAAGTGTCCTTCAACTTCTTTATTGATATCATCCTTTGTATTTTAGGGAATTAGCTTACATAACCATTCCTTGTATAATCTAAAAGCATTATTATATATTTTAGTTGTAAATCACACTAACTTCGAAAACTCAAATAATCAATTTCAA
Source organism: Erythroxylum reticulatum (assembly GCA_025504915.1). NCBI lineage: Eukaryota > Viridiplantae > Streptophyta > Magnoliopsida > Malpighiales > Erythroxylaceae > Erythroxylum > Erythroxylum reticulatum. The sequence goes on from JANSVA010000006.1 coordinate 11,628,456, forward strand.
AATCAACTTCAACTTACTATACGAAAGGTTGAACCTCATGACAATTCAATAAAATGTAACCATGGGTAGCCTCTATTTCTTTCTCTATTAACATTCTTCTTATTGACCATCCATATGTTCGTCAAAATATGTAGTTACCATCAACATCACTCGTTACTCTCCCATCGTCATTATAAGGAACTTTTCTTTCTCTAGCGTATAAATACGACTCAAAATAATGTGAACAAAATATACTAGCTTCCTCTACTAAATAACCATTACATATCAAACCTTCAACTCTAGCCTTATTTTTGACATTTTCTTCAAGAGATGCAAATACCTACATTAGCAAATAGGTTATTGCAATTCTATGATTAAAACATGTTATAACTCCAATTTAAATATTTTCTATAAATACTTCTCAAATGGATACATCCATTAATATTAAACTGGACCAGCAAGTTTAGCCTCATATGTTAAATGCATGGTTAGATGCTTCATACATTCAAAGAAGCTTAGAGGAAAAATATCTTCCAATTTGCACATGATTACTGGAATTTTCCTTTCTAGTTTTTCCATTTTAACCAACTTTATTTCAGATGATGTTAAGCTTTTGAAAAACAAACTTAATTATGTTATAGCTTTTCAATCCTTATTCGCTAGCAACTCCCGAAATGCAATTGGTATTAACCTTTGCATAAACGGGTGACAATCATGACTTTTCATCCCAAATAATTTGTACTTCCTCATGTCCACAGACCTTGTCAAGTTTGAAACATAATCATTAGGAAACTTTAAACTTTTCAACCATTCACACAAAATTTCCTTTTGTTTTTTGTCCAAAGTGTAATATGCTTTCAGATATTTATAGGTGCAAACATCTTTATCTAACTCATTCTTTCTACCAAAAAGTTATAAATCAGCTCGTGATTTTGCATTTTCCTTTGTTCTCTTTTCAATGTTCATTATGGTATTGAACAAATTGTCAAAAATATTTTTTTCAATATGCATCACATCTAGATTATGATGTATCAAATTAGTTTTACAATATGGTAAATCCTAAAAATGTTGCATTTTCTCCAACCAAAGTTTTTACTAATGCTTGTATTAACTTCAAGTTCTGTAACTTTCAGCAACCTTAATTCATCAATCTCCTACAATATCTCTCCATTAGCTTTGTAAAGGGGATGAGGTATTTGTACCATCCTATTCTTAATGAACTTTTGTTTATTGATTTTAAATGGATGATTTGGAGGAAGAAATTTTCTATGGTTGTCAAACCAAGATGTTTTGGCCCTGTTTGGAGGTAAAAAGCATCAAAATTATTGTCACAATAAGGACAAGCGAATTTCCTTGTGGTGCTTCATCCAGACAGCATAACATACACCAGGAAATCACTAATAGTCCACATCAAAGCTGCTCTCAACAAAAAATTTTGTTTAAGGAAACATCATTTTTCTCCACACCATACTCCCAAAGATGATGCAATTTAGATATCAATGGTTGTAAGAACACATCAATTTTATACTTTGGATTTGTAGGCTTTGGCACAATCACTGTCAAGAACATATATGCCTCATTCATACACATCCATGAAAGCAAATTATAAGGAGCAATTATGATTGACCATGATGAATATTGTTGGCTGGATTGACCAAAAGATTGGAATCCATCTATTGACAATCCCAACCTAACATTTCAACTTTCAGCTACAAACTTATAATGAGTGTTATTGAAATGTTTCCATGTGAGTGCATCTGATGGATGACTCATTATTCCATATTCCTGTATATGTTTATTATGTCATCTCATGTGAGATGTAGTAACATCAGAGGCATATAATCTTTGAAGTCTCCAAGTGAGCCAAAAATAATACATTCGCTTCCAAGGTACTAATTTATGTTTCATATTACACTTTCTAGGTTTGAACCTAGATTGACACAAAATTTACACTCTTGTAACGTACATCCCAATTTGCAATAATCAATTTTTTCAACTGGCAAATGAAGACCCCTAATAAGTTTATTCATATTGTAAAAATTATCAACCATTGTATGACCACAAGCAATGATTCATTATACCAAGAAAGAATTTTATCAAAACTTCAATTAAAAAATATGTCCTTTAGACTTTATGTTCAATATTCAATTAATTGAAGATAATTGAGTCATGGTCTCACAATTTGGTCATAATTCTTGTTCAGCTTATTGTAGTAAGTCAAAAAATTGTTTTACATGTGGGTTTGGTTATTTTTTAAGATTTTCTACATTTTCTTGAAAGGTATAATCAGCTGCATCATAAACCATTTGGATGTAAGGATTTTTAGTTGCACCCATATTAGTTGTTCTAAATCTAACCCCCCTTCAAACTCATCCATATTTATTGACAAGTTTACTTCATTACCCTTTCAGTTGTTTATCTACAAATTAATGACTCCCCATGGGGAGTCCACTCAAAATAATTTGGAACAAACCATTTTCTTAACAAATAGAGATTCACTTCATCAATAAGAAGAAAACAAATATGTTTGCACTTTTACATGGACATCTGATCTTTGGGTCATTCATATATGCAGGATGAGAACATGTATAGTGAATAAAAGCTTTAATTCCCTCAACAAACTCAGGATTAATGAAACCATCGGGTGTTAATTATCTATACATCTAAGATTTATCAACATTACTCATTTCTACAAAACTGTTATTTAAAAATGTGATTTCATAGTTAGTATCCTTCATTTCCCTTAAGTTTGTAAAACATTTAATCTTTACTTTACAAAACATCCCCTAAGTTTTTACAAGTCTCTGACCATTTCTCCTCCAAATTGAAACCAACTTATTCCACCATACTCATAATAACCTTACAAATGAATTGTAATTCATACATATAGCCATCAATAATTCTAACAATATTTTAAATATGAACAAAAGTTGGACAACTTAATTGATAGATAACATATATGAGTATCTATCAGTCAAATAAAAAAATATGACAATCAATGTCCTGTAAGAAGTGACATTAAGAAGTAAAACAATACATATATGCATTAAATCCAACACTATATCGAGCAACCACATTGAAGTTCAAGTATTCATGTTTGAATTTATCGCTTATAAGTTGATTTCCAAAGTTTAATTTTAAACCTAACAACACAATGGTATATGACATTGTTTACACCTATGAATCGAGAAAGCAAGTTCTTGCTGTGACTCCTAAACTCGTAGAATTTTTCACTGATAAGCGTCATAGGAGCTGCATCATCGGTGTTTCCAGTCTATATACTGTCCTAGGGATCTATTATGCAAAGAATTGTCATGTCTATTAAACCTATGAATTTCTTATGTTAATACTAAGTTTGAATTAATCACAATGAAGTTCAAGTATTCATGTTTGAATTAATCACCTACAAGTTCATTTCCAAAGTTTGATTTTAAATAAACACTATGGTACGTGGCATTGTTACACCATATGAATCGAGAAAGTTCTCTCTACGACTCCGAGGCTCGTGGAATTTTTCACTAATAAGCCTCATGGGAGCTACATCACTAGTTTCTAGCCTATATATCATCCAAGAGGTTTATCATGCATTGGATCATCCTTATGATCTTAAACTCATTCTATATACAGTAAATACTTGTGTAATTCATACATCTACTCATCAATGATTCAAACAAAACCCAAACATAAGTACTTAGACTATTAAAAAAGAAAATAAAAACCTATAAACGATTATAAGAATATTCTAAACAACAATACAAAATCAAGACCTCCTTTGCATTCACACAAAACCCAAACCCAAATACTCGTAGTATTAAAGCAATACATATGATAGATATTAGTTAGATGACTTGCCTAGATGGACAGACAATCACATACTACAAAGAAGAAGGATGAGTAGCGCTCTTTAACACAAATAGGGCTTGCGAAAAAGAAAATTTTGTATTTAATATAATATACTTGTTCGATAGTTTTGTATTTATATCTATTGCATACAATGCCAAATTTCACTATAAACATTAACACTTGAAACTCTTATGATTCCATACAAAAAAATATCATCACTCTTTACAAATAATACCACCTGCATTCAATAGAAGTTTGTTGTTTTGTATTTTGATGACATTTTGGTGTACAGTAGGGATTTTGAAGAACATATATGTCATTTATAACACACAATCTCAAATAACACATAATACTCAAATCGACGTTCATCTCTAAGCATTTAAGTGAAGACTTGAACTAATCACAATGGGACTAAGTTTAGCAAAACCAAGACCCACATAGGAGTTTTTGATTTGAAAAGCATTGATCCCAAAATCTTAATCCAAAATGAAAAAAACATAAATCAAAACTAATAATTATAAATTTTAAAAATATAAAAAAGTATTAAAGTTCATTTAAACATCCTTATGAATTTGAACTTGATTTAACTTGCGTTAAGTTTTAAAGACAATAAAAGAGTAATATTAGGCCTGACCCACCTTTATCTTAGAAACCTAATTAAAGAAAAATATTTTATTATGCTTTATTAAAATTATAAAGATCAAAGAGCCAAACTAAAATAATAAATAAATTAAAAGGCAATTGGTCTAGCTTTTCGAATCTTATCATAAGTCCTAATACCAAACTTATAAAAATTTGTAATATGCCATACACAAACCAAATATGATCAAATTTAACATAAATATCATGATGAAAACATGCATATGAGGTAAACCTAATATAAAATATAATAACAATATAAAAATTACCAAAAGAATAGTGAATAAAAGATTGAACATAAATAATGTGAAAAACCTACAATATTAATCTCTACAGATTACATTTTTTATCATTATGAAAGACTAAAAATAAGGAACTAGTGGATGACACATAAAAATCAAGTATCAAAAACTAAATGCTTGAGAACATGATGCAGTAAAGATAGATAAAAATAAAGCTTAAAATATAAATACGAGGAAACAAAAAGGAATAAAGTTTATTGAACCTTGCATCATTTAAAAAATCCACAAAATTTAAAAATATTATGAAATATTAATAAAAACATAAATACTAGTAAACTAAATATGCATTGTAATCTAAAAGGGAAATAATTATGACTAATAGAAAGAGGAGAAGCCAACAATCTTACTTGCCAAAGAAAAATGATGTTTTTAATCTTAGGAAGCTTATTTCGTCACCTTAAAATTTTCCTATAGAAACAAATTCAATTATGAAAAACCAAGAACATGAATTTAAAATAACAAAGTAACTTTTAAAAGGAAGAATAATAGTAACACTAACCTTTTAGATAGACAAATGAAATGATACATTTTCAAATAGGGTGACTTTTCTAGGTTGGAGACTAAATGTAAGTCTTTAGATTTAAGTGAGGATTTTCTTGAAGTCAACATGATATTTTTCCTAGTATTAATGGATTCTTATGAATTTCTATTAAGTGTAAACAAATGGATTCTAGGTGTATATATGATACATTTTTTCTTCTTTTTATATTAATATGTGAAATTTTAATGCTTTGCCAAAATGATGAAAAGAAAAGAAGTGAGAGATCATAATTATAAAAAATGAAATAGTCTTAATAAATAATGATAAATGAATAAAATAAAAGCCTAATTCATCTACGTTAAATTCAATCTCAAGCCTACATTTAATTTCAAATTATCCAAGTTAAATATTCAACCAAATTCAAAATACAAAATCATGAAAAGCCCTAGGTACCAAATCATGAAACCTTAAGCATCCCCCATTTTTACATCAAAATCTAAATTTTGTTCAAGGTTTAAAATCCAATTATGCAAATAAAATATATGTGAAAAGACTTTGTCCTTCTTGAAATCTGATTATTATCAAACCATTTTCATATGGTGCAAAACAAATTCCTAACACCTACAATGCAAGTGAAAATGATGAATGAACTAGCCATCTTTATATTACATTTCTAAGCTAGCTGAAACAAATGACTCAATACTAAAGGAAAATTTTAGATTCAAAAGCATGCCCAAACAAGAAATATAAAGCAATACTAATAGTTGAAAGATTTGACCAATATAATCTAAAAGAACAAATAGAGTGGTCAAAACTGAAACGAAAATGGATTTCAGAGACAACATACAACAAATAACAAAGCATAAGTAATATGATAGATACTTCATAGATGTTGCAGTTCATAATAAAGAATGAACTCATCTTTCCTTAATTAGAAGGTACACATTAGTGATAGAAACATCTCAAAAGTTTGAACGATTTAGAAATTAGAATATCCAAAACAAGATGGCTAAATGGAATGTGACTCATACCATCTAAAATTAACAATTAAAATATCGTATATTCTTTATATATTGTCATTAATCACAACGTAAATTGTCATTCATCACACAATAATGGTAAAATGCAAACAGTATAGTTTACTGGAATAACATAAAATATGCATGAACAATATTTCACAAAATGGGTATAAAACTCACCCAAACATACATAAGAAGCAGAAAACATAAGGGAGGACAAAACCCACCTTTAACAAAGACGAGGACGGCAACAGGGAGGACAAAATCGACAGCGATAAAGAGGAGGAGGGTGGCAGTGACCAAGATGGGAATAAGGAGGACAAAACTGACATCACTAGAGAAGAGAAAAAGGAAAAAAGTAAATGACAATGGAGGGGTTGGGCTTCGGTAGCTTTTAGGTTAAATGAAAATATCATTTGGTGTGTGGTTCGGTAGCTTTTAGGTTAAATGAAAACAACATCGTTTGGTGTTAAATTAAAAGACGTCACTTTCGTTTTATTAAAAACGTTGAAACTGAATCAAACGACGACGATTAACTCTCAATTTTACCGACGAATTAATGATTCCATCAATACATTATTGATGGCATATATTTTTGTTGGTACACGCTAATGCTTAGTTATACCGCCAAGCATTCACATCTATTTGACCGACAAACATTGCCCTTTCGTCGCTATATTCTATCAGAAAAATTGTCATGGTAATTTCCCTCCAAGTTTAATGATGGATATTTTGTCCATCATAAAATACAATTTTTCTCGACAATGTTACCAACAGAAATAGATTTTTCGTCGGTAATTTACTTCGGAATTATCTTCGTTGATAATTTTCCATCACTAATTCATAATTTTTTTTGTAGTGATATGTGTTTTTATTCTTTTTCTAGTTCAATTGCATTATAATTATTTTATACATGTTGCTTAAAAAGCATGTATAAAAGGAAAAAGGAAAAGAAATCGAGTATAATAGTTAAGTATAAACATATATTAAATATATTCAATTTAGAAAATTTAAGAGTAAATGAACAATCAATCCCTCTGTTAAATATTTATGATTATAAAATTTGAGTTAATTTTGATGTAAAATAAAGAGCATTTTAATTGAAAAAAGTTAATAAGGGAATTGAATTTTGTATTTTCTTTAGCCAATACATATTTGTATATCATTAGGGCTTTCTTTTTACTCTGTGCGGGCCTATAAAACTTTTAAAATGGCTCTACTTTTAGGGCCATTGTAGAGACTCGAAAGATAATTAACGAAGCATTCTCAATTCTTTGGAGCTTGAATTCTGGGCTCTTTGACTTTATATTTTCGCTTTTGTCGGTGAATTGAGTGATAGAAAGATGGAGATGTCCAGGCGTCAGTCGGGGATGGAGCCCAAATGGAGGGTTTTGGGCATGCAAGTTTTGGATTGGCTTTCTAAACTGCAGTTTAGAAGAGTCTCTTGGTTTGTGTTGTACCACAGTATTGGCATGTTTCTTAGCCAGACCAAATGGATTAAAACGTTATAAGATGCCAAGTAGTTTGATTGAGAATTAGAGTTATCAGTTGGAGGCTTGGGAAAAAATTATAATTGACAAACTTCCCCTGTAATGACTCTTGCAAACATATTAAAGTGGAGTCCACGAAAGAAGGAAGTGACGATGTGCCTAAACTTTTTGCATTTGATCCGTGTGCCCTATCATGTCAATAGTTACAGTTGCAGCGAGATTAATTTAAAGACGCACTTATTGCATACAATTAATTTCTTTTTCAATGCAAGATGGCAACAGAATATTATACACAGTGTAAAGATACAATACCTGTGCCGGTGGGTGCCTACTGCCTAGACTGACACTTGGATTTATGGAGATATTTTGCTTGCAATTGGTGGGTGTCACATCCTGGCTGGTGATTTGTGATGAAGCAAATTAGGGAATACCTCACATGACCACTTGCAGAAATACGTAGGTTTTAAGCAATCACTCACTTTGCTTAAACATTTCTTGGGAGAATTATTACAGAGAAAACAACTATGGGTGTCAATATGGACATCTCAACTTTATGTGAGCTGTTCACATGTGCGGAGACCAAATCTCACCACAGATACCTAATTTTGAAAGGGTCCTACTCATCAAATATACTATTGCAGCAATCATTGTCAACTGTCTTTCATGTCTTATTAGACCCAAACCAAGCCAGTCATAAATACATAGCAGCAAAGGTAAAACACAACCCCAATCATTTCATCAGTTGATCATAATTCATGAAAGCATACCCAAAGAGCTTCGTATTAGTGTTTTTTTAACTTCTATCAATGAGACATGAAAAGTGAAAGAAAAATTTTCCGTCTTTGATGTCATTAATAAGAAAAGAAAAGGTTAAACTATGTATGGTCACATCCAAATTAACAATATCTAAACTAAGAATTCATTCAAATAATCCTAACAATATAGCATAATTCTTGAAGCAAGAAATATAGATGATGCTCACGTCTCTTAGTGGAATTACGGTCTTTATATCTTTAGTGGTCCATACAAATTTAGGCCAAAGTTTTAGCCATCATTACTTAAGCAGTTTTGGCTTATGCTAATTACTTCAGCAATGCACTTTTCTAACATATTAGTGCTTCAACTAATTATGAATTCCTTCGAAAAGCTCGAAAGAATGCCCAAGTTTTGTAATTAAGCATGCTTACATTTATCACAATTTTTCTCTCCCTCAACTGCCCAATCAAACCGCCAGGGTGACTCGGCTCACAATTTCCTTCTCTATGCATGATCCAATTTTATCCGTAGAATAAGCGCTTCACATGCTCATCAATGACACAATCAAACATTTTTTATGTAGAAAAATAGGTTAAGTGGCACACTTCGCGATCCAAGGTTTGCGTAGAGCACTTTAAAGACCAAGTTGATCTCTTTATTTCCTTTTCATGCTTGCGTCGACTTCCTTTTTTTTCCTTTTTAATCGTTATTAGGTCACTAAGGGACCAAAATCGTTAAACTATTTTGGAGGGAACAATCAGATCATTTCAAGGATGATTGTAAATAGTCTGTGATAATTGCAAGCGTATTCGAAAAAAGGAACATGACGCACCCTTCAGGATCATACTGCATTTATACCATATTCTCCATCATCATAAAAGGTTTGTCTTTTTGCTTTGGTGCAACCCAAAAAAAAAAAATTTATTCAACAGGCTCTGGAAAGAATTCCGAGAGGGCCCTATGAGAATTTAGAAAATAGGCATTTTAATCGAGAAAGGGATGGAGAGTGGCATGATTTTGAATATTGGTTCCATTATCACAAAGCTGTTCCAAAATTGACTTGGTTCCAAGATGTAGAATCTATGTTGAATCACCATTTAGCAGGGCTACTAGGACTTGGATCTCTTTCTTGGGCGGGGCATCAAGTCCATGTATCGTTACCAATTAATCAATTTCTAAATGTCTACTTTTGAAAATATTAACTTATTCATATTGGATACCTTAAATATTAGTTCTAAACTTTTCCAGATTTCAATTTCACGAAAAATGGTGACATATCAGCTTATGTATCATTTCACTGAAATGAGAATACTTTTCTCTTGAAACACCTATAGAACTATATTAGCACAGGGATTCCTATAGTTGACTTCAAATTATGCGCATATGGACTAGGACGCAATTTCGTCCGAATCTTGTAACTCACAATTTCTTTCTAGAATAGAAGTACAAAAAAGCCTATATGCCCATTTTCTAGGTCTTATAGCTTATTCTATCTAACCGCAAATAGACAAAGACACTAAGACATATGTATTTAAGTCGTGTCCTTAAAAAATCCTCTGCCATGTCTAGAAGCGTGTGTTTTAACTGTGTTTTTGCCCATATCTTCACCTCTATTTTCCAAAGAACACGCGACCTAAAGACTTCCGAGAAACATTTATGATCCTTCATAATCTCTCAAGATTGCACACTTGTATATATGATTCATAAACAACAATCTCTACCTTGACGAACATATTCTAGATAGGTTGGTTTATAGTCTCTTCTAACACCTCGAGACATTAATCAAGTTCAAATAATGTCTGAACTATCATTGGTAACTGACTTTATCAATATGTTAGTTGCATTCTCTAAACTATTTTTTTTTTCGACAAGATCTAATCAGATGCAGTTAGCTACATGATCTTGTAAAACCTAATATCCTTCATTATAGCAATCATCCATTTGTCCTTCTCCTGATTATTCATAGCCTGTTAAAAAAATGTTATACCTTCATCATTGATGGTAAGAAGAGCAAAAGAGATTGATTCTTCCCAATTATACTTAATTAGTGACTTAATAGTCTGTCTCACTTTTTCTACAGTTATACTATAACGATGCTCTTCTCCTAATATTGTTCTTCTATCTCCTTAAGCAAAATTTCTAACCCCTTTAGTATTTGTTTTAACACTACACCCATACTAATTACCATCTTCTTTGATATTGAGTAATGAAACTTATATCCTTTGAAACCGTTTGGATAACCAATAAAGATACACTTTTTTGACTTCGTATCAAGTTTAAACTTCCCATCACTACAAACATGCACATAAGTGAGACAGATAAAGATCTTTACACATAAAAAAAATCTACATTATTCCATGTCCACATTTCTTTGCCACTCTCCCATCCAGTGAACTCCATGGTGATCTTTTGATGAGATAGTATGCCATATTCACTACTTCTTCATATAAAGTATTAAGAAGTCTTGCATTCAACTTCAAATACCTTATCCTTTTAGTTATTAATTTGTTCATCCTCTTAGGAAATGTCATTTTATTGTGGTCTTTTGCAAATGCCTCTAAATGTCATACTCCTTATGAACTTTTTAGAACTGTGAGTCTACATAGTTAGTTTTGTTATTTAATCTCAAGTACTTGATTTTTTTCGCTACTAGCTCTTAATCTTAACCTTAACCTTCCATGCATTATACTTTACAAAGATCTTGAATTTTTATTTCATGAAGGATACTTAGAACTTTCTCAAAAAACCATCGATACATGTCATAAAATTTTAAGATTTATCTGTTAATTTATGCCCTACAGCCAATCGCTTTGGTTGTAGTTTAGTAACAAATTATTTAAAGGCATTTTTTATCTTGTACATGTTTAGATGTATATGATAAAGTCCATGGGATAATTGTACATTATAAATAAAATTATAATGAGATTATAATTATGAGATTCATATTACATTTATGTATTATTCCTAAATATTCCTAGTCATTGTTCTATTAAGATTGTCCATTAATAGAACGTACAAAGACTAGTATACGTTTTGTTTTTCTTTATAAAGGAAGTGATCAATCTCATAGGCTAAAGTATAGAAATACTTAAATGAACTTGTAGGTGCTTGCCTGAGAACAAGTTCACTGAATAGACCCGATATGACAAATTCATTTTGAACGTTATTTGTATCTTATGAAATTCTCATTGTGATGATTGTATAAGTGATCCTTTGACTTAAGGTCATCAAAGTTATCTTATATGAGGATTGCTATGTTTTGATACTACATATGATCTATTTAATCATAGGTCGTTTAATCGGTAATCATTAGATGTAGCATAAACTATATGGAGATAGTTGAGTGATCAAGATGTGATTCATCACCCTAAAGTAATTAGGGAGAATGTTTCATTATTTTCGATTAGTATTGATTCAAGAAATCCTTGGCCAAGCTGAAATGATGCTTTATAAATAGTTTACAAATGTCATTAATTGAATCAATAGCTAATGACGGAGAACTAATATGATTAGACTCAAAATAAAGTAGACATTATTTTCATGCTCTATATTTAATCGGAACATTCTATGATGAAAGGATTGAATTATATGAAAAAATTATGCACGGAAAGATTAGTTAGAACCACTTCTACATTTTTAAATATTTGGGTAGTCGTGATGCATTGTTAGACGCTAATCTTGATCTATGATTATAAATTGTTTAATTGGAGAATTAAAAATAAATTAAAAGGAGATTTAATTTATCTAATTTTAGTTATGAATTAAATTACATTTTATAATCATTGCCAACATATTTGGGAGCCTAATAGGTCTCATATATAAAATGCATTGAAGAGAACAAAGTTAATTTAATCAAGTTGGACTTGATTGTAAAGTTTGAGAAACTTTATAATTAAATATGAGAT
>JANSVA010000006.1:11640969-11664562 GCA_025504915.1 Erythroxylum reticulatum
TAAGGATCAATATGAGACATTGAATCTTATATGGGCATAATTGGTATTTAATTAGAATTATTTGTAATTCTAATTAAAGCTTAGTTGGAATTAGAATTTAATTTCAATTAAATTACTAAAACGTTCAAAGCTTATTACAAAGAGGCTTAAGCTCTATGAAGCTAACACTTTTTGCTTAACCTCTGTAAGAGCTATAGAGTTCTGTTAACTTGTTTTGTGGATACTGTTAGAGGCCGAACACTTTTGTGGCTACGATAGTTGAAACGAATCGATTTCAGAAATGGTTAAAGGGATACAACAAGATAAAGATTAAACTTTGAAATAAGGTACGAATTAAGTTTCCACTTTATTATAATTTGTGTTGATCATTTTATAGAATTAAATAGATCTTGGTTTTCGAGAAATCAAAAGTCACGAAAAAGTTTCGTGATTATTCCGCTACGGTCGAGATCGGATCTCAACCTGTTTTCCTAACACTATCAAATGAAAACTCTTTAGTAAGACCTCATACATCAATATACACATTGTCTAGAATTACTTCAGCTTTGTACTTGCCCATCTTTAATTTCACCCTAGACTATTTACCAATCTCACAAAACTTATAGAAATCTAATTTAGAATGTTTTGAATTCTTCAATAAGCTTCTCTTATAAAGTTTCACATATCTTGCTTACTAAAATGACCCAGTCATACATGCAATAATACGGTATTGTCTTCATTAAAGTCCACTATAGTAACTTCTCCACCTACAACTATGCTCCTAATTAGTTTCTAGATTTTTCCAGTCAGTTTTGGCCTATTCATCACGGTCAATACATCTTTAACTACTTTAAAATTATCTTTAACAATTTTATAGCCAAAATCATTGCATGTAATGTGCCTAAAGAGATTAGGTTATTCCTCAAATTAGTTATATGTCAAACATCATATAACATTCTAACGGCCATCAAATGTATTAATGCTAACTTCTCTTATTCTAATAAATTTGTAAGCTTTATCATCTCCTAACTAAATAGAATCAAAGTTGCCTGACATAAACTATTCCTTACTCGATGTCATATGATGTGAGCTTCACATATCTAGAATTTATAAGTCTTTTAGTTGACTAATTGAAACATAGAGCATATCTTAGTAGTTAAATTTTGAGTCCCCAATTTACACTACATTGGCAAAACATGACTAATCATCAAACTTTCTTTTGTCACTAAGCTTCTTCTTGTTTGGATAACCCCTCCTAATATGCTCAATTTGTTCGCACTTATAGCATTATAATGCTTTTTATAATCATATTTCAATCTAAAACTCGTCCTAGACAAGCCATCTTTATTTTGCTTTTTACTATGATCTAGATTGCCCTTCACATGCAATCTTCACCTTGAAAGTTTTCACTAATATTCTTGTCTCTATTGGTTATGATCCAATAACTCAATTGTTATATCTTCTACACCAATTATCTACTTACCTAATGTGACATAATTACTAGATGTTTGTACGAAGGAAGTGAAAAAATAAAGTAGAATTATTGCTTTATCCTCATCAACATTAATCACCTCAAGCCTTAGAAGATCACTAACTATTAGGTTGAATGCATTGATATATTGTTATAGTTTTGTTCTCTCTTACATCTTCATAATGTATAGCCTTTGCTTTATATACAACTTATTTCTAAGGGGACTTCGACATCTATTATCTCTCTAGGTTCTTCCATATCTTTAAAAGGGATATAATATTTATAACATGGTATACGACCTTGATTGTCAAACATAATTAAATAGTTTCAACTTCTTGTGCCTGTAATTCGTTCTAATCTAGTGCATCCATACCTTGTAACTTATTCTCATACAACTCCTTTAGCATGCCTTGCTATACTAACAAATCCTTCGCACTCTATTATCATAGTCTAAAATTTTTAATTTCATTGAATTTCCTCTCTTTAAACTTTACAACTGAACTCATGTTACTCAACAATGTTTTGATACCACTTATTGCAAAAGTATATGCAACAAAAAGATAATACTATATAAAAAAATAACATAAACATAAAAAGATTTTAACCAGGACAGGCCAAATTTAATTTACCTATACCATCATGGAGCAAAAATGTCTATCTTTTCATTATTCAACAATACTAATGATTACAACTCTCTTATATAATTAAAAGTATGTTTATATGCAAATTTTATTTAGTACAATCTCCTTTGCAAATTTCAACTTAACTTAAACATGTCTTTAATGAGACCTAAAATCTTCCAAAATCTAAAAATCTACAATAAGAATGTGTTTTTAGATAAGATAACTCATCGCAAGCATGATCATGTAACTTTTATTTCTTTCTATAATAGAAAATCGACACAAAAATGCTTGTGTTTTATATCGCATAACTCATTTTATGTATCTCCAAATAGAGATAGGCATTGATGCGCTCATGTTTCAAATTGTCTCTTCCTTGAAAAATCTTTCGCCATTTCAATATGCCTGTTTTAATGATATTTTTTTCTCGTGTCTTTATCTCTACATTTTGTAGAAGAATATATCATGCTATATGGTAACGTATCAAGCTGTGTTTACCTAAAAACTTTTAGAAAACGCTCATACTTCTTCTAGAAAACACTTCAAAATTAGAAGATGGTGTATATAATTCATATACAACATGTTTTAATCTTATTACGATTATGTTAGATAATATCGATATATAATTAAAATATTAATTTTTTTATCTATTTGTAAATTAAATCAAGTTATTCTTACTGAATTTCAAGTCTTATAATAACAATTCATAACTCAAAATTTTAACGATTAAATTATTATAGCTTCGTACTTGAAATCACAATTTAAATTTTGTGGAAACTAGAAAGAGAATTACAATTCTTGATCGTAAATCTTTCCAGCTTCCAACGTTTAAAAACGAAAGGTATAACCTTGAGGCGTCCCGATTAATGGCTTCACAGCAGTAGATGAAACCAGTTTATGGAACATTAAGCTTGATTTGACATCTTTTTAATATCTAAAAGCACTTCAATCGACTAGTCACTACTCACTCGTCAATTCAATAGGTGGGATAAAATCAAAGTTTGGACGTGAGCTTTGGCGTTGAAATTTAACACCTGACCTGTTATTGTAAAACAGCATCACCCCCTAAAACAAGGAAAGAAAGCAATAAACATTAACCTTTTCTCTTCAATTATAGAAAGAGCAATGCTCTTAATTGACGTCCGAGAAATTAATAGATCACATGGTGGTTGGGACTTGGTCAACAGTTACAAACAGAAATAGAGTGAGGATGAATCTGCCTTTTAGATTGCAAAAATTTTACAAAGGGTTTGAGCAATACTTTTTTTTCTCCAGTAAGGTACGGTACTATTGATGTGTGTATTTCAATTATCATATGTCGTTAAATGAAGAAAATATTTCATACTGAAGTTAGCATTCAATTCAACTCAATAGTAAATATTGCATATATTATGAGATTTCATTTCATTGACGCAATTATTTGTACCGCCTAATTAAACCCACCAACAGTTTTGGTTTATAAGATAACAAAGTCAAGAGATGCGAAAACTGAGTTTTAAGTGGAAGAGATTCCTGTCAAGTACTAAAGTAGAAACGGGTGGTGTTGCACGTGCAACCCAGATTATGATATTGGTGCCACTTACAGTAAAAATTAAGAGACAAGTGGGCAGGCAAAGCCTTAGCCCCTAACCCAACCCCCAGAATAATAATAAATAGGTCACCGAGCTTATTGAGTTGTAGAAAATGAGTCGAGACGAGCAGTTCTCTGATTCGGGTCTACCTCTTTGACTATGTTTATATTTGTAACCCAAAAAAAGGGGCCTGATTCGCCGACCGATCCAAGATACCATTCAAAGAACATCTTATGCCGTAGTTTCTAAGCCCGTCCGTCAGGTTAGCAGAACGACATTTCAAGTGATAATTTCAGAAGGAAGAATGACGTAATCTAGCTTAATTATTTGGATTATTTTAAACTTCTAATATTGGATCTTGGAACAGAATAATTATTAAAAAGAAAGAGAAGAATGGAATAGTTGGTAATAAAGAAATAAAGGTACGTAAATAAGTGGACACTAATACGAAGTTGTCGAATACAGCTAAGACACAGCTAAGCGTGGCAGTACACTATTGGCGGTTGCGGCGGGTACTTCAAAGTTGATATCTATTCTACAATCACCAAGTGCCACGTGAAAAGCCGCCGGAGCTTGTGTTGCTGTGGCTGCCTCAGCCTTTTCGGAGCATATCAACGAGCAAATTCAACTTCTTGGTAACATCGGATTGTACTAAACCACTGGACCCAAAATGCCCGACAATTGCAACCACCAGTGGATGCAAAAGTTATTTATGTGTAATCAAAATATCTGCTTCAAAAATAAAAAAATTCAGAATAATTAGTAAAATTATATTTCCGAAATGTTCCATCATCTAACTTGTTTTAAAGAAGAAAAATGAAAAGCATTTTAAATTCTGAAATTAATGTTATTGAGTCGATGGCAAAACACAAAAAGAACAACTCGAATCCGAATCCCATTCCCAACCCGAAAATTTCTTTTGTCGAAACTAAAAATATGAACAAAAGAGACTACTATTTATTACTAAAACTTAAGTAAAAAGACCAACAACCAGCAATAAAAGTACATGACGTCAAGGCTCCCAGTCCCCCACTACTAACAAACAAAAAAAGAAAGGAAAAGAACATCAAACAAGATGAACGGTTGAGATCCACTCCATGGTTTCTGGCTCCTCCTTTATCAGTTTATCTTGCAGTCCCAATTTCGTCTGTACTTCTCCTTCTCTTTCTCTCTCCGTTACCACCCATTCTTTAACAGCAACAACAACATCAACAAATGTAAATTAAAGCAACCCAGTTGGAACAAGGGTTATAGATAGGTGTGAAAATAGAAGTCCAACTAAGAATCTGTTAACAGGATGTTGTTGGGCAAGAGACCTCGTCATCCGATGAAGAGAACTACCAGTATGTCGGAGATCACCTTTGATCTGGACACTACTGATACTACTGAAGCAAATAACCCTGCGTCTGATTTCTTCCTCAACCAACGGCAACCACCTACGGCTTTTGGAGATCAACGGTTCTTGGCTTCCACCGTGTCACCTAGGAACCACAGAAGAACTTCTGCTGACTTCTTGGAAACTGCCCAATTCTTGAGAGCTTGCTCTCTTTGTAAACGCCGTTTAACCCCTGGCCGTGATATTTATATGTACAGGTATGTATATGGAACTAATAATCCTGACTTTTTGAGTTTTCGACGTGCTATTATCTTTATCAGTGGAATTTTCGATGCAAGAAAAGATCCGACGCAAAAGGAAAGTTTTCTTGGAGATGCTTGATTTCAGTTTTCAGTCTAAGGAGTGGTGATGTTATTAGTTATTACAATAACCACCAATTGCTTCTAATAGTAACTTTACATTCAAGTTTTCCTTTCTATTCCGTTACAATTTATGCCCAACAATATTTATCGTATTTCATAAACTGAAAGTTGATTTCAACAACTTGTCAGGGGAGATAGTGCATTCTGCAGTCTAGAATGCAGGCAACAGCAAATGAATCAAGACGAGAGAAAAGAGAAATGCTCAATAGCTTCAAATAAAGAAGCTGTTCCCTCCATCGCCGCAGATATCTCCACCCAAGGCGAAACCGTCGCGGCTTTGTAGGACCATCAGATAGAACCTCCGCCAGCGATTATAAATATGTCCAAAAAGTGCTGAACTATATTACCGTATATATATGGGTTTGATGCATACGGTTCGATATATTTGTATTCAAACGGCCAAGTTTTGAAGGTAGCTATAAGTTATTTCGCGTGGATCCATCCTCAACAAAACCATCCATCATCCACCATTGATGCTTTGTGTCATCAAGCGTCTTTTTCTTTTCTTTTTTTCTCCCTCCTGATCCTTTCCTTCGGCCTCTTCCATCCTTTCTTTATCTCTTCTTTTTCTGTATTATTTTTGGGTTATGATCAACTATACATTTATAAATATATCCCTGCTCCTGTTTTGGCTGGATGGTATTAATGGAAGAAAGATGAAGATGGAACATGGGTACGAATTCGTTCTCTCTAGTTTCGGTATGGATGGATATATCACCAGTAAATCTAAAGTCATGGATGTGAATGGTTGGTTAGGAGGGTTTTTCTTTTTAAGAAGTTGGGTATGGGCAATAACTTGGAAAAATATTCCCATCGTTTTCCCTTGGTGCCACGGATGGTTTTAACCGCTGAAATTTTCACCAGCGTCTCGAACTTGTGAAGCTTGCTGTGTGAAAATCTCGGAAATTAAAACCTAACTTCAATTTCTAAAACTTTCATTTCAAGTTATCAAAATAAATTCCGGTGTCTCTCATGCAAGCTGTTGGATGAGCTACGCCTACCCAGTAATAGTTGAACTCCTTTTCTCATTCCAATACATGTGGTTGTGTACTTAAGTGTAGTGATTACTTAACGGAAGAAAAGAATTTGGCAGTCGTTGGCCGTCCTCCAAAAGAAGCCGTGAAACAAGTTTCTGTGTTTTTTTTTTTTTTTTTGAGAAAGAAAAAATAGAGAAAAGCAGTGAAACTAGTTACAGGTACTGACTAAAGAAAATGCCAAACTGAGTTTCGGCAGCTAATAAGACCATTGTTTAAAAAAGTAAAAATTTTAAATTGGTAAATTGTTTTGATTAATTTATAATTTATAATTTATATTAATAATTCTTACGAGTAAAATTGATAAATTTATTAATTAATTAGTCAATTTTATAAATTAATTACTTTTTATTTAATATTTTTCTTTTTATTAAATTTTATATTTTTAAGAAAATTAATAACTTTTTTTATCACATTTTAAATTTTATTTAATTCTTAACTAATTTGACGATTCTAATATTTTTAAAATAATGAGAAGAACATTTATCATTATTAATAAATAAATGAAAGAAATAAAGTGCTCGACGGTAATGTAATTACTAAAAAAGTACTGAGGGGCAAGCAGTGGTTGCAGGTTTACAAGATTCTGTTAAAAAGGCCAACGTACGACGCTAATACTACTTCTATGTGACCATCTGCTTCCCATTGGTTATTGTATAAATAAGGCAAAACAGAATCTGTGGCCTAGTCAGCTTTGCGAGTAGTGGGGTCCAAGAGCATAAGAAGTCATCAGAAGAGTAATTTTTAAGGCAAAGGAAAACTAATAAAAGTATTTTAAGAAAGAGGGCGGAAGGGAAGAGGTTAATTTGGAAGATGGCGACATGAAAGTGAAAATAAAGGGTCCCCATAAAAGTTACTGGTAATATGGGCCCCACATGATTCTGATTCCAAGTCTCCTCTCTCTCTCTCTCTGTCTCTCTCTCTCCATGTGATTGGAGAGGTCGACCTTTCCCTTTGGAGATATGCTTTCCTTTGTGACGTGTATTCTGTTCTCGAAAATTTGCTCACTCTGTTCTTAATATATTTCAACCTTATGAAAGTATGGAAACTGGATAGTAGTAACAGAAGATGTGTTCTTATATTTTGAGGTGACCATTAGCACAGTTGAACAATGGGATGTGATGAACAGCATTCTAAATTTTCTCTCATTCACGTTATTTTTGGCATTTACTTTTTCTCCACTGAAAGCTCTTCCTTTTTCAAGTATATATATTCCTTTTTATTACATGTCGCTTATGTGGTATATTAAAAAAACAAAAGGAGACTTGGTAAATGTGTATATCTACAAGTCTTATAAAAAAAATCCACAATCTTTCCTTTTACTAGACAGAAGATGGGGGATACAAATACAACAATCGCGTTTGTATGTACTACTAATACATGGCCACAAGGGTGTAAGTGGAGCAGTTGGTAATTAAGGATGTACAGCATGCTTGGTATTTGAATATTTGGTAGAATCATTTCTTAAAGAGTCCATTTGGTCAATCACAAAACACAGCTAACTTTCTTATTCTCTTTCTTCTTCCCTCGCCGAGAATATTCATTCCTTCTCTTCTTTTGCTTATTCTCTCGACATGACCATCTATCATATGAAATTGCTCTCAAGCCTTGGCACTTGCTTATCTTATTTCGCATACCAAAATTCTTTTATGTATGATATAATTTAACAAAAGCACTTAAGCTTTTAATGTGTTCGTTGCATAACAAAATAATATAAGAAAAAATTAAATAAAGAAAAAATATAAAAACTTACGTAGTTCAACTAATATATGATATATGTTCATAGGTAGAAAGATAATTTTTTTATTACTATGAGAAGACCATAGAAAGAAAATAGTATGTTAATAACCCATATCTTATACAATCCTTATTAAAGGATTTATAGACTATAGTTATATAGGATACATTTAAGGATAGTGAAAATATATTTTTCACATGCTGTCAAATTTTATGTCACGAGTCTAGTGCTTCACACACCTTGGATACCAGCATCGATTTATTTTTTACTTCATAATCTTCTGCCCTGTGTGAGTCCGATTGGTCTGATATCTTTGTCCAATCCTAGTTTGCTTACGTGATTTCACTCCCCATATAAAAGTCAAGGCATATCTCATAATTATTCACCTTGCCTTGAATTTTTTAACATCAAACCAATAATAGCTCCTACAATACATGCTTATAACGACTTTAACCTATGACAACTTTCACAAAGTCTTACTATGCTTGAACTTTGATGTAGATAGCAACTTTGTTAACATATTTAATATGATATCGATTGTAGTTATTTTCTATATGGAAAACATCTTCTCAATTATATCTCCCATAAAGTTTAACCTGATATCAATATGTTTTCACCTTTTATGCTAAACATAATTTTTAGGGAAACTTAATGGACGCTGAATATTACAGGAAATAATATAGTTTTGCACATTCATTCCCAAATTATTAATAAAAGCATACAATTATATACATTATTTAACTCCTTCCATCAATGACATGTGTTCAACTTCTACCACAAAGCAATTGCAAATTGAATTATTGCTTTCCAATTGATCGCACATCCAAAGAGGGTAAAATCATAACATGGCATGTATTTTCTTCTCAATATATTTCTATCATAATTAGAATTAGTATAGCCAACAATACCACTAATTGAATCAACAAAACCATAAACCAAGTAAACATTACTCGTATCTTTCAAGTATCACATAATCTACTTAACAGCTCCCTATTGACCTTTCCTAGGATTACTTGTAAACCTGCTTATAACACTAATACCATAGGTTAAATTTGATCATGTGCATATCATAATATACATCAAACTCATAACTGTACTTGAGTAAGCAACTTGCTTCTTGTAATCTTTCTTTGCGTTTGAACTAGCTAAATCATTAATATCAAGTTTAGAAGTTATTTTCAAGAGAGTGCAAACTGGCTTTAACTTATCTATTAAAAATATACTATGGTAGCTTTTCAACATAATTTTGTTGCAACAAATACATTATACTTTTGTTGCGAGCTTGTTCTTCTATCCTCCAAATTTTTATGCCCAAAATTATCTTAAGTATACCTTAATTCTTTATCTCAAACTTACTGCTCATCAAGCTTCTCATATCATTAATTTATGCCTTATTATTATTAATTTATGCCTTATTATTAGTTATAATTAACATGTCATCAATGAATAACAATAAATATATATATATAAACCATCAAACACCTTCCGGAGTAAATGCAGTTATCAAGCTAATTGCTAGCAAAATCATGAGATAACATAAATGCGTCAACCCACTCTCTTGAACCACTACTTTCAGTGATTGTTTCATCCCATATAAATATGTCTTCAACAAACGCACACAGTTCTTGTTCTTTAAGTTAAGAAAACCCTTTGGTCATGAAATATAAATAGGTTCTTTTATATTTTCAAGAGCAACTTTTATATCAAGTTGCTCTAACTCCAAATCGAGTAGGCTTATCACGGCTTAAAAATTGCAATATATTAGAATTGGGCTTAGGTAATTGACTCTTATCACTTATAAACCCTTTAATATTTTCATGCTTAGTCAATATGAAATACTCTAATACTCCCCCTTAAGTGCAACTGAAACTGACATCCAGTTATCACTTGAAATAAATGCAGTAGTAATCAGTCTAAACCATCAGCTCTGATACTATATTAGAATTGGACTTGAGTTAACTATTATCAAAATGACTAGAACTAGTTATTTGGATAGTTGACACTTATCACTTATAAACCTTTTAATATTTTCATGCTTAGTTAATACGAGATACTCTAATATTTCCCCTCAAGTACAACTAGGACTGAATATTCAATTGTCACTTAAAATAAATGTAGTAGTAACCAGACCACACTATCGACTCTGTTATTATATTAGAATTGGGCTTGGGTCAACTATTGCTAAAATGACTAGAACTAGTCATTTAGATAGTTGACCCTTATCAATTATAAACCCTTTAATATTTTTATGTTTAGTCAATATGCGATATTCTAATATAATAGTCTTATACTTTACAACTAATGAGAAGATCTCATAATAATCAATTCCTTTCTTATATGAAAAATCATTCGCCATTATCCTGCCTTGGACCTAGTTGGCTCAACTAAATTAATATCTTCTTTCTTTTTAAAGACCTATTGCATTCCACTGGCTTTATAACCTTGGGTAATGGTATGAGTTTCTATGTCCAAATTTTTGTACAAATACTACATCTTATCATTTATGACAATCAATCATTCTAATGTTTCTTTATTAGAAAAGTATTTATAAACTAGGATTATAAATAAACAGTCAAGGGATTTCTATTTCTATAAATATTTAAGGATAGTGAAATTTTATTTCTATGCATCATTGAATTTTGTAACACGAGTTGGGTACCTGACATACCTTTGACACTAGCAACTGTTTGCCTTTGACTTTACAATTTTTTTCCCTTACGAGTCCAATTTCGGTCACATATTTTTGTATGATGCCAATTTGCTTCTGTGATTTCACTCTTTACTTTAAGTTCAAGGATTATCTCATATTTTTGCACGCATGTATCGTATTATCCTCCTTAATAGTTACATATATACATGTATATGCTTAATTTACGTTGTCCCATTCAGAATAGTTTAGAATAAGAAATGAGAATGGGAAGTAATGTAGTTTGGTATCCTGTTGCTTTCAGTGGCTCCGCCTTCGTATTGTGGAGACCTGAGGGTGCCAAAAAATTTATGCTGAGGATCAGGAAACAATTACCGCCAAAGCCAATTATTGAGGTCTGAGTATAGATAAACAATAAAACTTTATTAAAAGTAACTTTGTTCTCAAAGAGGACTTCAAGTGTCTGATCTTGTACTTTAATACATCAACTTGTGCAAGTGGGCATGTGTCTACATCGACCTCTTAGAAACAAGCATCAATGCCCTTAATTATTATGTCCAGCATCTGAATTTTAAACAAAATGTACTATGGGGTCTGACTCGGTTGATTCCTAATATGTTCTGTAATATCAGCCACAGCCAATTAGTCAAATTAACTGTTTCATTTGTTACCTTAATTTTCTCAACCCCGCCCCACGTCGCCAGTGTCGTTCATTATGTTTACACCTATCCTAATTAAGAAATGCTACAAAAGTAAAAAAATGCTATCTTCACTATGACATCATGTACGTGCCCAAAAAGTTATGTGATTAGGACTACAATTATTTCGAGGATATGATAAAAAACCAATACGCAAAATGTTTTAGTTACACACATTAGTTGCACTTAGTGGACAATGGCAACCATTTTTCCCGAGTAAACAGCTCAATAGAAATATTGCTATGATTCATGAAAAAATCAGCAGTTAGTCTACATATTAGGCGTTATCTTATTGAATCCAGTGGAACTAACCATGATACATGTATGAAGACATTAGGTGTTGTTAAATTCCTATATCGACTT
The DNA here is from genome assembly GCA_025504915.1 of Erythroxylum reticulatum. NCBI lineage: Eukaryota > Viridiplantae > Streptophyta > Magnoliopsida > Malpighiales > Erythroxylaceae > Erythroxylum > Erythroxylum reticulatum. The sequence continues at coordinate 11,652,849 of JANSVA010000006.1, forward strand.
AAAACAATAATTAAAACATAGATATTATAATAAAATCCTTCTTCAGGAGGTAGACTTCTGAAACTTCAAAGGCCGAACAAGCTGTAGCTAATGTAATCGACATGAGTGAAGACAAGTAGACCTCGTATCGTGTATAGTCAGCATTTAGATTAGATCGGCAACCGAATGTGAGATTCTTACACATGCAAATAAGCCGCACGCAAACAACAATATTTAACAACTTTTGGGTTACGAATTAATTCCTTTCTTCTTCTAGCTTCAAAACAAGATATATTCATTGAGCTATATTACTTGGATTGTAAATACCGATATCTTGCCTCTTCCTCGGCAAAACGTTTAAAACACAATCTTTTTTTTTTTCAAAAATAAAATAAAACAAATGGAAGAATATGTATCCACCAAAGGAAAGGCTGTTGATCCCATTGCCACAAATTTCATTCCAGAGGTAAAGAACAACTGTGTACAAAGTTCCATACAGGCGAGGCGGTGCACGGAGAGTCATTAGGTAGATTCTGGGGCCAATCATACTTGGGGAATTTCGCTTTATACTATATTCTTTCAACTTTAGTTCTCCAAGAATACGGAGATGTGGCAATCTTCAATTCATGCCTTTCCCAGATTTAACTTTGCTTCTTCTTTCTTTTTCGATGAAACGGATATAACTTCGTCAAGAAAGACGATCCATTTATAATATTTTATAATAAATATAATTACCAAGAACTGTTAACTAAATCTTTTTTTATTCATGATTCAATTAAAAAATACTCAAAATGTTGATTTCTCATAAGTGCAAAAGAGCGCTTATATTAATTAGATTATTAGCCTCTCATCATTGGTCTAACCTTATTTTGGCCGCCACTTAACCAAATTGGCTTCCACTCTACTGATGTCTTGCAAACTGGTGCCTTGTTGAACAAAGAACAAACTTTGAACAATAAAACGAAAAGGAAGAAATAAAACAAACAATTATAGATCTAGGCATCAGGAAATCACGGTTCAGCTTATTAGCCACAAATTTATCAGCTGGTCACTTCATAAGTTATCAGGATTACCATTAAACAGGTAACTAATGCTGTAGTCTTTTTCCCATAAGAAGTTATGTTAGGGGCTGATAATCATCTATGTTTCCTGTCCCTATGGCACGCTGATCTTCCTGAGCCTACCCAACAAATCTGGTCGCACTTACAGGTTCCATCATATTATTAGATTTACAATACCATAATTCATTACACTACGAACAATTCATGGCCACACACTAGTTTTGATACTCTTAATCAACGAAAATCTCTCAAAAATATTACCCAAAAGAAAAATACATATATCACTGTCCTTGATTCTGCCAAGCAACTGGTCCTTAGAAGTCACAACCACTGACAACTTTACACCTAAGCACTTGATAGTACCCAGAATTGCAAGACTTGAAAACGAGTCCACGACAACTATTTACCTATTTTAATGCATAGTTGTTTTCTTGAGGTTCCTGCTTGTTCGGATTTGGTCCACCTTACTGCACCAGCTTCCTCTGGTGACCTTTGCAGATTCGGAGACCCAGCGCTTCCAATCTCCCGTTTCTAACATTTCCGTCTAAACGGTTGAGTAAAGTCCACTTAAAAAAGTTTCATCTATATTGAATAGTGGTGAAAAAAAGAGAGATTTTCAACCCAATTTCAATTTCATTGACTTTTCTCATAACATCTTGAAATCAATTGCCATGTATTTGTAATACGTTTTTTGTTAGTTATTATCTTTCGATTTAGTTAAACTTCTATTTGTTTATAATTAAATGATGACTAACTTTTAAATGATTACAAGAAGGCTGAGAGGGACGACAGAGAAGGCGATGATGCCAAAGCAAAAAGCTTGGTGCAATTAGAAGGTTGAACGTTAGGAAGCGTGGCGAAGATAACAGGTTTTCTGAGCAGTAAAAGGCCAGCCAGCCCAACTACGTACAAAGACTCCCAGAAAAACTGGAGAAGCTCTTTGGACCACGTTTGTTGAAGAGTTAGGTGTCTTTGCATTTGCATCTTTAGGGTGGACGACATATGTGTTTTATGTTGGCCACAGAATAATTATTGAATTTCGAAGCAGAGGTGACCACTTCAATCATATAAGTCCATCAAATGTATGGCATGGCCCATCTTAATAATGGCATTGTACACCTAATGTGGATCAGTGCATATATAAATATATATAGTTGTCCCATGTCAAGAGAGAAAGGCATGCAGCGACAATAGGCACGCAGTGACGATCTGCAGTATTAGTCCACATCTATGGTAAAAAACAAATGAATAGTTTGAGAAAGTCTTAAAATGTTTTAATTAGGATAGAAGTAGACTTTGATTCTATTTCCTTCTCGTAGTCCTTTTGTGGAGCAACATCTTATGCACTTCAACTATATAAGTGTTCTTAAATCCCCCATCTACTTTCCATAAAGGATCGCAAGCTAATTCGTCGACTAAAGCTTCAACCTCATCATCCTTCCAATACTGCTAATTCTTTCCCCTCCCACGAGAAGCTGTAGCCATTCCTAATAAAAGTACGACAATGTAAGAGTTATCAAAGAAATAACATATAACAAAAATAACTTTGTTGAAAATTTTAAATACAACGATGTAATCTAATAACTCACAAACACATATTCAAACAAACAGAAATGTTCATATGGGTGCATTTCAAAAGTAATCCAATAACTCTTAATTATATATTACTATTAGTAAACAAACAGTGATGTTCAACATTCAGGCACATTAATCAAAATCAAAGATTTCAACAATCTAATAAGCATATGAAACAAATATATCTTAAATTACTAATATTCATCATTGTCATTTGATTTAGTTGTCCATATATTCTACATGTTGATTGCCATATTATTCCTGAATGTCAACCACTCATCAGTTGGACTAATTTTTGTAATGTATTCCATTTCATAATCTTCTTTACTCTTATCTTCCTCACTTTCCTCTTCATCTTCAGTGATTGACTTTTGTGGATCAAAGCTCATGAACTTGCGAATCAAGTTGTGTAGAAGGGAATAAGTCATTATAATGCGAACTTAGATTTCAATTGAGAAAAATGAAGGGGTGTAAAAATCTTTCATCTTCCTTTCAACAATCCAAAACATCTCTCAATAACATTCCTTGCTTTGGAATGTTTCATATTAAAGTATTCCTCTGCTATCTTTGGTCGATGGCCATCGAATTCTTTGAGATGATAGCGTTGCCCTCGATACGGAGCAAGAAATTCATTTGCATTACAATATCCAGAGTCAACCAAGTAATAACATTCTTCATAATTAAACAATAAGTTATGATTGAGTAGCATAACTCAAAGAGAAACAAAATTAGATATTGTAATAGAAATTTACCTCGAGGGACTCGTAGACCATAAGGCCTTGAGATCACATCTCGAAGCATATGACCATCGTGTGCAGAGCCCTACCAACCAAGAAATACATATATGAATTGTATGTTTGGGCAATAAACACCTAAAACATTTGTTGAAATACATCCTTTTCTTGTGTGACATTGGGGCTTATCTTCATTAGGAGGTGTAACTTTAATTAGTGTCCCATCTAAGGCTCCTAGGCAACTCTACAAATTAAAACTAAAAGGTGATTTAGCACATAAAAGTTATGATATTAATGTTATAGGTTAATTATAATGTTGAATTACCTGAAAACATTTCCATCTCTCATCTTGACAATCTTAAATAATAGAGTGCAGCTTATTGAGCAAAATATGATGTAATCTTATAATTGTATAAAGAACTTGATGGAATTGCCGACTCACAGTTTCTTTACTATAGAGAAAAAGTGGGCTTATTATCTTGCTCTTTTTATGGTGAGATAAGGGGTATATGAACATTGCTATAACCTCTTCTACAGACATATTCCTAGTTTCTTTCAAACCCCCGACATCTCTTACCATATCACACAATATCCTAAAGGTTGCTCTATCTATACGAAGTTCACTAATGCAGGCATTATCACAATCCATAATCAATCTAAACATCCATCTCATTCTATCAATCATTTTTTTTCCTTTGTTTTAATTTCACGGACCTTATCTTGAAGTTACAAACAATAGATAACATAATGGATAACAAATAAGAAAACCATCATATTATTTGTTGTTTGTTGAAGTATGAAAAGTTGCTTTAATTTGTATCGTTATTCGCTAATAGTGGCGAGCCATGTTGATCTACATTAAAAAATTCAGAAAATAATTGTCCAACATATAAATAGGGCATGTTGAAAAGCTAGGTAATAGCAGTAGAAAAGAGATAAAACAGTAAGCAAAGGTAATAGAGAAAGATGATCAAGAAGAAGATCAGTTCCTATACATACTTTAAACCAAATAACTGATGTACTTCTAGTTCCCAACCTTGATAAAAATATATCAAGTTTTGGTCAATTGATTAATAAAGGATATGATTGAACTTTCCTAGTGATAAATGAGTGATAATTGATATTAAAGGAACTCAAATTGATGAGAATTTGCATGAAGAATAAATTTTTTTGTTAATTATAATGTTAAAAAAGTCTTTTGAAGAGAATACTTTTATATATTTTGCTAAGTTGCCTATGTTAAATTAACAAATTGGTAATATGACATAACATAATGCTACATGTTTGTTTTGATGCTAAATTATGAACGACAATGATGTTGTGCAAGATTTTTCTTAAGTGATTAAAACTAAAGAAATTTGTCAATTAGACCAGCTTAGTAAGCAAGCAAGATTTTCTTTTATAAACTTCTTAGAGAGCAAAGTAAAGGTTGGAACTACTTCACTCTGATGTATGTTAACCTATGAGTGAGGTTTCACTAAATGAGAGTAGATTCTTTGTGTTATTTATGTATGACTATTAGCAAATATAGTTGGATTGTATTGTTGAAATAAAGGTTAAAGTGCTTATTAAATTAAAAAAAGTGAAGACTACAAAAAAGAAATAAGGGTTTCACTTATTGATAACCTTATATACTTTTTAACAAAATGGAGTAATAGAGAAAAATATTAGGATGATTGTGAGAGTGATAAGGGAGCATAATGGTTGAAAAGATAATACCTAAGAAGGTTTTGATTAAAAGAGAATATTTTAGTATATTGTCCATAGATGCTACCCACTAAAACACTCGAAGGTAGAACACCATATTTGATAGTTTAGTAAATATTGTGAATCGTGATAATATTGTGGAGATGAATCTTAACCACTTCTCGATGAGGAAGAATTTCTAGATAAGGGTCAAGATGAACTTGACATAATATTTCAATTAGGGGAATAAGAACCTTTATTGAAATTTATAAATGAGCGTACTTAGTAAATGTTACCCTAACTACATTCAATAAGGCAATAACTAAGAAGAGATGGGTTGCACCTATGAAATGGAAAATTTTCATGGTAAATAAGAGTGAAACAATACCAATAGCAGTAAAACAACATTAGCCCAAAGACAAAATACAACTTAAAATTGAAAGATATTGCATTGAGTTGTCCTATCCTTTTCCTTTCATGTTCAATCATATGGTATAAAGAAATTATGTTTCTTTGTGCAGAGACATTTATATTGTGCATAAAATAGGAGCTTTGGAATCTAAGAAAGGTAAGTGCATAAATGAAGAACTTACAGGAACTCGATCTAGGTATTTCTTGATGATATTGTTAGATTTTTAAATTCGTTCACCTACATCATAACCACAGACATTGTTTAATGTAAACAAATATATATGATTTGTAACATCTACTGTCTTACTGCCAAAGATATTAACATTTGTGTTCATTACAAAAAGTTTATTTAGATCACCATCTCCTTTAAATTCCATCAATCCACACTGCAACCTCAACTAGGATACGATAAATTATGAAAGGATGAGGTGAAATTCAAGGTTAAATGGCATCATCCATAAATTTATGTTAGAATGAGAATACCTACTTAATCATAATAAACATGCACATTTGTTCCCATCTTAAATATAGAGCATAAAATGATTGAGGATTTCATTGATCGTTATTTTCCTTGATCCCCAGTAATCTACAATAAATTAGATCTTGAGCATGGAAACAATGATTTGAGGAATAACATTCAGTCAACACTTTTCTCAATAAACTGATGCTTTTCCAAATTGCATACTTACCTAACAAATTAGAAATTGGTGTTTGCTCTAAGGACAAGACAAACTGAACACATCCTAAACTTTTCCCTTTATTGTAATTGAATTTTTATTAGTAAATTAAAAAGAACACTAATTTCCGATTAACTTAATTTATTAGAAACTTTATACGAATATCCATAATATGTGCTCAAACACACAAATTGTGGAATGAGAACTTAATGCACATCCATTTTGGTCAAAACCTCTCACGTGACAAATTTTTCTCAACAGTTAGGCAGGTCCAAGAACTAGCACATTGAAAAACAAAACATAAAAAAGGCCAAAACTTTCAAATGCAAATATGATCAGACCTTAAAACAAAAATAAAAACTTAAAGCAGAGATAAGAAATCTAAAAACAGAGGAGAATTATGTTACCTTGGTTTGCTTAGACCTTTTGGAGGTGAAGGCGATATGTTCCTTCTAAAAATAAAGGTGGTGTGTACTTATTTCTGCGACTAGGATACAATTATATCCCTATAATTGTCAAAACTGCTATTATTTTACTATTAAAAATAAAGGAATGGATATTATAAATCTTTATGAAGTGTTATAAAATAATATGACAAAGCTCAAAAGGAACACCCATAGAAGTCAAAATCTCAGATTGGTTGAACAACAAGAGAAAATTTTGACAAATGCTACAATATCCTTATCTAATAAGAACAAGTGATGCATTTAGAATCCCTCAAAACTTTCTTAGTATTAAACACAACCAATCTAGCTATGAGGCAAAAAAAGATCAAGCGTTACGTAATGTAAGCATGAATGCTCAAAATAGGTTTCTATACTTAATTCAAGTTCATAAATCCCTAGTAAATTCTTAATGTAAGTGAATTCTTCAATTACAAGATATGGGTAAAACATAAAAAATGAATACGACCCCCTAACTATGAAGTACCAACAAATTAACTGGCCTTCTTATTGATGGCTAAAAGGAAACTAATAAATAGACAATCTCTGTAATGTGAACTATAAAAGGTGATTTTCTTCAGGTACTAAACAGTAGACATAAGCATTACTTGGAAGATTCCAGCTCTTTAAATAGTAGATACAAGCACTAGGTGGGAAGAATACTCATTAATGACATATTCAATTGACAAAATAGATGAGTAAAAGAAGATGATATTTTAATGCCAATGCATACCAATGTGATAGCTTTCCTACATGCAAAACATTAAATGCTTAACCTACGTCACTTTGATGGCTTTCAAATCGAAACTCATGTGTCATTTTTCTACTCCCGACTGTTCTCATCTTAAAAGAGTGACATTTCCCTATAAATGTTCTGGTTAATCTATGTTAGCATCACAAACTTTGAATATTTTTAGACAGGACTATTTATGAAGATATTAATTAAACACATCCAAGCCTATATTCCAAGGTGCACCTTTCTATGAGGGCACACCTAATGTTGAGGCAGATTACTAATTGGTATGATAGAGAACCATTCTAGCAATGTTTTTGAATAATAAGAAGAAAACTGAGTACATGAACTCTAATTTTATCAATGTTGGGGATATGATGTACTAATGGTTAATTTGGACAGAGACAAGGTACTCACACAATAATCCATTTCAAGTACTTCAACTTAATAATGTGAAAAGATTATAATCTTAGAGTACGTTGAGAACTGGTGGCTAAGTCATTGAAACAGAGAAGCACATTTCACAAACTCAACCTAGTAGACGAAAAAATTTCAACAGAAACAAAGATTACATTAGTTAGGTCTATGGTAGTAAAGCATGTTTCACTCCCAAATCCCAAACCCCCCTCCCTTTCCTCTTCCCCCACAAGTATTAACCTTTAAAGCACGTTATTTTTTTACTTAAAGAACAAAAATTTTTAAGTTAAAGAAAAGGCTTTCTGTCTGGGTTGGGAGAAAATACCAAAGAACATAAAAACGAAGCCAGAAATGCTAAGGGATCTGACTAAGAGAAACTAGAAAAAACCTAATATATCTCCCATACTTTCCTTTACAATACCCACTAAACATTTCCTTTATTATCCACCATTTTTCACTCCAACAAAACAACCCCACCTTAAGATCAACTACAACAAGCAAATCAGAGAAGAAACGATACCTATCCAAGTGGTGCTTTAACCTCAAATCGGAGAGCTCGATCGAGTAGTAGAAAAGAGAGTGAACAATTTGCATGGATCAAAAAGGGTATAAAATTAGAAACAGAAATGTGAGAGATGACAGTATCGCAGATGCAAAAACAGAAACAGAAGTGTGAGAGATGTTCTTACTAGTTTATGGTAGCTGATACTTCGATGGTAGAACTTTACGTATATGGTGAGTCAAATGAAAAAGAGTACCGGTGCATGTAGTCAGAGCCAGATGAAGGAGGAGAGCTTAACTGAAAGATATGGGCAAAACACGCATAAAAAATATAGAGGAATGATTCCCATTCCTCTAGATTACGAGAGGAATGGAGTAATGCTTGAAAAAGAGGAATCAAAATATAGGCTTAGTATTCGTAGTTCATTACCAAACACTACTTTTCATTCCATACCCATTCTTCATTCCTCATACCCACTAAACAAGCACACTCTTAGATTTTAATGCTATTAAGAGTTTGTGTTAGTACATGTTTCTACTCGAGACGAGCAAATTTACAGTAACTCTGGAATAAGTGAGCATTTAAATTAGGCACAAAAAAAGCAAAAACATGATTACTTCACCTCTCGATTGTACTGTAATATGGCATTCCCATACACAGTATATGAGGCATAACCACAAGTCACAGACGATGGTAGCGCATACCCAGTTCCTATATGTACAAGACCAGGCTAAAAGTGACAAGGAATACGACAGTAGCCACATTTTAGTGGGAGAGATATTTAAGTTGGTTTATAGAAGGATAATAATGAGGTTAGCTAGGTTTGGTATCGGCCAGGCGAGTTTGAACTTAGGTTAGCGTAAATATTTATGTTTAAGTTCAGGTTTACTTTAAACCTCGAGCCAAACAAAAACTCACACTTGAAGTTTACGATTGATCAAGTTTGAGCAAAACGTAGATTAATGTTTTATTTAAAATTTGAAAATGATATTATTTTACTAAAAACAACAATGTTTTATTTGATGTATTTGAAAATTCAGATCAAAATAGCCCGAATCTAAATTCAATATAAAGCCCAATCAATTTTACCAAATCTGTTAACTTTTAATCAAATTTAATCAAACAAACATTGTCACCTTTAAATCATCTAAGGTAAGTTGAACATAGTTAAATTTAAATTATTAATAAATTAATATTATTTAAACTTATAAAATTTCAAAATTTATAAATTGTAATATCATCATTTTAAGTATTAAAAATTTGGATTATTGAATCTTTAAATATTTTATTAAATTTTAAATTAAATTAGAGTATATTTGCGGTCTTTATTCTACACATTGTACGGTGAGCTTGTCTATTAGGCCATTCTCCATATGCACTCCCAATCATTGCCAAGTTAGTGGCAGTTTATGGTATATGATTTGACAGATTACTCAAACAAATTTCTTTCTTTTAAAAAGTTGTGACCGATTTTGGTTATTAACTGCAAATATCCAATCAGCATGATGAAGATCTTTCTTGCCTTTCTTTTCTAAGTCTACAATGTTACGGGGTATTGAAGATACTATAAGTATCATACTATCATTTCAAAATTTAAACTAAAGAAAGGAATTTCATATGGTACTCGTCAATTTATATTCTACAACTAATCAGGTTGTAAAAATATAATTTAAAAGTATTATAATTTAAAGGTATTTTTTATATCTTGTATTTAGATATATATATCATAAAGCTCATAAGATAATTATACATCACAAATGCAATTATAATGAGATTATAATTATGAAATTCATATTGCATTTATGTATCATCCCTAAATAGTTCCTAGTCATTAATAGAATGCAAAAACATCAGCACACGTAGGGATGCCAATTTTGACCCGACTAAGCCGAGTTGCGAGTTCGTCCCAACTGAGCCACGGACTAAGGTCAGGCAGAGCATGGCCAACCAAGCCTAACCCGTAGCCCAATTGGAATGAGAAAAATGACTTTGTTTTGTAATTTTTTTAAAAAACTAAGGATGGGTCGGGCCACCCAGCTCGGGGTTGGGCCGAGCCTGACATCCCTAAACACACGTTATGTATTTTCTTATAAAGGAAGTAGTCGATCTCATAGGCTAAAGTATAGAGATATTTAAACAAACATGGGGTACTTGTTAGAAAACAAGTTCACTGAATAGACACGACATGAGAAATCCATTTGTAATATTACTTGTATGTCTATAGAATTCTTATTGTGATGATTGTATAAGTAATCGTTTGACTTAAGGTCACCAAAGTTATATTGTACAGGGATTGCTATGTTTTGATACTACTTATAATCTATTTAATCATAGATCGTTTAATCGACAATCATTGGATGTAGCATGAACTATATAGAGGTAGTTGTATGATCAAGATATGATTCATCACCCTAAACTAATTAGAGATAATGTTTCGTTATTCTTGACTAATATTGATTCAAAAAATTCTTGTCCAAGGTGGAATCATAATTTTTAAATAGTTTACAAATTTTATTATTTGAATTAATAGTTAATAACAAAGAACTAATATGATTGGACTAAAAATGAAGTAGACATTAATTTTAAGCTCAATTTCTAATCGAAATATTGTATGATAAAAATATTGAATTATATAGAAAAATCATACACAGAAAGGTTAGTTAAAACCACTTTGACATTCTTAAATATTTGGGTGGTCATGACGCGTTGCTAGACGTTAATCTTGATTTATGATTATAAATTGTTTAATTGGAGAATTAAAGATAAATTAAAAAGATTTTTAATTTATCTAATTCTAATTATAAATTAGAATTATATTTTGCAATTATTGCTAACATATTTGGGAACTTAATAGGTCTCACGTAAAGAACGAGTTAAGAAAGTAAAGTTATTTTAATCAAGTTGAACTTGATTATAAAGTTTGATAAACTTTATGATTAAATACGAGATATTTAATAAATAAGGATCATTATGAGATACTGAATCTAATTTGAGCATAATTGATATTTAATTAGAATTATTTATAATTTTAACTAAAGTTTAATTGAAATTAGAATTTAATTTCAATTAAATTACCAAAATATCCGAAACCTATTATAAATAGGCTTAAACTCTTTGGAGTTAACACTTCTTGCTTAACCTTCTCTGTAAGAGTTATAGAGTTCTCTCAATCTATTATGTGGATACTTTTAAAGGTCGGACATTTGTGCAGATACGATAGTTGAGATGAATCGATTTCAAAAACGATTTAAGGGATACGACAAGATAAAGATAAAGCTTTAGAATAAGGTACGAATTATGATTCATGCTTTGTTATGATTATGTGTTAATTATTTTATAGAATAAAAATGGTCTTAGTTTTTGGGAAATCAAAATACGAAAAAGTTTCGTAAGTATTCTGCTACGGTTGGGATAAGATCTCATTCCAGTTTCCCAACAGTACTTGGTCGGGTTGTCGAAGCTCCCAAAATAATTCTAATTATTCAAACTTTTATAG
>JANSVA010000006.1:11688364-11717687 GCA_025504915.1 Erythroxylum reticulatum
GCTTTCTTCTCTCCGGTTTCTCTGTTGTGGACTCATTTTCTGCTCGTTGGCATTATCTTCTCCAGCCATCGTCGTCGTGTCCTTCGGTGGAGGTATTTTTGCAACTACTGTCATGTATTTTTTCATATATTGGATGAAAGTTAATTTGAACATTTGACTACTTTCGTTTATTTGTATATTTTATGATTAGAAAACAACTTTAAATTATAAATGTTAGTGATAGAAGGGACAAGACGTGATTTTAATTGTGATGTTAGGACAAATTTCTGATGCATGTAAGGTGTTTGATGAAATGTCTGTTCTTTGCCATCCTCTCCAAGTCTTGTAAGTCTAACCTTGCAAGCATGGGAATATATCTGTAGGCTGTCCAATCTTACAATACACGTGCCTTATAGTCTTCTTAATCTCTTGTTTTCGCAGACTATAACAACATTGTTTTTGTTACTTGAAATTTTGCAAACATGCACATCTTTCCCCATTTAAAGCCATAGGGGCTCTAAGCTATGTCATTTACACCCAAAGAGCTAATTCTAGCAGTGAGAGGTGGGTGCAGTTCCCAAAGATTTTGTCTTGATCTCGAATAACTTCTCTAACCAAGTTCGGGGAGCTAACCACAAGACATAATTTATTACCGAAGCAAAGCTTGTAAATGGGTCCATAGGCACTAGCCAAGTCTGTGAAATCTCGATAAGTGTCTTGACTAAGAAATAGAAGGTATCCAACAATTGGCAATCTCCAAGGACCTTATGGCAGTGGAGCCACATCCTTCTTTATTTTCTTAACTTTCCATAAGAACCAGAATATAATAAGTATTGCGATTGGTACGAAGAGATCTAGCAAAGTTCTCACCATGGTGACTTCCAGATAAACTAAATACTTTGCAGGTAAATTTTAAAAAATGGTTTTTAGCAAATTTACCAACGAAAAAAAGTCCGTCGGTAAAATATGTTGGATATCGACGGAAATTCTTTTTCCGTAGGTAATTACCAACGGAATAACCAAATTCGTTGGTAATTTTTTGGCAGAAAAATTTTCTCCTTTGGTAAATTTACCAACCGAACAAAATTCTGTCTGTAAATTTACTGACAGCATACAAAATTTCTGTCGGTAAATTTACCGATGGCTGTATTTCCGACACCTTTTTTCGTCAGTAAATTTAATCGCTAAATAAGCTTACCAATAGAATATGTACAAATTACGTTGGCAATTTCTATCACTAAACTCTATTTTTGTTGTAGTGAGATAGCTGATACCTAATTTCCCAATGGCACCGAAAATATTGTAAGCACAATACTCCCTGTGTAATGACAAGCCAGACATCTTATGCCAAGCCCAGACCATAAATGTGCTTGACGCTAGCATGTTTTGCTCCTTGACCAAATAGGTTTTTTGGTATGCATGTTTGGTGCAATAATGTTGTGTCAAAATCCACGAGTCAGTGGCGTTAAAATGCGCGATTGGGATAACTATATGTGACATTAAAATTTGATGGATACTCCATAAAATGGAGGTAGATAGATTTGATTGGTGACTGAAGTGACCATCATAACCAGCAGTGGGTGAGAGTTGAGCCGCTCTTCACGAACTGAACCACTTGCTCGTCAATAAAGCAGAAGATGCTAATACTATGTGTTTTGTGTTTTAGCATTGCTTAACCGATGGCTGGCCTGCCCGGTAACGATAAAATGGAATACTTATTTGTTTTGCTTTTGGACTGTTTTTCTTTGTTCCCCTTGTTAACGAAGGCGTCAGGCACGCATATGTAGTGAAGAAAGATTTTATTTACCTGGAATTTAGGTAATACTGCAAAGTCTTACTGGACGAAGACTCAGCAAGTTAAAGCTGTCCAGTTACCTGATTATATTAGGTCTCTTGTTTCTTGATCCTGTGAGAGATTCTGTATCAAACTGAGATACTTAGATAATATAACATCTCCCCGATTCAACAGAACTCCTCCTAACTTCTCACTAAGCTATATATGTGAATTTTCGAGTTTGGAATGCTTCTATCTTTTCTTGGATGATTAAGTGCGGTAGAGAACAGTCAGAAGAGCAGAGTAGGATAAGGTTCACATTATGAGTGCAAAAGTTGACATTTGATAAATCAACGCCACGCTCATACATCTAATAAATGAATAAATTTTATCTCTTGCATATATGATAGATCAACACATTATCTACTTTCTGTCATCACTTGATTTTAAGTTGTAACTTTTAGCGGTCCTGTTTATAAGCTTTGTTCCTGGTTCGGAAAACAAGAGCTATGTAACTCTAGTTATGTTTTCTATACATGCTCTTTAGGCATCGTCTAAAGTACCCTTATTTGGAAGGATATCCAATTGCCAATTTGTGTAAAGAGTGAATTCAACACGACTGGTATTGATAGTTCTGGACATTATTTGAGTTCATCCATAATAGGCTCCGGATGCAATCAAAGTAGCTTTGAACGAGTGATCAAGACACGTAAAATCACGTTGACTGGAGAGTCGGAGGCCTGACGTAGAGCCTCTCACACAAGTGATCCTGTGCCACTAGCTATCAAAGTGATGCTGCTTTCCATTCTTGACAACGACATCCATTATGAGAGGATCTCTGAACCGATTAAACCAAATTTAATTGGATCATTAAACTACGCTAGAACCTTTTAAAGATTTTTTCGGGTATATTTTACTAGACGAGATCTTCTATTTTTTCTTATATAAATATGTATATGAGGTTTAATAGAATATAATCAAAATTGGGGATTGTTAAAAAGTAGATGTGCTTTCTCAACTAAATAGCGGAAACCCTCAATTTGAAGTCAATAAAGTAGTCAAATATGAGATTTATACTTTAAAAAAAAAGGATTTTATTCCATTTGAAGGAGGAAAATTATATTACCGAGAACATGATCGTAAGTTAAAACAGTATAGTATTGCATCTAAAATATTATAGAATGTAAATTTACGATTGAAGTTTTGAAATAATAATTATAAAAAAAAACATTATACCAACAACTGGATAGCTTCCAAGAATTCCCGACAAGACTGGTTAACATGCATTACATTACTTGTAAACATATATACATCTATACCTCATATCCTAAGCAGCGGGTGTACAACCAAATACTTAAGCACTCTCATGGATTCTCAACCACCGCCTGAAACCTTTAATAGCAGGGAGAGCCAACAGCAACCTGAACTTGGAGGAACTGATCGATGTGAGAGGAAAAAATGGGTGCTTACTTCTCCTGACCCTCCGAGTTTGTTGGAAGAACTCACTGGTTCTATGAAACAGAATCTCTTCCCTCACAGAAACAAGCACAATTCACCTGCAGAACAGAAAAGAGCGAGACGGATGCTAACATTCTTGCAAGGAATGTTTCCGCTGCTAAAATGGGGTAGGCATTACAGAGCTTCTACTTTCAGAAAGGACCTCATGGCTGGTTTAACGCTTGCAAGTCTTGGCATCCCTCAGGTTTTTCTTTTCTTTTTCTTGTCATTTAGTTTGTGTCTATCGAACAGGCATCTTGATCTCGGGAATGGTTTAAGTTAAGCTCTTCGAAACCTAATCTTCCATTATTTTGCAGAGTATTGGATATGCTAATTTAGCTAAACTTGATCCGCAGTATGGTTTATGTAAGTTGCCAAATTTCAGTTTGACTTGTCTTCTTTTCTATTAACTACTAAAACGAGCTTGCAGGGTTTTTCAGTAAACGAGGAAACAAATATGTATGATCAATTGTTGCTTATAAATTTCTTGAAATATAGACACCAGTGTTGTCCCACCTTTGGTTTATGCTCTAATGGGGAGCTCGAGGGAGATAGCCATTGGACCAGTGGCTGTGGTATCTATGCTACTCTCTTCAATGATTCAAAAGATACAAGATCCTGGTGCTGATCCTATTGCCTACAGGAGGCTAGTTTTCACTGTTACCTTCTTTGCTGGGACTTTTCAAGCAGCATTTGGATTGTTTAGGTGCTTTATGATTTCAAAAGAATATTTCATTAGTATTCAAACAAACTTAAATTTGTTTGTAGCAGCCAATATTCAGACTGTAATGTCTGCAGATTGGGGTTCCTTGTCGACTTTCTGTCACATGCTGCCATTGTAGGATTTATGGCGGGTGCAGCTATAGTCATTGGTCTTCAGCAACTAAAAGGGCTACTGGGGATCAGTCATTTTACCACCAAAACTGATGTGGTCTCAGTCATGAAATCTGTTTTTACATCAATCGACCATCCGGTAAGTTACGTTCACTATTCTTAGCACAAAGGTACACATCGTAGAGGAATTTAGCTTCGAACGCATTTGCTAGCCAAGACAACAGAATTTCATTCTCTAATTGTTGAATTATCTTTATTTTTTCCTCTTCAATAGACTTCAGAGCAGAAATTACTAATTAGTTCTGTTTTCAATAGTGTTACTATTCATATTTTTTAAGAATTTCACAAACCTTATCCGCACTAAATGCCGTTTATGCAGTGGTGCCCATTGAATTTCGTCCTTGGTTCTTCATTCCTTATCTTCCTCCTAATTGCCAGGTTTATTGTAAGTAATCAAGGACTAAACTTCCACTTCACCAGAAATTATCTTATTGCGTGTCATCTAACAAGTTATCATGAGCCTGTTTCATTCGCAGGGAAGGAGAAACAAGAAACTGTTCTGGTTTCCAGCCATTGCTCCTCTAATATCAGTAATCCTATCCACATTGATAGTGTTTCTGACAAAAGCCGATAAGCATGGCGTTAAGATTGTGAAACACATAAAAGGAGGACTAAATCCGGTTTCCGTTAAGGACTTGCAATTTAATGGCGCGCATGTTGGAGAAGCAGCCAAAATTGGCCTTATCTCTGCCGTTGTTGCTCTTACTGTGCGTTTACGTTGACCCCTCTCAGGTTTTCTTTACTAGTTCAATGAGATAGGTTTACTGATGTTAACTTAAGAGAATTTGCATCAGGAAGCCATTGCTGTTGGACGATCTTTTGCTTCTATAAAAAGCTACCACATAGACGGCAACAAGGAAATGATGTCCATGGGCTTCATGAACATCGTAGGATCTATGACTTCTTGTTATGTGGCCACAGGTTAGCGTCTTTGTTTAGTTTCAAAGATTAATCTCTGATAGTAATCTTTAGTGTTCATTGTTCGATATATTTATTTTTCAGGTTCATTCTCGAGGACTGCTGTGAATTTCAGTGCAGGATGTGAAACAGTAGTATCCAATATAGTAATGGCCATAACTGTGCTATTGTCACTGGAACTGTTTACCAGGCTCTTGTATTACACACCACTTGCTATACTTGCTTCAATCATTCTCTCCGCTCTTCCGGGACTAATCAACATCCATGAAGCTTACTATATCTGGAAGATTGATAAACTGGACTTTGTTGCTTGCACTGGAGCTTTCTTCGGTGTCTTGTTTGCTTCAGTGGAAGTTGGTCTTCTCGCTGCGGTAAATCCAGTTACTCTCTCCCTGTTTTGATTTTACGCTCAAAGCAAACACTGATCCATCAATGACTCATTGGAAAAGTAATACCACTAGACATTAACCATAGAATTGAAAACATCAACTTGCAATAAATTTTGATAGAGAAGTGTACAAAAAGTGCTTTATTAGTAGGATCGTGTTGACTAATTTACAGAGTTTGATAACTCAAGTAAGAAGTTCTCTAAAGACTCGTGACTGGTGGGCACTATCCAATAATTGAATTATTCATGAAAGATTAATTATTGGGTGCTCACAGGTCAGCGGTTGCATGTTTTGAATCACTTATAACAAGCTAACCAGCCAATGGTTAGTAATAATGTTGAATGATGTGATTGTCATTTAGATGGAAGAACAGGTTGTCACTAGGGTATGTGACTTGGAAGGGTAATCCTTGTAGAAAGAGCATTGATTAAACGTTGTTTTCCTTGCCAATTGGAAGAACACAATTTATGGATGAAAAGAAAAGCCGGAAGCAGGAGTTGAGACGTTTCTAATAATTTCAAAACTTGCTGTAGACGTGCAAACCTAATTCTTTCATCTTGAACGTAGAAATCCCGTGCATCACCAACCTAATCACATTTTTTATTTATCCAAATTGTTCTAGGCAGTAAGTAAACGAGTTTTTCATGATCACGCAGGATTAGGCACTCTTACTTGGTAGACCCAAATGGATCTTTCATGGATATAACATATGCTTGGACTTCAATTGATGCGTATTTTATGATTTTTGGGGTAGAATTTGTTTAGAGAATGAAGGAATATAAAATCCCTCCCTGGATTACCGTGCGCGATACTTAATTCTTTCTATTGGCTGTACCCGCCTAATAGATGTTTGATTGTAACTAAATTTGTGGAGTAAGACAATGAATGGATGCAAATTTAAGTAATATGAAAGGAATAACTTAGGAAATACCACGCACATTTTGTACATTCCCAATTGCTAAGCATGATCACACTTACTCAAATTTGGTTATCAGGCCACAGAGAAAGTCTAAGCATTAAGCTTATGAAAGCATTGACATTTGAAGTGTCAGGTCTCTATATGTTTGTATTTCATCCGGTTCCATTTCAGGTTACCATCTCGTTCGCGAAGATAATCCTAAACTCAATCCGACCAGGTATAGAAGTACTTGGAAGACTTCCCAGGACAGATATCTACTGTGAAGTCAAACAATATCCTATGGCCACCAAAATTCCAGGCATCTTAATTGTGCGGATCAATTCTACCTTGCTTTGCTTTGCTAATGCCAATTTCGTGAGAGAAAGGTATAGGTTTCAATATGATAATCTATTGAAAGAAAGATCAAGAGGCTCTGCAACTTGATTTAGCAAGAAGTTTACAAATGCTATTCATTCTAGGATAATGAGGTGGTCGACAGAAGAATATGATGAAATTAAAGGCAACAACAAGGGTAGGATTCATGCAGTAGTTCTTGACATGTCCAGTAAGATTTTGTGCCTTACAAAACACACAGTACCGTGCATTCTGCTTCTATGATTGCTTTAAATTGTGTTAAACACTTGCATTTTTCTGTACCCTTGTAGATGTTGCCAACATAGACACTGCAGGAGTTCTTGCATTGGAGGAGCTGCACAAGAAATTACTCCCATGTTCGCAGGTAAGAACATATCCTATAATGGTTTGCATGACTTTTTGGTTTAAACTTTATGTCATCTTGGCTTGTTGCAGCTAGCTATAGCAAACCCAAGGTGGCAAGTGATTCACAAGTTAAAATTAGCCAACTTTGTGGACAGAATTGGAAGTGGCTGGGTTTTCCTTACTGTTAGTGAAGCTGTCAATGCCTGCATTAATGTGGAAATGCCTAGTCTCAACCACTGTTGATGGACTTTGGGGGCTTTACGGATACTATCGTCATCAGCTTTTCCTTTTTCAGATAAAAAATGCCAGATGAGGTGAAAAGGATTGACTACTGGTTGAGCATGTTATGCGATTTTCTCAGAATTTCAGAATGTTTCTAGCTGTTAAAAGTTAGAAGACTCTGGACAGAAACAGATGGAAGCCTCATGTATATAGAGATCAAAATAAAGTAACTAGAGAATTGAGATGACCCTAATAAGTTACTAATAAAACATAGAGGACAATGTGAATAGAAGTGGTCTAATCCCTTCTTCCTTTCGGTTAAGTACGAGATTCCTTGAGTAGAGGAGGGCTTTTGCGCTGTTAATATACAGAGTAAGGCCTATGTATATTACGATTTGAGCGTGGGGTTTGTTATACTGTTAGGGTCTTTTTTCCCCAGGGCTTTCTCTCTTTTAATGCATATTTTTCACTTTATGTTATTTCTCATTGGGGAGATAGTAAAGAGTTATATCCTATTTTAGGAAGAAGTAATTTGAGGGAAATTTATGATGAGCAACTTAAGTCAAACACCTAAATTTCTCTTAAATAACTTTAGAAGAAACCAATAATACATCCTTAATTCACCTTCACAAAGATATTATTATAGGAACTCTCTTTATAGCTAACTCTTTGATCGAAAGAATATTAATATATACAGGCAATATAATAAAAATTTTATTTTATGATGCCTTCAAAGAGATAAGCATCTTTTTGGAAAACAAACTTCAAAGATTGAGACCTTAAAACCCAACACAGTTGATTTTTAATCAAGCCCCAAGGAAGCCTAAAATAGGTTAAGGATAAAACCTTGAACCAATGATTATATGGCATCACTAAGCAAAGGTACAGAAGAATCTTAACATGTTATTATAAAGAACTAGAGCCAAGATTATAATATTATTTGAATGCCACAAGCAAATAACTTCATAAGTTCCAAATTTTCTTTGAAGAATCAAAAAGAAAACTCTCACAATTGTATTAATGATGAAAGATGTCTCCAATTGAAAGAAACTTCACCTAAATATTAAAATCCAAAACTAGGGCTTTAATGCTTAAATAACAAATCAGTATTTTAATAAGGTATGACCTAGGACACACTTATACGTTATGTCATCTTGGCTATAAACATTTTAAAGCTATTAAACACTGTTTGATACATACTTGTATTTGTAGTTGTGGATCTCCTTAAAAATTTATGAAGATGGACATAGTTTGTATCATACCTATGGCTGAAACAAGGTCCTCTTATGACCTTTTGAAATTAGACATAGTTTAAAGCACGCTCATAATTGAGGCCATTTCTTATAATTGATTTTGTTTATAAAGTTACATGGGCTAATACACAACTATGTTGGAGGCTATGTTCATATATAAATCTTCAATATTAACTTGAATTAAGCTAATGAATGCTCATCCTTTAATTTGACTTAATTTCAAACATGTATCCACTTTTCTTATAACACCATTAAGCACATCTTGAAGCCTTTTCTTCTTAAGCTTTGTAATTAGTCCACTTAATAAACTCAAAGGATCAAAGGCAGCTTAATTCCTATTATTTCTCCTTTGTAAAGATTCTTCCTCCAATAATTACATATATCAAAATGAGTGCATGTTAAAGTAGCACTAACATTATACTTACTTAGAGGATCTAATTTTAAAGTATGATCTTTTATTCATTAAATAAATTAAAATGAACCTTCTCCTATTAGTTGTAATTTAAATCTTCAATACAGTAAAAAGAGCTTTAGGCAATGGACAAAAGCGTAGTTATAAGTACAATTGTTGTTGCCTTTTTATTAAGGCAACAGAATTTATATTGTTACAAGATGTGGCACTACAATAAGCAAAAGGCAATATAATTTTTTGATCAGGCAAAAAAATAAAAAATGTTGCTTTAAATTTTGACTAAGGCAACACATTAATTTCAAACTATAGCAACTATTACAGTAAGGGGCTAATCTCTAGTCAGTTGTCGTACCAAAACCATATGTTACGACCTACATTGATACGATGTTTAATTAGGTGGTAGATCGAATGGCACATCTTCAACAACTCACAAAAATAACTAGGGTATAATTTAGAGGATATAATTTACTAGAGTTTCTAACTTGATGCAAGGTGGTGACTAGAGAGCAGATTTTCAAGAGTTCTACCTACTAAGAGAATATATATCTATGGTAGGGGACAGCAGCGCCACTGATACACTCTTATGGACACCTCACCCGAGTGGGGTGTTCACCACAGTCTTTTGTCATCGTAGTTTTAGGCAAGACTTACCAGTAATCCTGTGGTATCCCCTAATCTAGAAAAGCTCATCAAACCCCAAAGCATCCTTCATTACATGGGTAGCCATTAAAAACAAGCTTCGTACTAAAAATTGTTATTTTAACTCTACAAATACTATCTTATGTCAAAATACTGATGAAGATTGAAACCATTTGTTCTTTCAATGTGTGTATTCAAAAGTTATTTGGAGTCGGATCCAACACATGACCGATGCTGTGAACAACTGTTATGAGTAAGAATCTACTTTAAGATGGTTTATCATTCATTCCAACACTAGGGAAGAGAATGCCCTTCTACTCAAATTCGCATTTACTACCACTATTTACATGATCTAGAAGGAGAGGAACTATCATATTTATCGGAATATTGCTATAGAAAAATATTAGTTAGTTGATAAGGTACTAAATTTCATCCATAAGATACTACTGGCGAGAGGGGTTGAAGATCAAGTATCCTCAGTTATGCAAACAAGATGGCAAAGTGAGTAACTAACCTACTTGTAATTCTAAGCAAGTCCCCTAGTGAGTTTCTGTACAGCGAATGATTAAATAGGAGTTCCTCTTAAAGTTGATGATTGACTTACTTGTGTAATTTTGCAGTAGCTTGGCTATTGTTGTCAATCTATTATTCATTTTAAAAAAACGATAGCAACAATGTTAAATAGTTATTGCAACACTTTGAAGTCTTTATAAGGTAACAAAGAGAAATTTTTTATGAAATAATTTGCAATAATAAAAACAACAATTTTTTTATTGCCAATACTATTTAACGTAAACTCAAAATCTTGTCATTATGTAGACAACATCTATATATACATTAAAAGAAATATATAGATATTAATTTATGTCTTAATTATGTGCGTATTATAAAATGTAAACGACTAAAAAACTGCATTGATATATAATATATAGTCCATAAGGATTCGTAAAAGTCAAAATTTTACGTATTCTAAATACAAAAGCGAATTACATGTGCTTTTATTGTTACAAAATACAAAAGCGAACTCTACAATCCTCAACAATTGCAAGGAAAATTATATGTGTTTCAACAATTCTTTATCATTTGTAAAATTCGAAGTCGGTGTCAGGCTTTTTCATCTTTTATACCTTCTCTCTCCCTCACAAACCCAACTACCATGTCAACATTCTGCCTTGAACTCATATAAGCATCAGGAATCCGGGGCCCAATATACACTTTTCCAATGGCCATGCACAATGAGCAAAGTGTAGACAATGATGAAGAGATGGTGAGAGTACCAAAAGGCATTGAAACCAAGTGAGTTTCTTGCGAAAATTATGCTATTGAACATACAAATTGCTGAAAAAAAGTCGTGCAAAAATGGAAAATGGATTATGAAGACTATTTGGTGACTTCCTTGATTTGTTCCTATTGCTACTACTTTAAATATTGAATATGCTCATAAACTTTTGATAAGGTTAACTTAAGACATAATCTGTAGTACTAAGACGAAAATGAGTTTATGAAAGCAAAAGAATCTATGAAGTGAGAGCTCAACAAGGTTGCAAACCTGCCTGGAATCTTTTCTTGATGACGTCAAAAGGATGACAGATAAGTTTGACACACGTCCTAGCAGCAAACCCCCATACAAGGATTCGGTGTCTGCTGAGCTTACTTCAGGTGAGATATAACGATTCTAGACCTACAATCAAACCAGTAAAAAATTTATCACAATTCAAAGTAGCTAAACATACAATTACACAAATCAGAACGAGATATTCACTAATGATTGAAACAAGTATGTAAATCACACGTAGTAAATTCGACTTGAAGAACGAATTGCTTAATTCCAAGGATTCCTATTAGTATTTGGTAAGTGATTCAAAACTTGAAGCATGAGAATAGACAAGGGAAACTGGTGACAATCCAGAAAAAGAGTAAATGTGCAAGTATCAATTCTGCTTCTGCACTCCAAAACATAGTAACTTTTATAAAGTAGCATATTAAATAGAGAACAAGAATGAAAACTCATAGCGTGGTCCAACATTTAAACATATCATAAGTATCAAACTGAAGGCCAACATAAGGAACAATCTCAACCAAGGTTGGTGATAATCCAGAATATAATCCCCTAATGCCATGAGTTCAGATAATATCAATAAATACAGACCTCATTGTTGGATAAACCTAATGCAACACTTCTTCTCCAAATAGTATCACAATAACTAAATGATAATGCCAAACATTTGGATTCGGTCCTAAAATTTTGTGATGAATTTGAAACTTGATTGAGGCAAGTTAACTATGTAAGAGTTGTAGCTACCACTTAGACATTTTTCTTTATGTCGTCAGGATTGTTTAACACTTCATAGCAAGTTATGATAGTTAAATGTAAAGAAGAACACAAAGGACCTCTGGATAGGAAAAAGAACATAAAAGGACATCTTAAACCCCACCAACTGAAGGCCTTTTTAACCGACTTAAAGAAAAATCAATCTGATACCACGTGGTAAGCCACAATCATATTTTATACCTTAGGTTCACCTTGTGAAGCTAATATCATTCAAATAAGATCAAATGGGTATGATCTAAGTGTAGCCATACAACCTGCTAATGATCCACTTACATATGACACATAACGACTCAACTTTTCATGATCCTCTGCAGCAATATAACTATCATGTCAAACACTAAAACAATAGCAATCTAAATGTGCAATACCATAAATATAATAAGATGAAATTGCAAAATAAATAATTTTAAAAATTATTGATCTATTCATCCAATACCTTTCTTAGAAGAACTAGTAAGAAAAGTTTTCAATTTCCATAACACAATAACTTGAATAAATGTGTATGGCATAACCATGAGTAAAGCTGGGACATTACCATGCCAAAAGCCCTAAAAAAGCAACTACATGACATGAAAAGGCACAATATAAACAAAGATCTCTACAAACTAGCAGCAGCAGAACTATAGCTCCCAAAGAGCATTCCTTTTTCTTACTACACTTAGAGCTGGATAAAAGTATCAAATCTTCATAAACATCTTTTAGTTACATAAAACACACCCACTTCCCAAAATTTAAATTGTGAAAGATTGTGTTTGATTTTCCTTTGCTTAGAAAGGATGCACAAACTAGAAAACTTGTCAACAGCTAGGCTCAATAATGCATTCTTCAAATAACCACATAAGAGAGTTCACCATACTGGTAATCCTTCTTCTATGAATATATCTTTTGTTGCTTGCCAACATTCCGATGTACTTAGATGGAAACTTCTGGAGATGCATCTAGTGGCTGGGGTAGTTCTTTGCTCTCGTGACTTCTCCTTGATAAAGTAGACGTATGCATCCATAACGCAGATTCTTACCTTTAGTTTGTTGATAACGCGCAGAGGAAGAATGCCTTGTTAATCACCTTTATGATTTATGAATGTAACACTCCACTTTCTCTAGACATGTACTCGATATCCTGAGTGATATTCGAGTGCGAATCGTGCCAAAGTAGCGTGCTAGAAAAGTCAATCAGTTAAAAACTCAGTATAATTTTTTTAAGAATATCAAATGTGTATGCAGAAATCAATCACCAAATCGGGTCCGTTTTAGTCATAAACTTTGTCAATCACATTAATATAATCATCTGAATTTCAACAGTCATTTGGGCCCATTACAATTACAGAGTACTTGTAGTCAAAGATTCATTACATTGCAAAATCATTTACAAACAGCTACAATATAGAAAGTTATTAAAAAACAGAAATACTCAAATACACAAGTTACGATAATTACGGAAACTCTATTTGATACAAAAAATAAAGAAAATGAATGCAGACGCAAACTGATCCCAACCTCAATCTCTTACTCGATTACAATGTATACTCCCGTTTATCTAACGGGATAACTCTTTAGAGCTTGCAAAATATTGCAAATTTTGGGTGAATTTTGCAAACTCAATGAGGTAACCATCATCGATGGTTCACTCAATTCATGCAACACATCAATGCACGTAACATGTCATTCACATCTTTACATTTAGCATAATTCAGCATTTGTCACATTCTCACTTACAAGTAAGGTAATTTCACATTTCAAACAAACAAGCATACTTATTTAAAATGTATATAAAATGCTTATGTGACTCTTTTCTAATTATTACGTTGTTGTGACCGAGTGCCTAACTGTCCCGTATCTATTGTGGATACCGGGCTCATTTATAACTGTCCTTTATCTATTGGAGATACATGGTTCATTTTACATAGTGAGCCTTTGGCTCTTATACACTTTCTGAGCTCTAGGCTCTTTTTCACATTATGAGCTTTAAGCTCTTTTTCAGTGGCCTCTCCGGTCACAACTGCCTTTAGATTTCATGTATTCATGTAATGGAATGCATCACATTCACACAATTTCAGTCTATCACATGCTTTCGGATTCACATTCATCTTCGGACCATGGTCCGGCATTCAACATAACGTTGAGTATCACGTTTGCATTCATATGCATAATCACAGTTTTCTTCCGAAAATAGGTCTGGAAATTAACAATCAAATCATGTATCATGTATTTCATCAAATTCATATATAAGTAGCACTTCAGTATCACATACATGCATCAAATCTCAGACCTTTGTTGTCCGACATCAACACAAAATCAATCCGCATTAATATCATCATTTAAAACATTTTTTAAAGTTAACAATTAATTTAAAGAAACCGTCTAGGTTATTCATAGTACGCTCCAGATTAGCACTAGCTTCAATGCTCTTGAAATGTTGGATTGTAGACGTTTATCCTGCGCATCAAAATTATGTTATACACACGATGCACACACACATTAATATTTGCATAATTATAAGCATTCATTTATACACACGTGTGTATTATGAAATATGTACAATGTATGTTTATAACAATCATCGCTTTATCATTCACATCATGTAAACATTCGTATTCCCAAACTCATATAAGTACCATTTATACTTATGGTTTATTCCTTAATAAAATCATTAGAATCTAATTTCATAACCCAACGAGTCATTTCAGATATTTCTCCAAACACTAACTTTCGGGTATATCATTCTTGATCATTTAGACAATAAAAATGAAGTAATTTGGGAACTTTCTCTTTGAAAATTTTCCTTCTATCTCATAAGTTTCTAATGACACCAAAATCATTCAATTTGGTTTCGTAATGTGAAAGTTATACTCCAAATATTTTCGGACTACATTTATTCTAAGACAGTGCCCTATACTCAACCTCCACCCAGAAATTGAAATTCTTAGATTCCGATTTGGAATTTTATTTCTTCAGATAATTTGTATCCCTATATATTTAGTTTACTCCAAATCAAGAATCAAACCATTTTGATAACTACAAAAGAAGATATGCCCAAAATACTGAAGCATGTTCAATGTAGAGAAAAGTTCATCGTGGCAAACTCTTCCAGAGAGGAATTCTCGCGAAATTTTCACAAGTTCATCGTGAAAAAACCTAGAGTTAGCCATGGTGAACTTTACCCGAAAGAAATCTTAGCTAAGTCCTTCAAATTCTCCACGGTGAATTTCCAGAAGTTTGCCACGACGAACTTCCACAGATGTATAGCCAGTTTTTCAACTTCAGGTCAGATTTTGAGACTCTTATAAATAGAATTTTATTTGAATTCAACCTCTTCACAAAACATGTAGCCATATGTCTCTAGTTTAGTACAAATTAAGAATCATCTCGTTTGGATAACTAGAGAAAAAGTTATGGATAAAGAACTGAAGCATAATCAGATGGAAAATGTTACAACCAACATTTTTCCAGCACCCATTAAACACCATTCACTCACCCAATCCAACATTATGTCATTCCCTAATCTATTATCCATTAAAACAACAAAGAAAGACATGAATCTATCCCTATTTCTCATCCACATTTCATCATGAACCCATCCTCATATCATGAACATTTAACCTCTAACTATCATCAAATCACGTTTCAATCATCAATTCAAGAAGAGTGATGCTTATACTTACTTAATTTACCCTAAGCTTCTTCAATCACCATGAAACACTAGCTCTCCAACATATACGATCATCACAAGTAGAGGTGAAGTAGGTTAGGTTTTCTAGTGGTAAGACGATGAAGATAACCAAAAATGGAAG
The DNA here is from genome assembly GCA_025504915.1 of Erythroxylum reticulatum. Lineage (NCBI taxonomy): Eukaryota > Viridiplantae > Streptophyta > Magnoliopsida > Malpighiales > Erythroxylaceae > Erythroxylum > Erythroxylum reticulatum. The sequence continues at coordinate 11,704,082 of JANSVA010000006.1, forward strand.
TAGCAAGTGAAGGATAAGAGCAAAGTTCAACACTAATGCTTGGGAGAGGAGAGTGTCATAGATAGGGAAGAAGGATGGAGAAGATGAAGAACAAATGTAGAGAGAGAAGGAGAAAACATGTTTTGTCCAAATGAAAGACAAAATTGAGGCTTGCAAAATGTATAAAAAACAATATCGTGGGTGAGATGTGGCAAGGCAAGTGACACATTAAAGTGGACCAAATGGAACCATGAGGAAGTGACAAGTGGAAAGTGACAAAGGATATTTTGGGATTAGGAAAATTGCCAAGTGGCAAAATGATTGTTAAACGGTAGTAGAAATAAGAGTCAAATAACAATGAAAATTTTTATATATGACATTAAGATTTAATGAAAAGTTTCATTGAAAATTCTGAGTCAATCGAATTAGAAATTGGAGAAAAATTGGACTAGTTATTAAAGTGGACCAAATCCTATGGTTCCATTTGGTCCACTTTAATAACTAGTCCAATTTTTCTCCAATTTCTAATCCAATTGACTCCAAATTTTCAATGAAACTTGTCGTTAAATCTTAATGTCATATATAAAATTTTCATTGTCATTTGACTCTTATTTCTACTACTGTTTAACAATTGTTTTGCCACTTGGCAATTTTCCTAATCCCAAAATATCCTTAAGTTTTAGAAAATTTTCATATTTCACCAAAAATTCTAAATCATTGCTTATACTCTCAAAAATCAATTTTTAATACAAATAAATTCACAATTCCAATTATGATCACATTTATAGATCAATTATACCCGACAAATGTCAATGAATGCATATACAGTCATTTTGATGTGTGCAAAAATTCAAATTCACATGTATGAGTGCTAACATTATGCATGAGCATGAAATGCACTTTCTTCTAATCTCTCATTGCTATTTTCTCTATTACCAAAATCTAGAGCTCCAACCCTTAGTATAGGAACGGGATGTTACATTTCTCCCCCTTAATAAATTTCGTCCTCAAAATTATTATCTGAATAATCAATAAGGCAAGGTATTGTTTCCTCATATGCTCCTCCGTTTTCCATATAACCTCATCACTGGAATACTTTCATTCAAATGACAATAGTCAATAGACTCACTAGGTCTTTCAATCACTTATTTTATCACTCACTATCTTAACTAGTTCCTTAATATCTCAGATTATTCAAAATTTTCACTTTCCAAGTCGACAATACATCTTTGTCAGATCATATCATTATTTCTTAGCATATTCACATATCACATATTATAAATCTAAGACATTCTTTTATCAGTAACACTAACTCAAAATAATTTCTTACAGATCAATTCGTATCGGGCTTAGTTTATCTTTTTTCCTTATTTAAGCACATTTACCAAGGTGATACTCTTAGGAGCAATTCATCTTTCCTTGAATAATTCACATCACTTTAATGTTAATACACTCCATTCTTATGTATTTTTCACTATATTACATAACCTCATTATTGATCCATCAAATTCATTCATCTTTCATAAGCTACTTAATTTCTATTACAGATTCATTTCACACAGTAACAATATCTTAAATTTTTTCTGGCCTTTTATCACTTTTAGGCCCTCTTCATTTCAATGTAAGGACTAACAATCCTTTTAGTCGTATAACACCTCATACAGTATTCTAACGATATCACTATGATAGTGATTGATATGCTTAAATTCAATTAAAACCATACATTAACCTCATGATCCTATAAACTGCAAAATATAAGTTTTTAAGCATATCCCTAACAGTTAAGACTGCTGGCAATTCAAACATACAATCACTTGCTTCTATATCCTTAGTCGTTAAGTGGTATTTCGACATATTCCTACTAGGATGTATAGCTTAGGTTGTTATTTGTGCTTTCTCTAGTAATCTCTTCATCCAATTATCTTAATTGGGTACACATCCTTTTTTGTTCAGTCACCAAATATCCTTTTCCAATTCAAACTCAAATTTGGATTCATTTGTTATTCCTCAATAAGAACCACAATTTTCGAAATTCTCAATTTAGGCTTTGCTAATCTTTTCATGTGAAACTGATCTTAAATTCAATAGCTAAGAGTACTTTGATTTGCCCAAAATTCATCTCAACATTCTATTCTTTTCATTATACTTGGCTTTGTGACCTCAATACCTGAATTTATGTTACACCATTATTAAATTTTCTGTTGAATGTATCAAATTACAACACTAGCTTTACGGGGAAAATACTCATTTGCTTAATCAACATCTTTTAGTAACTCTATTCATTGTCTCAACCTTATATTCAGTTCTTTCAAATGCCATAACTACCTCAAGCTTTAATGGTCTGTATATTTATATATAGGTCCAAAATGTTTCATTATACATATAATGTCTCCAAACTTTCAAAGTAATCACTGTTGTAGCAAGTTCTAAATCATGTATCAAATAATCATCTCATGAGACTTTAATTGTCTCAATGCATACGAACTCACTTTATTATGTTGCATTGGATTTCATCCTAATCTCTAATGTAAAACCTTATTATATACTATATAATCTCCAATTCCAAATGAAATTATTAACATCGGTGTTATAATTCCTCAAAATGCTTTTCACAATTATCACTGATACGATTTACATGTTTTCCCTCAAACATTTTTGTTAAGGGTTAAGATTAGTAAGAATCTCTTAACAATTTCTGATAGTATCCTGTATACAACTAGTTCAAGAAAACTTTGGATCTCATATACATTCCTCGACATTTCTTACTTCTTCATTGCCTCTATGTTCCTTAGCTCTCCCAATACGCCATGTTCAGATACTATAAGATCCAACATTTTATTTGATCGGGCTAAGATTCACTCTTATTGAACTTAGCCTATAATTATTTCTACCTTTGTGATATGTAAGATTAATGCTCAAGTTTCACAAATATGCTCTTTGCTTTTTGAATACACCCGATATATCTTTTATAATCATAGTCACTAATTGATCCAGTTTTACTTGGATCATTTTAACTTTCAATACCATAATACTGTTGGGGGCATTGTTAACTCCACCAGATATAGCCCAAAACTCCTTGTGCCCATGTTTTGTTCTTGTAATTCTTTAAGAATATAATTCCTTAATGAAGTAGTATTTCCTCATGTTATTTTCGATTTTCCAATTGTCTTTTCCCAATTGACTCCTTTTCTCGAATGATTTTCTCAATTCATTTGATTTTCACTGATTTTCATATGAATTTATTCTAACTCCTACTCATTCATTCTAGTTTCTCCACACATTTCAATTTAATTGCAGTATTAACTTCCTGTGATGGTAACACATTCATTATATCTGATTTGTATCTCTTATACTTAATGTCACCTCAAATTCAAGGATCCATTCACTTAGTTGGATACTTTACATCAGCAAAAATGCATACACTTAGAAAATGCATACACTCTAAGTAGCATATTTTACATCGTATCCTTGAGTCTTCGTTAGGATTAGGACTCTAATATTCACTTTTGATTCATTACAGATTCATTTCTGATTTGTTCTTTCATTAATCATCCTTAAAGTAAACTATCTAGTTTGCGTAACCTAATTTGGTGAAATTCTTCTTTGAAAGAAGATTTCTTACCACTATCATGTATACTGTTCATGTAACCTTTATCAATCCACTGTTATCATCATTGCTGATCAGACATTCTTAGTAACCTTAAGGAGAATAATTTCTGCCATAACTTATATGATAAGAATATCCTTTCTGATAAGGCTCAGTAAAGCACTAAGCAATTCATTTACTCTAATACCCCAGTAGATATCATCAAGATCATTCCATCTTTTCCAGGGATGTCTTTTTAAGATAATTCACCAATTAATAACTTATATTCTGGATACCTTAATCTCATTTGATTCAGGAAAATAATTCTTCTTTTTTATCTATCCTCGATTGTAGGGACTGTACCATGATCTTTCCCTTCTTCTTTTTCACAAAATCCATCACCCATAGTACATCATTAATAACCTCAATCTATCCTCTATTGATCACTATTAGCACTTTTATGTATTACTCAAATTCATCTTAGAATTTGAATTATGGGAACTATGATTAACAATATTTAATAAGTCTTAGATTGTTTCTTGTATTATCCCACGCGTATAATATATATGTGCCCAATATTCTCACTTGTTATAATAACCACATTATCAAATATGTACTCACGATAACAAATTAACTTAACTTTGGGGGCTTTGCTTATCTCTTTCTCATTCTTGCATAAAATCGTATCTTATATGCATTTCCAACTTTCTCTTTACTACCTATCTTATATGCATTTCTAACTTTCTCTTTACTACACATCATTCATCTCTTGTAAAGTCAATTATGTCTATTCTTTTCCCATATATATATCCTTAATCAATTCAAAATTATTGATGCATAATCATTATGAAATTTTGGTCTCAATTCCCCTAATATCTTCTTATACTGTATTATAAACTCTTATCACGATACTCACACAACCATTCTATGTTCAAATTCAACCTTTCAAGGTCACAGAAAAATTTATTTTCTTTCAACTTGGCTTGTACACTTTAATCTCATCATATCTACTTATATCCTTATTTTCTTCAAACAATCCACAATAATACAATCACATTGGGTTCACATTAGAGGATATATCATCGCATTACAATATTAATATCATATTCTATAATACATCCACCAATACAATTGTTTTAAGTCTTTGTCTGTCATATCTAATCATATACTATTTCTCATTTTTAAATATCCACAACTTTCATTTTCTCACATTCTGACATATCATCACTTTTCTCACTATTTCTATCAGCTTAAGCACTTAACATATGCTCATGCATGTAACTCATACTCATGCAACTTAGACTAAGGATTGGTTGCTACTATCTGCTATGACATATCTAAAATGCATCTAACTTAACATATATTTCAAAAATGCCCATGTAAGATACTAATTCTGGGCTCTGATACCAAAGTGTAACACCCCACTCTCATTAAACACGTACTCGACATCCTGAGTGATATCCAAATGCAAATCTCGCCAAAGTGGCGTGCTAGAAAAGTCAATCAGTCAAAAACTCGGTATAATTTTTTGCAAGAATATCAACCGCATATGTGAAAATTAATCACCAAATTGGGCCCGTTTAGTCATAAACTTTTTCTATCACAGTAATACAATCATCTGAATTTCAATAGCCATTTGGGTCCATTATAATTACAAAGTACTTGTAGTCATAGATTCATTACATTGCAAAATCATTTACAAGCATCTCCAATCTGGAAAGTTATTACAAAACAGAAATACTCGAATATACAAGTTACGATAATTGCGGAAACTCTATTTGATACAAAAAATAAAGAAAATGAATGCAGACGCGAACTAATTCCGACCTCAATCTCTTACTCGACTGCAGTGTATACTCCTATTTATCTAACAGGATATCTCTTCAGAGCCTAAAAAATATTGCAAATTTTAGGTGAGCTTTGCGAACTCAATGAGATAACCATCATCGATGGTTCACTCAATTCATGCAACACATTAATGCACGTAACATGTAATTCACATCTTTAAATTTATCATAATTCATCATCTGTCACATTCTCACTTACAAGTAAGGTAATTTCACATTTCAAACAAACAAGCATACTTATTTAAAATGTGTATGAAATGCTTATGTGATTCTTTCCAATTATTACGTTATTGCGACCGAATGCCTAACCGTCCAGTATCTAATGTGGATACTGGGCTCATTTATAACTGTCCCTTATCCATTGGAGATACAGGGCTCATTTTACATAGTGAGCCTTTGGCTCCTATACACTTTCTGACCTTTAGGCTCTTTTCACATTATGAGCTTTAAGTTCTTTTTTGGTGGCGTCTCCGGTCACAACTGCCTTTCATATATTCATGTAATAGAATGCATCACATTCATATAATTTCAGTCTATCAGATGCTTTCGAATTCACATTCATCTTCAGAACGTGGTCCGGCATTCAACATAACGTTGAGTATCACTTTTGCATTCATATGTATAATCACAGTTTTCTTCCAAAAATAGGTCTAGCAATTAACAATCAAATCATGTATCATGTATTTCATCAAATTTACATACAAGTAGCACTTCAGTATCATATACATGCATCAAATCTTGGACCTTCATTGTCTAACATCAACACAAAATCAATCCGCATTCATATCATCATTTAAAACATTTTTAAAAGCAAACAATTAATTGAGAGAAACCGTCTAGGTTATTCACAATACGCTCCAGGTTAGCACTAGCTTCAATGATCTTGAAACGTTTCATTGCAGATGTTTATTCTGCGCATCAAAATTATGCAATACACACGATGTACACACACATTAATATTTGCCCAATTATAAGCATTCCTTTATTCCCACGTGTGTACATAAAATATGTACAATGCATGTTCATGACAATCCGTCTATCATTCACATCACGTAAACATTCGTATTCTAAAACTCATATAAGTACCATTTATACTTATGGTTTATTCCTTAATAAAATCATTAGAATCTAATTTCATAACCCAACGAATCATTTCAGATTTTTCTCCAAACACTAACTGTCGGGTATATTGTTCTTGATCATTTAGACAATGAAAATGAAGTAATTTCGGAACACTTTCTCTTTGAAAATTGTCCTTCTATCTCATAAGTTTCTAATGACACCAAAATCATTAAATTTGGTTTCGTAGTGTGAAATTGATACTCCAAATATTTTCGGACTGCATTTATTCTAAGAAAATGCCTTATACTCAACTTCCACCCAGAAGTTGAAATTCTTATATCCAAATTGGGAATTTTATTTCATCATATATTTGTATCCTTATGTATTTAGTTTACTCTAAATTAAGAATCAGTCCATTTGGATAACTACAAAAGAAGATATGCCTAAAATACTGAAGCATGTTTAGTGTAAAGAAAAGTTCGTCGTGGCAAACTCCTCAAAGGAGGAATTCTCGCGAAATTTTCACAATTTCACCACGAAGAAACCTAGAGCTAGCTGCGGTGAACTTTACCCGAAAGAAATCTAAACTAAATCCTTCAAGTTCACCGCGGTGAATTTCCAAAAGTTTGTCGCGGCGAACTTCCACAAATGCATACCTAGTTTTTCAACTTCAGGTCAGATTTTTAGACTCTTTTAAATAGAATTTGAATTCGACTTCTACATAAAAAATGTAGCCATATGTCTCTAGTTTACTATAAATAAGAATCATATCATTTGGATAACTAAAGAAAAATTTATAGCTAAAGAACTGAAGCATAATCAAATGAAAAATGTTACAGCCAACATTTTTACAGCACCCATTAAACACCACTCACTCACCCAATCCAACATTATGTCATTCCCTAATCTATTATCCATCAAAACACAAAAGAAATAAATGAATCTATCCCCATTTCTCATCCACATTTCATCATGAACCCATCCTCATATCATGAACATTTAACCTGTAACTATCATTAAATCATTTTTCGTTCATCAATTCAAGAAGAGTGATGCTTATATTTACTTGATTTACCCAAAGCTTCTTCAATCACCATGAAACCCAAGCTCTCCAACATGTATGATCATCACAAGTGGAGGTGGAGTAGGTTAGGTTTTCTAGTAGTAAGATGATTAAGACAACCAAAAATGGAAGTAGCAAGTGAAGGATAAGAGCAAAGTTCAACACTAATGCTTGGGAGAGGAGAGTGTCATAGATGGAGAAGAAGAATGGAGAAGATGAAGAAAAAATGTAGAGAGAGAAGGAGAAAACGTGTTTTGTCCAAATGAAAGACAAAATTGAGGCTTACAAGATGTAAAAAAAATCGTAGGTGAGATGTGGCAAGGCAAGTGACACATGTCACTTACCACTTGTCAATTTCCTATGGTTCCATTTGGTCCACTTTAATAACTAGTTCATTTTGTCTCCAATTTTTAATCCAATTAACTCCCAATTTTCAATGAAACTTGTCATTAAATCTTAATGTCATATATAAAAATTTCCATTGTCATTCGACTCTTATTTCTATTACCATTTAACAATTGTTTTGCCACTTAGCAATTTTCTTAGTCCCAAAATATCCTTAAATTTCAGAAAATTTTCATATTTCACCAAAAATTCTAAATCATTGCTTATACTCTCAAAAAATCAATTTCAATACAAATAAATTCACAATTAAAATTATGATTACATTTATAGATCAATTATACCAGGTAAATGTTAATGAATGCATGTACAGTCATTTTGATGTGTGAAAAATTCAAATTCACATATATGAGTGCTAACATTATGTATGAGCATGAAATGCACTTTCTTCTAATCTCTCATTACTATTTTCTTATTACCGAAATCTAGAGCTCCAACCCCTTAGTATGGGAACGGGATGTTACAATGAACCCTAATTGAGTAAGTCACGAAATTGTCAGCAAATGTGGGGTGTTTTTTTTTACCCCTTTTGCAAAACAATGTCGAGTTTATGGACCTTCCTGCTTGCAACGGTATCGTTTCAAGTAACAACGTTATCATTCAAGATGATGGCCTTCTTCCAAATGCAACGGTGTTATGCTCCATCCATTTATCTTTGTGTAGGAGATCCAAATGTTATGTTCCAACTCTTATTAATTAAAAAATATTTAAAAAAAACAAATAGACGATTTAGGGTTATGTATATATATATATATACATATTACAGTAATTTTGTGTATTTTGGAGCAATTATATCATGTGTTTTATTTTTTCTAAATAAATTGATGGGTATTTAAATTTTCTTATACATATTCTAAACATTTATTATTAAATAGAGAAATTTATATTTTAAAATATACGTTATTAAGTAACTGTATAAATAAATATGTAATATTAGTAAATATCCTTTAGCAAATAGATGACTGGAGCTATAGCAACAATTCTAGATGTTACATATATAAGACTTCATTGTAACCTTTTTCAAATTTTGCGTCCTTTTCTTATATGTAGCAACACATTAATATTGTCGTTTCCTTTTAATATTATTAAAGGCAATACTTTAAAAATTGTTGTCTTATATTAATTTTTAGCAGCACACTTTTAAACTATTGCAAACATATCATTGCCTAAAGCACTTTTTGTCGTAGTGCTTCTTTAATCTAGAAACCTTTTTCTCCCATATGCATCCATACTCATTCAATTAGTTCAAAGGTAATTTTCTTTCTCCTTTTGTTAGCCTTACATACATATTCTTTATTTTTTTTCTTTCAATATGTTGTCAAGAATTTTCATGTAGTTACATCATAAGTTAGCTTCTTCTTTTTTTACCATCTAAACTACTCCTTTCATGAATAGGTAAAGGAACCAAATCTGCTGGAGTTAACAGGTTAAAGCCATATACAACGTCAAAAGGCTTATAACTAGTAGTATTATGATAACTCTATTATGTGCAAATTCAATGAAATAATAAATAATATTCCTATAATTTCAATTTTTATAATTTCAATTGAAAAGATAACATTTAATAACGTAGTCAAAATCCTGTTTACTAACTTGGTTTGACCATCCATTTAAGAATGAAAAGTAGTTGCAAATAATAATTTAGTTCCTCAATTTTTCTAGAAAACCATCCAAAATTAGTTAAGGAAATTAACATTTGTTTCAAATACAATACTCCTACGAACACCATAAAGTTGCACCATCTCTTCAAAGAACAAATAAACTATATTGTTTGCATCATTATTTTTACCATATACAAACAAATTTACTATCTTAAAAAATCTATCAAAAATAAGCTTCTAGTGGCGATATGGAATTATCATCACTTTCGCCTTTAGTTTTAATCTCCTTATCATCTATTATGATCATTGTCCTTTTTTAAGACATTGTGAAGTTATATACTCTAGTCCTAAATAATGAAAACATTTAATATCATGAATACAGGTTCGGGTTTCAAATTTGACTTCCACTTTTCTAATCACCTTCCTTCCTTTAGGTTTTTCAGGTTTGGCTTTTAGGACAACCTTGTCATCCTTTTTTCAATTTGATTTCCACAAGGATGAAATAGAATTCTATTGTGAGAGTTTACCATTCCATTTTAATTTTCTTTCCACCTTTATTGTCATATAAACCATATCTTCCATCTCTATATAATTTTACAATTTTACTATATCAATAATCTCATGTTTCAAACCATTTAGAAACCTAGTCATAATAGCTTCCCAATCCTCCTATCCATTTGCTCAAATTACAAAAATTTCCATTTCGTTGTGTATATTCCTCAACACTCTTTGGCCCTTAAATAAGGTCTTGTAATTTTTGAAATAAATCCACACAGTGGTAACCAGCAATAAAATTCATTCTTATGATTGCCTTCATATCCTCTCAACTGTCAATATATGTCTCATAATTCCTTTATCTATTTATTATAATTCGATCTCACCAAATAATAACATAGTTAGTAATCTCAATAACAGTGTGTTTTTCCTTCTTCTCCTTGGTGTATGGTAGTAGTAAAAGAAAAATAGTTTCATCCTCTTTTCCTACTCTAAATAGGCCTTATAGCCATTTCTCCTTTAAAATGAAGGAGTCTTTATTTTAATGTTTCTAAGGTTACTATCTTGTTTAGGCTCCCTTCTTAAACCTATATCTTGTTAATTCATTGATATACAAAGTTACCCATATTATTTTTTGATGGTTGGTATTCATCATACAAGTCATATCACTCTTTTACGTCATTGAAATCATCTTAGAGAATTCACCTCTATTGCAAATGTGTATTAGAAATTTGTGGTGATTGTCCCATTTTTAAATTTGCTATGGTAGTATCTTGTAACTCTAATAAATCTCTAATATACAAACATCATTTCATATGTTCAAGCTATTGTTACATAGCTTGAAGTATAAAGATATCATCCTTCCTTCCCCTTCAACTGTATCCTGATCAGATATGAATCAACCTATTAAAAATGTTATTAATAATCTCATAACACTTTCTTATGTGTTTCTCACATTAATGTCATTATTAACTTATGTTTTACCCTAATTTATGGCTTTTATTTACTAATGTTGCTCATAGGCTCTTTTCCTTTGACCACTTATTTTTCTTTTTAATTCTTTATTGCACTAACCAAATAAACTACAGAATAAACCTATAATATTCAATCAATTTCAAATCTTGATAAAGGCAAGGAAAAGTAAGAAGCCAACAATAAAGATAAAAATGGAAAAATTCACAAGATTACGGATAACTATAATAGAGTATCAAGTCTAATCAGAGTTTTACTTAGATAAGAATTATGAATTTCAAACACATGGTATAAATATTCTTTTCCTAACAATTATTAATATTCTTTTCTGTTTTTCAATATGATTGTTCTTATCTCTTGTCTATATACTGAAAGATATTAAAAATAAGGAAGAAATTAAAAAATATAGGAAGGAAATTAAGAACAAAGAACTATAAATAAGAAAAAATAAAAACTAATATAATCTAATTTTAGAACCAAAGCTCCAAGAATAAATTGATTTGAAACCTAAAGTTGAGACTTTAAAACTCAATACATTTGATTTGTAATCAAGCCTTAGGAAATCTATAACCATATTAAGTATAAAAACTTGATCCAATGATTATATGGAATCACAAACCAAAGGCATAAAAAAAAATCATGAGCCATCATTATGAAGAACAAAAGCTAAAATTATAAGATGATTTAAATGCCACAAACAAATAACTTAACATACTCAAAAAAAAATTCTTTGATGAACCGAAGAAACAAATTATCACAGTTACATAAGCTTTTCTTCCCTCTTTCAACTTATACCATCGTGACTCCATGAAGAAAACAACATCCTCTCTCGATTACCCGACTACTAAGCTGAAACCTTTATTCATTGATTAAACAATATCCCCTCTCTATTACCCGATTACTAAGTTGAAATCTCTATTCATTGATTCCTCCTCATAACCTCCATCTCCTATTACTTTCACCCTTCTCTAAGCTGCCTGTCCTTTCTCTTTCTATTGAAATAAATGTTTATTGCCACTTACGTAGTGAGACGAATATATAAAACAATTAAAGGGGGAGGGATTCTTTTTATACTATTTTTTTGTTCTTAAGACCTTAATTAGCAAGAGCATTCATATAATATACCATAATTTCAAATGAGTTAGGGAAGGGTTTATCAACATCATTTTAATCATAAGACCACAAAAGGAGTCAAGGCCTAGAAGATAGCCAACAGAAGTCACTCACAGAGTTCAATGAGGAGGGTTTACACAGGCTTTGTATTATGTATCTATATATAATAAATTGTATTTATTTGTTTTTCTATTTTAGTTTCTATTCTAGGTTTCAGAAACTATATATTTAAAAAAAATCAAACCTCATTTGGACCATTAATTCTCAAAAAACCTAGACCAAATGACCATCGTCAAACAATTAGGTACTACAATTAGCATCGCCGCTTATAAAAAGACATTTTTAAAGCTTTAGGGTTACTCAATGCCTTTAGATCAATGTTAGGAATACGGTAAAGGAGTTGATTTCGGATTGAGTTTTGATATGATAATGTATCGGAATTAGTTAATATCGAATACTGTTTCGAGATTTTTTTTTAATTTATAAAATAGTCCTTAAATTTTTTGAAAAATTACAAAATAGTCCATTGTCATATTGTACAGTTGTACATTATATTTTTATCCATGTCTCAAAAAATTATAATAATAAATAATAATCATAATTTTAATTTAATTTATAAATTAATTTAATAATTATTAATAAAATTAATAAAATTAATAAAATTAAAAAATATAAATTTCAAATAAATTTTGGTTTAATAATTAAAAATATGTAAAATAAATATTAGTTTATAAATAATAATTTTTAAATTATTTATTTTAAAAATAAAATATTTTTATTAATACATTATTAATAAATATTATATAAAATTTAAATAAAAATAATTAATTTTTAAGTTTTATTTAATTTATAATTATTATTATTAGTAATAAAAATATTTACTTTATTTTTTAAAAAAAAATTAAAAATTCACAATAATTATAAAAGTTGAAGTAAATAAAATAATTAATTAAAAATTTTGAAAAAAGGAGGGAAGAGAAGCGAGAGTGAGGAAGGAAGAGTTTAAATTTTTGCTACCGGCTAATATTTGATCAGCACTTTAAATACGGGCTAGTACCAACTAATATTTAAATCCGATACAACTAACCCGTAGTTTTGTACTGATTTTGGTATGATACGACACGTACTGGCCGGTAATGAAACCAAGGGTCAATTGTATGTATCGATATCCAAAACACTGGTTTAGATTTATCTATAAAAGTTCATTATTTATTAAATCCTTTTAAAATTTCTTAATACAATTTGACACATTAAATTCAGGCCCATTATACTATGATTCATTAACAATATGGATGTCTACCAAGCCTACTATCTGTTTGGTTAGCGTCTTCAACATGTGGAGACGGGACGAGACGGAACAGAACAAGAATTGAAGATAGTGAGATGTTTGGTTGCGGTGGACAGAACAGAAATTTCTGTCTCCGTCTCGAGGACAGAATGTGTTTGGTTGTAGGGGACAGAACAAAAAATAGTGTTAATGACAGAA
>JANSVA010000006.1:11759789-11775528 GCA_025504915.1 Erythroxylum reticulatum
TCTATTATTGTCGTGATTAAACAAAACCCCCTCTTTATTTTCGTTATTTGTCCCGTTTGAACTCGCTAACCTTTACCATTAAAAATTCCTCGTGGGAACGATATCCGCTTACCGCTACTACATTAATTTGTTTTAATGGAAGTGATTTCTTTTATATTTGGTTGTAGGTGACAACATCACAAAACGCCTTGAAGCTTTATCAATTGTTATGACGGACCTTTAATCCAAGATCGTTGCTAAGCCACCTCCCTCTTAGGTAAAACTAAGTTCTCAACCCACAAGTTCCGCAAAACTCAAACAAAGCACCTCCTACAATCCACCATCACTTATTTCATCCTCTTCCTGCCTCACTTGCTCCTTTTAACTGTTGAGCCTCTGCCTCTACATGACACCAGTCCTTTTCTGCATTTTTGTTGGTTTCAATCTGTAATTTGGACGTGTTAGGGAAGAATGCTCTAAAAATTTGTACATAACTTCTATTTAATGATATAAATGAATCTCGAAGAACTTAGGACATAAAATTCTAACATTACCAAAATGCTAAAATATAGTAGAATAAAGGTTGGAATAAAGAAACAATTTGATTTAAATTAAGTGAAAGGATAAGCTTCTAAAGGAATATGGGAAAATGAAAAATGAATACACAATATAAAGATAATTAAAAAATAATAATAAGATGTTTTGATTGTTTTGTTATGCGTATTTGAGGTTATCTTTTTTTTTTTACAAGTTATGTACAACACGAGAGATAATCTGTAAGTAATCTCTTATCTCTCAAAATACAAAGGTAGTGCAATTAACAACAACCTAGATCTATAGACACGGCCCTACCATCAAACTTCTCTTATATTTCCTACCATTACACTTAACAAAAAGTATCCTTCCCTACATTTACTTCCAATCATTCAAAAGTAAACCAGAAACTGCAATATATATATATACATCCAAGAATCAAATCGTAATCAATTTTAGCAAAAGGAGTGATGTTTTAACATACAACTGTGTCAAATTTGCCTCCATAGTCTTTGCCATTCCAGAAGAAGCTTCCATAGGACATGATTCAACGCCAAACCATTGCCTATCAAAGCTTCATGTTTCTTGAGATGCATTTAAATATCCTGCTATTCCCATTTAACATGTGCCTATCCGAGAAGAACATATGCTGTAAAAAATGTTGATACCACATCTGAAAAAAACCTACAACATAATGTTAGTGTATAAATTGGACTAATTACCTCCTAATGTGTTTAGGCTAAGATGTTCCAAAAATTGGAAGATTACTTTGGCTTGTAAGCTCTCCACATCTATGGCTACATCCTTGAAGGTTCTTGAGTTTCTTTCAGACCAAATGTTATGTACAATCATGGACAATAGAATAGGGAAAAAGGTTATGTGTGAAGTTGTGTGGAGGAATCAATAGAGGATAGATTGAAGGCTTGTTGAGTTGGGAATGAGGATTTGGAAGTAGTTGAGGTAATGTTCCCATACAACATTCGAGAATATGCATTTAAAAAACAGATGCTCATTGGGTTCAAGGTTCGAAATTCGAGAATATGCATTTAAAAAACAGATGCTCATTGGGTTCAAGGTTCGAAATACAAAGAGAACACTGGCTAGGAGTATAGAGAAAAATAAATTTATCCCTTATTTGTAGTTTTTTAAGGACTGCTAACTAAAGAATGAATGAATACCTTTGGCTGTTATTTTTGAACCAATACAGATTGTGCTAAGATACTTGTTGGGTTGAGGGTCTTAAGAGTTTATGAGATGATCCATTGGTGAACCTATTTGAAGGACTAGGTAGCCATTCCAAACAATCCGGAGTGGAACTACTTGGTTGGTAATGAATGGGTTCAAAAATACCAATGACTTCTGAAGGAAAATCCTGCCACCTCCACTCATTATTTCTGATAACTTCATAAACTTTTGTTGTCGTAGGAAAATCCGACCCATTTATATCCCTTGCTGAAAAAAAATTGTTCAGAATTCTCCTCGAATGCCAAAGATCCTGCCATAAGAGTGTGGACTGTCTATTACCTATCCTAAATCTGAATTGGTTCGCTAATTTATCCCTCACACTTAAGATTTTCCTCCAATTTGAAGAACTATTATTGGTAGGTTGTGCACTCTAAAAATTTTTTCTTCTCAAAATGATCGTGTGCACCCATTTAACCCACAAGACAAGGTTCTAGGTTGGAAAATGTTTAATCCCTAACCCTTTTCCTTTTTTGGTCTATTAAGGTCACTCTATTTAACTTTGGAATGAGAGTGAAGATCCACCTTCCCAGCCCATAAAAACTTCCTAAGCTTAGCTTCTATTTCCTTGAGGACAGATGAAGGGAGAATAAAGTGAGAAGCCCAATACAATTGGAAAGAAGAAAGGATTGAAATCATTAGTTGTAATCTACCTACATAAGAAAGGTTTTTGTGAGTCCATTTGTTTTGCTAACTCTCACATCAATCTTGTCCAATAAGGGTAAGCACTCTCTCCTCCATAACCTATCTGTAATGAGAGGAACTCCTAAATACTTAATGGGGAGAGACCCTTTCTTAAGACTAGACATTAGTTCCATTTGACTTGACAAGCGATTCATGTCACGAGATAGGAAAAATTGACTCTTGGAAGAATTCATATCTATTCCTAAAAGTATAAAGAAGGAATTTAGGCAATTGAGCAAGATTTGAGTTGAACCTATGTCAGCATGACAAAACAATAGTAGGTCATCAGCAAACAAGAGATGGGTGAGTTTAAGGGTTTTGCATCTCTAGTGGTATTTAAAGGAAGGACTACTGGCTATGCAATCATTCAAGCTCCTAGAAAAAACTTCCATACAGATAATAAAAAGGAAAGGAGATAAAGGATCTCCTAGTTTCAGTCTAGATTTTCCTTTGAAAAAGTTAGAAGGTGATTTATTGATCAAAATGGAATAAGAAGAGGATAAAATGCACTCTTGAATCCAAGCAATGAACTTAGGAGGAAGGCCTATAGCTTCTAAAGCATTGATGAGGAAGTCCCAGTGAATGAAATCATAAGCTTTTTGGAGGTCAATTTTGAAAGCACATCTCTTCTGATTATTAGAAAGGTGATAGTTCTTAAAAATTTATTGAGCGAACAAGATGTTATCCCCAATTCTCCGATTCTTAATGAAAGCACTTTAGTTAGGACTAATGATGTGAGGGAGTTTCTCTAATCCTATTAGCAATGATCTTTGCTATCACCTTGTAAAGCATGTTACAACAAGGGACAAGCTTATAATCTAACACCGTGGAAGGGTGAGCTTTTGTAGGAATTAAAGTAATAAAGGTGGAATTAAGCTCTTTAAGAAGTTTTCCATGGTGGAAAAAATCTTGGATGGCTCTAATGATATCTACCCCAATAATGCGCCATGTTTGTTTAAAGAAAAACCCATTAAACCCGTCCAGACCAAGAGCCTTATTAGGGTTGAAAAAGTTGAACACCTCTCTAATCTCTTGAGCTAAAACTTCAACTATAAGAGAGTTATAAAGGTTTTCAGGTAAGGCCTGAGGAAAAAGTTTATCCATAAAGTCCTTTGAAGATTGAAGAGATTTTTTACTACCAATAGAACTTTGAAAGGATTCAAAAAATTGATCTTTTATCTCTTCATGACCTACTATCCTTCTCCCATTACCCACTTCTATAGAATGAATGTTATTTCAATTTCTGTTGGCAATGAGAGAGTTATGGAAAAATCTGGTGTTCCTTTCCCCTTCCTTTAACCACTTAACCTTGGATGCTTGTTTAAAGAAAGACTCTTGATCTTCTAAAGCTCTAATTAATTCATTAATGGCCTTTGATTCCTTAGTAAACAACACATTAGACTTAGGTAGAAGCCTCAATTGATCCTAAATGACATTAAGATTTTCTTGAAAATTCTTATCTCTATCATTAACATTTCCAATATGACCAGAATTAAGAGCTTTGAGGGCTTTTTTGACCATCTTTAGTTTAGACAATACACAAAACATAGGAGAACCTTGAATTTGAGAGGTCCAAGCTTCCTCAACTGACTGAAGAAAATTTGTCTTTGAGAAAAGAAAGTTGGAGAACCAACGATAGGACACTTCTGAAGCAAAAAAGGATCAACGCCTTAAAGCTTTATCAATTGTTATGACAAATATTTAATCCAAGATCGATGCTAAACTAGCTCCCTTTTAGGCAAAACTAAGTTCTCAACCCACATGTTTCGCGAAACTCAAACAAAACACCTCCCACAATCCACCATCACTTATTTCATCCTCTTCCTACCTCATTTGCTCCTTTTAACTCTTGAGCCTCTGCCTTTATATCATACCAATCGTTTTCTACGTTTTTGTTGGTATCAATCTAAAATTTGGATGTGTTAGGGAAGAGTGCTCTAAAAATTTGTACCTGATTTCTTTTCGATGATATAAGTGAGTCTCGAAGACCTTAGAACATAAAATTCTATTGTACCAAAATGCTAAAATATATTAGAATAAAGGTTGGACTAAAGAAACAATTTGATTTAAATTAAGAGAAAGTACAAGCTTTGAAAGGAATATAGGACAATGAAAAATGAATACACAATATGAAGAAAACTGAAAAATAAGAATAAGATATTTTGATTTTTTTCTTATGAGTATTTGAGGTTGTCTTTTTTAGAGATTGCATATTGCGTCTTGTATTATGGTGCTGATGAATTTATAATTTTATATAGTTTTATCAACTTTAGGTAGATTTCTCCACTTTTTATGCTCTAGCTAACTTCTTGCTACTATTCTCACAACCTCAACCTAAGGCATTTCTCTTGTAACTTCCTAACTTCTAGCCCACTTCTCACTTGTCTCCATCATGTTTGTTACCGACTCCTAACACATTCATCCTCCACATTTTGGACTTCCGACATCCATGAATTCTTTGGTTAAATATTTACAAATCTTTCATGCTTTGGGCTCCTTTTAATTGTGGGCTAGATTTTTTTTAAAACTATCAACAATTATCCCCCCTATATGTTTACTTAAGTAAACCAAATATATGGTATAAAAGTTCTCCTAGCCTTCTGTAAAATGAGTGCAAGACCACGAGTTAGATTCTCAAATATGGTTCAGTGGTTTTAGGAAGTCCAGGAACTAAAGAGGATTTTGGTGGAAGAAGAAGCTTGGAAATGTCATTAAGAAGATCTTTGCTAGCCCTAAATCAAATAGAATCCTCAAATGAGAGGGAAAGTTAGGCTTAAAGATTATATCATGATTCTTCCACATTTGAAATTCCTAATTCCTAATTCTCCATCTATTACTGAAGCTAAAGTATATACTTCTTCAAATTTCAAATATTCACTACTCCCTTAGGTTTAGCTTGTTTCGTTATAAAAACATGTGCTTTCATTCTATCCTCAACCTTAAGCTCTAGACAATCATCATCTTTTTTAGTATTTTCCCCTTTTTCGACTCACAAATTCTCTCGACATTTTATGAACTCTCCTTGGACTATGGCTTCTACTCATCATATGTCTTCCTTCTCCTTTATAGACTCTGCTGAATCGAACGTTATAACTGTTCATCTCTTATTTTCTTTCTTTATACTCTTATATGTAAATTCAGTTAGTTTTCCTAAATTTATTCTTTATGAAGGCTATAAAACTTGAGGTGGTATTTATTCCAACTGAACCTTTAACATCATTTGTCAAAATAAGGTAATTAAAACTTTAACCCTAAATCTCTTTTTTAGTTCTTTCTTCTAGTTAAAATTCTCTTCTTTTACTATGGTGGGAGGTTTTCCCCATTTTGATCACAAATAAGGTCAAATGGATAACTATAATCTATCCTTCTTTTCACCCTTCTTAGAAAAGACAAGGGCTTCTTCAACTAATAGCCCTTTCAAGAAATCCACTATAATATCAAACCATCCTTATATTTGATGTCCTAAATTTCTGGACTCTCTCTAATAATTCCTTATTTTTTTTTTAGATATGCCTCAATTTCACTTAAAGATGTTTTCTTTCTAGCTGGACTATCTCTAATTGGGGAAGAATTTGTTAGTTTGGTAAAGTAAACTTTTATTCTGACTTTAGAACTTTTAAGAGCTCTTTTTAATCCTGAATAATTAACATTTACACTTTTCTTAGGAATCCCATCTCTGAAGAAGAATATATTAAGTTCATCTAGATCTTATTGAATCAATTTATTTTTTATGCTATAAATAACAAGTCTAGTATAAAATTCCTTCCCTTTTACAGGGCAATAGGCTCTAGCAAATTCTTCGCTCTTGGTTTTATTTTCTTCGGATTCCTTTAGGCATTTAGGTAGATGTATGTCTAGTTTTCTTCTTTAAAGGCTTAACCTATGCATATGGTTTATTCCACTTTGGACCCTTACTCATTTCCTATAGCTTAGGAATAAGGAAGGACTTCCTTCTAGTGATCTTAGATTTATGAATTGCTTTGGCTTCCATCTATTTGCTAGCTTACGTAGAAAGTCTTCCAAAGATTTCTTTAGTATTTTTTACTGTCTTTAAAGTCTAGGTCAATGGACTGACTCAATCCTTTTAAGGATCTCTCTGAGAGGCTTTGTTGGCTAAGAATCTTCAGTGCTTCTAAATCTTCTTATCTATCTATTTATTAAACACTTTTTCTAACCTATACCAAATCGAGAGTCTTTTTAGTAGGTGTCGCTAAAGCTTTAAAACTTGACCCTTTTATTACAGCTTTAGGTTTTAAGATGCATCTTCCTTATCTTTGGAGTTGACAAATAGATCTTTTTTTAGGA
Source organism: Erythroxylum reticulatum (assembly GCA_025504915.1). Taxonomy (NCBI): domain Eukaryota; kingdom Viridiplantae; phylum Streptophyta; class Magnoliopsida; order Malpighiales; family Erythroxylaceae; genus Erythroxylum; species Erythroxylum reticulatum. The sequence goes on from JANSVA010000006.1 coordinate 11,766,534, forward strand.
ATTCCTCTTGTTGTACATTTTTTGGCTACCCAGTGAAGATTTCTTTTAAAGCCAGTACTATCACTGAAAATTTTGTTCTCAAAATATTTAAGCATTAATATGTTTTGAAGTGTAAGATCTTCATTACTAGTGTGGCTAATACTGAAGCTTATTACTCTTGTCGTTAGAAGAGTCTTTAGACTTAACCCTTCTTTAGATTCTACCATCCTTAAAGGTACTCCATTGAATAAAGAATATTTGATTTTTAGCTTCTCTTACTAACTTTTGTCATTATAGATTTTAGGATCCGAGACATTGAAGGCAGAGAAGAAGTCAAAACCACTTATCAAAAGGAGCTAGATTCAAATCCTATTATCAAGAGAAAACTTAAAGAAAAGTCTCCATCTACCTCTAGCTCTAAATAGGACAAAATGTGCCTTCCAAGAAAATTTGCTAGAAATTTAACTTGTTCATCTATTTGTATTCTTAAAGAAGCACAAATTAAAGATATTGTAATTGAAGTCATTATTCCCGTGGAGGAGATTTCCTCTACTCTTGAAAAGATTATGGAAGACATTAATGATAGTAACTTACTTTACTTTACTTCTCTTTATTTTATTTTCCCTCTAAATTCTTGTTTTTAATTTTCTGTTATAGATGATCTTGTATCAGATCTTCCTTTGTCTGCCATTTCCTTTGATCTAAAATATAAAAAAGACAAAAATTCTAGTAAGCTAAAATTTATTGAAGGCATATCATTAGAGGTAAAGTAGAAATTTCTTTTAATCCTTACGAAGGTCTGCCAGACTCTTGATAAGTTCTTATATGTTTTATTGACAAGAGATGTCTGAATGGAAACATCTTCAAAGGAAATCTTTGTCCTAAGCTTTTTGGACATTTCTCTTAACCCTCCTTCCAATTCTATGCCTACTATTAGTTTTGAGGAGTTGTCAAGGGTTAAGAGCCTTTAAAGCTTACCATGTAAAAGGAGCTTAAGTTTTTAACTAAAATTCAATGTACGTCTTTCTTAAGAATGTTATCCTACATCGACTCTATAACTTAGTCATCTATTGTTGGAGGACTTTTGAGTAAAGATGAAAAACTTTTCTCCTCTTTTAAGAAGTCCAACTATGACCAAGTTATCTATTTTAAAAATCTGATCCTCTCATAAGCATGGCAAATAGATTATGATGCAAAAGAGGCCAAGGGTAAAGACCTCCTAGCATAAATTCATAAGCTGAAAATTAATTTGACCTTTTAGAGAATCAAGATACTGAGCATAAGAGAGCTATTAAAATAATTAGGGATAAACAAGAAGCTTTGGCAAGTGGCTTAACTAGGAATTTGATGAGGTTAAGTATATAATTACATGTTTATTTTGATTTATTGTTATTTGATTTCAAGAATTCACTTTTGTTCCTTTATAATGACCTGTTAAAAAGAGTAGGTAGATAAGGTTTCAAACACTTCTAATTGATAAAATGCCTATGAGGTTCACCTTGTAAACTAGATAACTAATAGGCATTACCATTTAAAACTATATGAATTCAGAATGTACCTTCCCAATTTGGAGATCACTTTCTCTATTCAAGTAGTCTAAGCATAATATAAAGTCGAATTCAACAATTCTATACCATAATCTTCAATAAAATCTCTAACTTTTGGGCCAGTAAACATGACCCATGGTCACCTTTTATTGATTGAAGAATTCCAAATTGATGAATAATATGTTTAATAAATTCTACTACATCATTTTGATAAACTTTCCTTAAAGTCCTAGCTATCACCCGTTTAGTAAAATAACATTTGACTAACAGAATGAAACTATAACCTTTAAAAGAGAGTGGTTATATCTTTCCAATAAGATCAATGACCCAACCTCTAAACGGCTATGGTTTAATTATATAATGTAACTCAAAATTATAAATTTGTTGAATTCTTCCATATCTTTGACATTGTTGATAACCTTTATCATAAGATATGCCATCTTTTAAGATTGACGACCAATAATAACTATGTCATTGTATGAGACATCTCATCTTTATTCCAGGATGATGTGCTCCATATACCCCCTCATGAGCTTGCCTTATAACTTTAATGCCTCAGGCATCCCAAAACACCTCAAAAGATGGTCTCCATTGCCTTATCGAAACAAGACTCCTCCGATTAACATGAAATTGAGTACCTACAATTTAAATCTGATAGGAAATTTCTTTTAGGGTTTTCTAAGAATTTCCTAATTTCCACCTTCCAATCTTGAGTGAGTTCTTTATCAATATTAAAAACTGTAGAGAATCCCTCTTTCATAGATAGACGGATTCATAGATAGATGGATGGGATTTCGTTGCACAATGATGCATTTAAGAACCAACTCTTTAAGCATGTTGAACCCAGACGTAACTTATGAGAGTCATTTGCCTCTCAATTTTCTATCGAGGAATATATTGAAATTCTACTTCATAAAAGAATTCAAACAATTAAACAACGACATTATATTCCCTTGCGACCTGGCGTAACACCAGCAGAATATCTCCCATAATGAGAACTTCTTTGGTTCCAAGACCCACTAGAATTTGTTGTCTAATTATCAAGCCTTTATGCTTAGTCTTATAATTAGTTCATAGGAAGTCCATCTTAATGGGGAGAATAGTCCTCATTCCATTTAGTGCAATTATAACTACCCTAATGCCAGCTAACATCTCTATGCTAGAACCATCAAATTTCAATTCCCATAACTTCTCATAGCTAACAACTAAATTCTCCATATCCTCTTGTACTTCAAGCGTTATGGCTTGCTAAAAGGTTAGCTTATGCTTGACCTTTGGGTGATATATCAAATTGATGTCTATAAGTCATGAGTCATTTCCCAATATTCCCTAAGATGGTTGACTTATTCAATTTATACTTCATTGAGTCTGTAGCATCCCAACTCTCATAGTGCATATCCCTTAACGTATTGGCGGTATTCAAGAACACACTCTACAAGGGTGGCATGCTAGAACAGTCAAACAATCGAAACTCATTACAAAATTTTCAAACATCACACGCATATTTAGGAAATCAATAAACAAATTGGGCCTACTTTATTCATAAACATTTTCATTCACGAGTGTTACTACGCTTATTGATCAATCTCATTTGCAAACATTTTCAATTTGAAAAGTCATTACAAAACATAATTATTTAACTAACTGAGGTGCAATAATTGCAGAATACACAATTTGATACGAAAATAAAGAAATACAAATGCAGTGGGTTGTACTCCAATCTACCTCTTACTTGAATGCAGTGGCTATACTCCAATTTTTCTAACTGAAGATCTTCTCTAAGCTTAAAAAATATTGCAAATTTTAGGTTAAGTTTTACGAAATCAGTGAGTGAACCATTCTCGATGGCTCACTCAATTATATAACACGTCAATTCATATAATCATATAATTCACTTCACTTCATCAATTTAACATGTTGAGTCACATATATTTCATATTCACTTAACTCATATTTCACCTTCAGAAATCATTCAAACTATTTATTTCAACCATTTAAATCATACATATCATATGCATATGCAGTACTTATGAGACTCACTTTCAATTTTTATTGTTAAGACCAAATGTGTTTTTACTAGCCCATATCCCTTGTAGATACCGGGTACATTAACAACTAAGCCAGAGGCTCTTATCACGTTCTGAGCTTTAAGCTCTTTTTCGGTGGCCACTCTGGTCACAACGGCCTTTATGTTTTCACACATCATGTAATGAAATGCATTACATTCATATATTTTCAATCAGTCATATGATTTCAGTTTCACATTCATATTTATCATCGAATCTTAGTCTGGCATTCAACAAAAATGTTGAGTAATCACTTATTTCTTCAAATTCACATTCAATAAGCACTTCTAATACGTATTTTATAAATCAAACGCCTCGTCCAGTCGATATCCGAAATCAACACAATCACATTCAGATAATAATTTAACATAGAATTTAAACAGAACAATTATTTAAAGTAAGATCATCTAGGTCAACTCACAGTACGCTCCAGATTAGCATTAGCTTCTATGATCTGAAAATTTCTGGATTCTGACGTTCTATCCTGTATATCAACATCATGTAATACACATATTGCACACACATTATTAATTACACAATCTTACGAATACTCAATCACATATATATGTTATGTGTTGTGTATAATGCATACTCAATGACAATCTTGGGTATATTATCTAAATTCACATCTTATGTTTATGCTCATTTCATAAATCATATATGTCTAATTGAACTTAGGTTTACACTTTATTTGTACATGATCATTCTATGCTTACCATTCAATCATTATCTTTTGTATGTTTCTAGCTTATTCTTAAGCTTACACCTCAATAACACTTAATTATTCTAATATCATAAATCAATTTCTCGTCATTTATTTTCTAAAATTATATGCTCTCACAATACCCAATTCTCATTCACATTTACTTAATACATATTACTCAACCCCTTTGAATCATAACTACAATCATATGAACATCTTCATTCCCATTATACTCATGCCTTTGGTACTTTGATATCAACAATTCATTCATTAAGTTATAACCTAAATTGTCAATTCATACATGTCATACATTTAGTCACTTAATCCAAGCATCATTCTAGGTTCAATTCAAGCTCTATTCAAGCCTAAATTAAGTCCAAATGGCCAGCAAATGTCCGTTGGGCGGACCTTCTCGAGACACCTACAGAAATGTGAAAATTTGACCATTTAGATAGCAAAATCTCTCATCCAGGTCTCTATAAAATTTGTAGAATTTGAAGTCCTCTTCGAAAGAATACTTAAATAACCATAATCCAACATCCACAACAAAAGTTATGCCTCTTTCCCCAAAATATATCCAATTGCATCCATATTTTCCATATTTCTAACTCTTTACTTACTAATTCAACACCTTGTGCTTGATCTATCATTTCTAGTTTAATTACTCATCATTTTCCCATCATTATTAACTCCATTTTAACTTAATATCATTCATAAAAAAATTATAGTCCACAATTGATCATGAATACTAAAAACAGAACATATATATATATATATATATATATATCAACTTTCTGCACATGTTCAATTTCATTTTCACTTTCATCTCACTTCCAAATATCACCTTAATTCTTTCATTTCAAGACACCACATTACTTCCTTTATTTAGCTCTAGACTCATTTTAGTTCATCCATATAACAACTACCCAAAAATTTATTTGATTAAGCATTAAAATAGAACATATGCATATTATCTCTTCATGAAATTTCTACACTCTTTTTACATCATCATAATGATCTTTCTATCTCCAAAAATCATCTAAAAAAGAACTATGAAATATTGATCATCATAAACACAAAAACAAGACATCAATGTGTTCATTTCATTACCTATGTTCCAACATATATAAAACATCATTTACTCTATTAATCCAACATTATATCATTCCATAACCTATTATCCATCAAAACACAAAAGCAAGACATGGGTATGTTCATTGTTCAACCACGTTGCACATATATTTTCAACATCTTTTTTATGATCATCCCTTGTCTTAAACTATCATCAAATATGCTTCATTTAACAAAGCTATAAAGATTAATATGTTACTTGATTTACGCAAGACTTCTTCAAGAATCATCAAATAACCTTAGCCTCCAAGCATCATACGATCATCATTATTGAAGGAGGAATAAGCTATGTTTTCCTCGTAACAAGAAGGGATAGTAAGGATCTCTAAGTGGTAGTGTAGGATTTTGACAAAAATTAACATCAAGGGGCTGGGTTAGGAGAATAAAAATGTCATGGGTTGAGATAAGAGAAGAAGAAGAAGGTGGGAGCATTTGACTAAAACAAAATGAAAAAAGAGATGACCGTTTAGCATAACAACATGGGTTAAGATATGTGATGTGGCAAGTGACACTTGTCACTTGCCACATGTCATTTTTTTATAGTCTTTCTTTGGTCTTTTATTTAATTAGTCAATTTGTCTCTAATTTTTAACCCAATTTTCAATGACATTTGTCATTAAATCTTAATGTCACTTATCAATAGTTTCCATTGCCATTTGACATTTATTTCTACTTCCCTTTATCAACTGTCTTGCCACTTAACATTTTTCTAGTCCAAAAATACTCATAAATTTCATAATTTTCCTAAAATTTCACAAAAATTCTAAATCAATATATAATTCACCAAATCAATTTTCAAGACAAAATATTCACATCATAATCACATTAAAACAATCATTTATACCCCGAAAATATCAAATGAGTGCATGAACAAATCATTGCAATATGTGCAATAATCAAATTCACGCATACGTGTATTATATTATGCATGAGCATGAAGTGCATTTCCTAATCTCCTATTGCTATTTTTCATTTACAGAAATCTAGGGTTCTAACTCTTAGTATAGAAACGAGATGTTACAGAGTCAATTTGTGAGACCACATAACTTTATTTTGCAATAAATAATGCCTTAATTTTGAATAAGCAGAGTATAATGCCAAACATAACTTAATAATGAGAACATACTTCTTTTCCATTGGCTTGAGAATTTTGCTCAAACAGTAGATATCTTGCTTATGACCTACCTCATTACTCTAAGCCAATATATACCCAATAAAATTCTCCCTTAACAAAAATATACAACTTTAATGAAATTCCTTTTTAAGAGGCATCATTACTACATGTTTGATTAGGTATTTTGTTGATACTATCAAATGTTGTTCGATGTCTTTCCTCCTTTATAAAATCCTTATAATTCACCAACTTTAATAAGCCTAAAAATTCTTTTATTTTTCCAATCAGATTAACAATAAACCTTCTTATGCAATTTATCTGACCTAGAAATCTCTAAACTTCCATTTTGTTCCAAGGTGGCTTCATTTCGAGAATGACTTTTTCTTTATTCCTATCTAGTTTAATTCCTCAATTTTGAACTAAAAATCTTAGGATGTTCCCCACTTTTACTCCAAAAACACACTTTAGGGGTGTTTAACATTAATTTATGCATTCGCAACCTATGAAAGGCTTTTCATAAATCATAGATATGATCTACACTCTTTTCTATGTTATTATGGTATCATCTATTTAAAATTCCAACGTGAACCTTATCAAATCATAAAAAAATATCATTCATAACCCTCAGATAAAGTGCTCCTAAATTTTTAAAACAAAAAGATTACAACCCATTCAAATGTCTTTATTGACCTTGGACCTCTAACAACCGATTTGGAAATATCCCTTTTAGCTATAACAATTTGGTTATAACTAAAAACTAATCTATAAAAGAAAACAAAGAATGCATAGCCGTTGCATCTATCTGAGAATCCGCAATCGGCATCATATACATATCCTTAAGAGTGGCTACATTTAAGTCCTTAAATTTGACACATATTCTTATCTTTCCATTCTTATTTACTACAAGTACATCATTGGCTAGCATTCAATATATCTAGTTGGTCTAATAAAACCAACCTTATCAAAAGTCTATATTCCATCAAGCTTCTACTTGGCTGTGGCATCTTTGTATAATCCTAAGTGAAATAGTCTTTGAATTCTTTTAAGAGCTCTACTAACTCCAGTTTTATTCTTGGATCTAAATCTTTCCTAACAAATACTCAACAAAATTCTCTTGAATTGCCTAGATTCAATTCTTCTAGTGGTTCTTGCTTTTGGCTCCCAAATCATCAAATTTTCTAGAAGTGAATTTCAACTCTTGGATATACTCACTCTTTATTTCTAGATCTTTTTCCTCTTCAAAGAATAAATTTGCATTTTCACATCTAACCATGTCCTTATAATTTTCTAGGACTTGCTGCATATAAAATTTAATTTTTTATGGCTAAAACTACCACTATTGCTTTTTGTAAAAATTCACTCATCAACTTCCTCAATAATAGGAATTATTGTTAGCTTAGGAGCAAGCATGATGGTAGTTGTCTTTACAAACCTTTCTAACTTTATCCTCATCTTTTCTTCGCCTTTATTTTTTAAGGCATTCACTCTAGGACAATTTTTAAATTTGTACTGGCTTTGCATGATCTCCATAAAATTTAGCCTCCATCTTATCAATTTTAATACAAAATGGTTGTGGATCGACCCAAACGATTTCTACTTTATTGTCATTCCACAAAAAATGCACGTTATTTAAGGGACAATTAGATATAGAAGTTGAAGTAGATCCAATGTCATCCCAATGTAATTAGATAGCTGGCATTGTGTCGATAATTCAGAAAATAGTTGATGAAGACTTTCCTCCCACCATGATATTCAAAATGAGAATTCCCCATATTCTGGTAGTTTTTCCAGTAAATGTAACAACAAATCCTTCAGTTGGGATCAAGTCTGCATTGTCTTTGCCCAAAGCTAACATCATTTTAGTTAGCATAATGTTCATTATGGACTCAATATTGGTGATAGGACTAGGTGATTCCACCCTTTTCACAAAAGATTTATCAAATAAAGTAGAGAATTTTATAGAAGAAATAACATGTGGTACCTGAACGGTAATTTCTCCTATCGTAACGAATTTATTGGAGTTCTCAATCTAACTCTCAAAGCAAGTGAACTTTCTGTGAAATATAGGATTTTTTTTCTTCCTATGCTTTTCGCTATTACTTCTAGACATCCTTTCTTATTATTAGGGTTCATAGTACTTTTTTCAAAGAAGACATATCTTATAAATGATGACTTTTTTAAAAATAGCTTTTCAATGGTAATGTTTTGCTTTTTTCAATCTTGGTAATGGACCTCTATCGTAAAAACCTTCTCTTTTAAATTTGAGTCAAAGGTACTAAATTCTTAAGATGCCTGTAGCGCCCCTTATTACAAGGTACACATCGAGACGTCCGCAGGTCATTTCGGTACATATCCTACGATAAGGGGGAGCTACGAATGATCACTATTTCACTTCACATGGCATCATAATAAAACATCAATATAAAAATCACTACTTTTTGAAACCATAATTTGT